>OV884051.1:14747500-15259697 GCA_930367265.1 Catocala fraxini
CTATTCGCGATCGTTACTAAAACATTCGAATTTTTAGTTGTTCGATTGTTCCGGTTGAGTCATTCTATGGTGCAGTTGTTTGAATAATACCTTTATGAAGTAATGATGTATAAAAATTAAAATAGCAGGCACAAAGAACATACGTGAAACAGCTGATCCAAAATACATTCGTATTTTTGGATCACATAATAATTGCTGGTTGGAGATTGAATCCGTAATACTCGACGCATTAGCAGCGGTGTGATGACCATTTAAGCGACAGCCCCATCCAAGCAATAAATTTCTTGTAATAGCTGTGAATCACATCCTAAATCACGACAATAGGTCACTCGCTGAACATAATTTCAGTCGAATGCTCAAGTATTCGAGCAAATATTCGAATGAATTGATCAATTTCTTTTTCCATTGCACGTTGAGTTCTCCTCGCCATTGCCACTGCGGCGAATGATGTGGGTTCGAATCCCACAGGGGACAAAACTTTGTGTGAACCACAAATGGTGGTTCGAGTCTGACTGTTCTTTGTGTCCGTTGTTTGAATATTTGTAAAGTCCAAATCACAGGATTTATTCCTATTGCGGCAGTTGACTTTTAATTTTTTAAAGAATCATCGATTAATTCGAATATTTGCAGTAACAATCACGAATCGCCAGTACACATAGGTGAGGTAACCATTTACCATGGCACGAACGATAGTCACTCCTGACTGTTAGGTCATCAGTGACCGAGGCACTAGTTACCGTCTAAAATCACTTTCTATTAGAAGTCGTTGAGTGCTACACTTCTTTAAATATTTTTATTTAAATTCTTACCGCCATGACTACAAAACGAATGCGTTCATACGTAATACAATTTTAGGCCAATTTTGATTAAGTTTTGTGGGAAAGAAATGATTTTAACATCCTCATCACTACATATTATAAAACAAAATTCTCCGCCGCGTCTGTCTGTTTGTTCGCGATAAACTCAAAAACTACTGAGACAGAGTGATTCATGAGGCAGGTCTAGGTGTATAATTTGTGAAGGTTTTGTACTACCGCGCGAAGCCAGGGCGGGCCGCTAGTTTTTAAATATATTATACTTGTGAACGTGTATATATCACAAAACTCCTTCTGAACGGCTGGATCGATTTTGAGAAGTTTTGTGTGTATTGTGATTTAGATTTACAATTGTACGTGGTAGATGTCGCTGTAATCGGGTTCTATCAAATTTATTTTTATTGAAGTCTTCGTTTTAACAGGACAAAGCCTGTGAAGTCCGCTAGTATATAATAAATATTAAGTTAAATACCAAATTTATTTGATTTTACATTTGGGTAGGCAGAGATGTTTTATTACACTCACATGTCACAATATTTAGTAAGTAATAAGGGACGAGACTACTGCCATGTACCGTGCATATTTTCAGCTACTGATATACGCCTTACGGAAAATTTCGATAAAACACTCGGCTCGACTCTGGAACTGAACCGAAGACCTCACGTTATTTTTTGTACTACTGAAGTGGCAAACAAGCATACGGCCCACCTGATGATAAGTGGTCACCGTAGCCTATGGACGCCTGCAACACCAGAGGCATCACTTGCGCGTTGCCGACCTTGTAAAAACCTTTTAACGCCCTTTTTGTAGAATCCCATACTGTAGTCTGGGAAAACCTAGGCAGGGAGTTCATTTTACAACCACTCACGATTAGCAGCTGATGACGACAAATTATTTCTTTCCCACATAACTAATCACATTGTGAAGCCAGAATTATTATTATACATAAGTGCACATTTTTTCTACAAAACATTGCAAATAACTTTTTACAACGTACTTATGTGATTTTTTTGTTGACAAACTTTACATATTTAGCTTGGAGCACTTAATAAGTCAAACAGAGCTAAAGATTGGACCTCACTTATTCTTTGCCTATATAAATAAATAAAATTGAAGTAAAAAGCTGTTGCTACGGTACTTATATAAAAAAAACACATTATAAATGTTTGTCATTCTGTCTGTTTGTTCCAGCTAATCTCTGAAACGGCTAGACTGATTATGACGGGATTGTCACTGGCAGATAGCTGATAAGAAGTAACGTAGGCTACACTTATTTTAAAAAAATTCTGCTGTCTGACCAAACGCGTACGAAGTCGCAGGTAATAGCTAGTTCATATTATTATTAAATTTCGTTTATTTTAGGATGATCTAGTTTCATATGGACAGTAATATACGTTATAATACTTGCAACACCTGGTACTTAATGAGTTGTAAAATACTGAAATTATCATTTTGATGGCGATTAAGTGGGCTTGAGTTTCTTGCAGGTATCTTGTCATAGGCTCAAGCTTTTGCCTGACCCTTACTACTAACATATATGTAAATTTAGTAAGCTCACTTACCCCTTTCACGTTTATAAGTGTTACTTTGTGACCTAAATGAATAGTTGAGTTTTGACTTTGTCTTAGCCGGATTTACAAAAAGATATAAGTATACGAAACAAAGAGCATACATGGGGTCCATACATAATTACATTCATAGTCTATATTCCTTTATACCCGAGAGAGATGGCTTAGGTATATTACTAACCACATCTTGCAAGCTATGGTTTCAGATCCCTCGTTATCGAGGGCAAACCTATTATCGAATACCGGGCATAGTTTCAGACTCCATGCTTCCACTGAAAATGTGTTGTCAGTAAAATCTAATAATAATGTGGCCGACCCAGGAAGCGAATTCAAGACCTCGCATTCACTACCGTCAGTGTAGACTGGTGTAGGCAGTAAAGTGATGTCCAACCTTCCCCTCAATTCAATTCATCCTGTCATCTCAGCTAAGTGTCACCTTACATTTATTTTTGTATCGAACTATTTGTTTAACTGAACTCACTATAAATGAACATAACTAATCGACTAGTGATCTCTCAGCGTCTATATGATTCCAAGAACACCAACAAAGCGGTTCAAGCTTTTTATGTTATAGTAAGTTAAAATCACGGTTTGATTTAAAGATTGTTTGACGGCAAAAGTTAAGTGATTTTCGTAGCGAATTTAACTGTGTTGTTACAAGATATGTTTAGTACATATACACCTAAACTCATGCCTATATGTCCCTATAGGATAGGCAGATGTGCATCATAGGCAGATTTCATCAGCAACTTTTTATGTCTAACATAATATAAAGCCAGTGTATTAAAGTATTATCTACCGAGCACATTTCTGAACTCAATGCTGCTAACAACCCGAACATATGATTTTTATTGTTGTGATAATACATATTTACTTTTTCCAATAAGTTCAGAAAAAAGTGGGAGTAGAGTCGTATCAAGAGGTTAAAAGGAAAGCAGAAGACAGGCATATGTGGCGATTACTCCACCGAGAAGAGGTAGATAAACTCTTAAAGAAAAAAATATTTTTGTAAAGAATCTGTCAACCATTTGTCATGTTACAACATAACTTCGCTTTTCCAACACAGTTAAAAGCGACAATAAATCACAAACGTTTGCTGAGCATTGCTTAATCTTCACATAAATTACATATCATCACATATCAGACCACTCGAACTATTCTTTACATAAAGCAACCGTATCTAATACTAAAAACCGCCGCGTTTCGCGTGCGGCGCAACTGCGGGGACGTTGCGTCGCCACTGCGTCGCGATTGCGTGGTGATTGCCGGTCTTATTTACAATTTAAATTTTATGAACAGTATCATCGCCGGTAGCAACCTCTTATTCGTGAGATGTGTCGCCATTGACCCAATTATAAATGCGATACGAATTTAAAGCTACTTAGTTTATCATACTAATTTACGAACCTTAGAAAAATAATATCAACTGTATAAAAGATTCCATTGAACAATTAAGCACCTGACAGTCTACTGCTAAACAATTGACCGACAACTGTCAAGCAACTTTGGACTGACAAGCAGCTGACCGGCAACTATCTAGCAACTGAGAAGCGACTATCCGGCAACTCGCAGGCGACTGATCAAGTTCTGAAAGTGACTACCCGACAACAGTCGGACAACAGACCGGCAACGACAACGCAAAAGCCACGCAACATTATCATCGTCTATAATTATTGTTACAATACTTTATATGCTAGTACCTATAGTAGTTAGGTTTGAAGGGTCCTACTTTGTTGAGGCCGAGGTACTTGGCCTGCTCGTCCGTGAGCTCTGTGAGGTGCGCGTCGAACGTTGGCAGGTGGAGGCTTGCCACGTACTCGTCCATTTTCTTAGGTAATAAATATACGTCAGCCTGTAATATAGAATGTTATTTGTAAGATAGAAAATAGTATTATGTAAAGAATGTGCCAACCCACACCCAATAATATACTAGTGAATTGAAACCAGGATCTCACGCATGTAAGAACTAATACTGCAAGAAATACGCGACAGCATTATTTAGCTGCAGTCTTCAGCAGGAAGTAAGCAAGTCGAGACTGGGATAGTAGTTTTTTTTTTTGCGTTCGTTGGTGACAGACGAGCCTGCGACCCACCTGATAGTAAGCGAGAACCATGGCTCATACACATGGCTGTGTTTTCTTAGCATTACAGAAGCAATGTCAAAAAAGCACAACCAAGTCGCTGCCTACCGGAAGGAAAGGGGAAATGGAGCAGGATGGGGTTTAGGAAGGGAAGAGTCATTGGGCCTCCGGCGCTCTCACTCACCGAACAAAACATAACAGATACTTTGTTGTGGTTGGTACTTCCCCAGTCGAGCCGGCCCATTCATGCTGTAACCAGCGTGGCCCTACCACTATTGACTTCCTCTCAGCACAGTTTAGCGAGGGAGATTGTCTCCACCTGTCTTATCTCAAAAAAAGTTAAAGGCGAGGGGCTCTCTCTCTCTCTACCTGTCTCTTTTTAACACAGGTTGGCGAGAGACTATCTATCTGTCGCGTCTGAACACAGGTTGGCGAAGAGCTCTTTCTCTACTCGTCTCGTTTAACACAGGTTGGCGAGGGCTTTCTTTCTACTTGTCTCCTACCAAAATAGATTGGCGAGGGTCGCTCTCCACCTGTCTCCTACTGTCTCCACTCACCTTGTACCGATGATGCGGTGCGTTGTACAGTTCGATGAGCGCGAGTGCTTGCGTGGCGGCCGTCACCGACACCACGAAGGACGGCAGGGATGAGCAGCAGAGGTTGGCCAGGCGACCTTCTGCCAGCAACACTATGCGCTTGCCATTCGGCCAGATTATGTGGTCTACCTGCACAGGGGAACGACATGGTCAGTCTTTATGAGGGTTAGGATACCTAGAGAACGGCGTGTAATTACTCCGACACAAGGGTGGATTCTAAATCCAAGCTGGGGGAACGTTAATGTTGGGAACATGTATATATGGTTATTCGTTGAGTAAACTTCAATTGAGTGATTCAGCGCCACCTTTTCACATTTGACGAAACTTCTTAAACGTAAGTACTCTTGATCTGCCACTATATCTATGTATAGCTAGAAGTCTATCTCCTATCTATAGCAGATCACAGCCAAACAACCTTAAGTTGTGATCCTGCAATGAATATGGTTTCGAAACTGTTTAAGAGGGTACTTCATTTTTAAGTTTTCAGTAATAATGAGAAGCAAGTCACTAGATAACGTCACAAATAACCACGAGGTCTATATTACTTGTATACACGAACCTCTACGTTACTATATTGACAAATAAAGCACATCGATTCCTACATAGTATTGTCTAACATTATACACAACAGAGCCGTTTTTAGTGCATAGCTTCTTTCCTACAGCAGGTCATGCTATCACATCAACTTACACGTCACAGCATGCTGTGTCACCTGATCATCATCACCCATCGTCACTGCATTAGGAAGAGTGTGAGGGACTCAGATGACATAACTGTCATTAGAGTCCCTTACAGTTACCTGTCTCTATACTTTCTCCCACAGCAGGTCAAACTACCTTAACACGTACACATCAATTGACACGTCACTGCATTAGCAAGAGTGTAAGGGACTCAGATGACATAGCTGTCATTAGAATCCCTTACAGTTACCTGATTCATAGCCTGTCCTAGAAGCAGGTCATGCTATCTTAACACGTACCTACACATAAATTGACACACCATGCAATGTCACCTGAGTCCCTCACAGTTACCTGACTCCGGACTCGCTCCCACAGCAGGTCCGGGGTCCTTAGCGCATGAACGTCAATCTCTGTGTTGCTGTGACCCATGTTGCAGACCACGCAGCCATTCTTCATTCTCTCCATGTGTTCCCTGGTCACTACACCCTTGTTGCCCGTCGCTGTGATCACTATGTCCACTTGTCTGATCACCTTTAACACATGCGTATATAAGGACTACAGTATTATTAAAATTATTAAAGGGTATTAAAACATATTGAAGTGACAGAAATATACAGCCTGTCACGTAAAGTTGTGATCATACTTAAGGGACATAAAGCATTGATGATAGAGAGAGGTTAAAATAAATAAATATTATGGACGGCCTGCAAAAATGCCTTCTACACAACATTTATTATGTTCGCATATTAATATCAATAATGGATATTTTTATTATTACTACTGAGGCATTTTCGGATACATTTGGACATGACAGTAAGACCTTCAAGAGTAATTTACCTACAAGTAATTCCAATCAACTCATTCATCTTATGAAAAATTAATCGTATCAACATTTTTCAAGTCCATGTAACGCCAGGGGCATTACTTACTGATATGTAGGGTAACGAGGAAAGCAGAAAGAAAGGGAGAAAAGGTGGTAGGAAAGTATCAAAGTGGTAAGGGGAGAGTTGCAGAAGGAGATCGAGCATGCAGGGGTTAGAGGGATGGATGTAAGAGGATTCAAAGGGTGATAAGACCATCGGCGCTCTTCCTGACAGGACGAAACGCACCAGTACACATACTGGTACTTCACGTGGATATTTTGTGTTATGGATGTACTGAGCCGGTCGGCATTCATGCTGAAATCAGCGTGGCTCTAGTACGCAGTCTTAACAATCTTACCTCGTTTATTTTGACAACTCTGAATCCATCCATAGCGGCCTGCAGCGCGCATATTGGATCTATTTCTGTTACGTACACCTGAAAACATCACAATTTTATATCAGGTCTATTTCTGTGAAATTACCGTTTTCTTCTTACATCTTATTTCTATAATTAATTTTTATTAAGATAAATATATATTATTAATAGTCTACATTGCCTAATTTAATTAATCTAGCGCCTTGTGGTCAAAATTCGACCAAAATTCCTAAGGTTCCTACTTTGTTTTCTTTTCTTCTTTATTACATATAAATAAGGTATAGGTATCTTATCTTATCTTATCTTATCTTATGTGGGTGGGAGGGGCCAGTCAGTGCAGACCGGCGACACTTCGACCCAGCGGGATCTTTTGTGTCGACACTCTCCCAATATCGACTGCCACAGATGTTCATGACAGCCGGAACCGACGGCTTAACGTACTCTCCGAGGCACGGAGCAGGTGATAATTGTCAATCAATACGCACATAATTTCGAAAAGTCATATAACTTCTGAAAGTCAGAAGTGCGCGACGTGGGTTCGAACTCGAGACCCTCTGCATTGCAGTCTATTGGTCTCCCCACTGAGCTATCGCTGCTCTTAAGGTATAGGTAACCATAGTTACAAAGAATTGTACGACGTCAGACGAACAATGCCGAAATACTACGAACGCGATTCGATTGCGTGTGTCAAATGCATGGTTGTGTGCGTGTAGTGTTTATTCATTAATTTAATGTATGTATGTAATGTAAAAAATACACATACTCCTCCGTCCGCGCAATTTTCGAATAAAGGGGTACAAAGTTTTTGCTTCACGTATTAATATATAGATTTATAAGATTTTACTGAATCCATTGCTTGAATACCCTTGTCATTTTTGAAAAGTTGGATCATACCATTCTTGGCTTAAAATGAGACTACTATGCATATATAACATGTCATCCAAGTTTAGTTAAATTCAAGAATAAAATAGGTTGCGTGAAAACCACAACATAACACATAGTACACCACAACATAACGCGTAGTGGTTAGCGTAACCGACTGCAATGCCTGAGATCGCGGGTTCGATTCCCGACCAAGTCAAATATTTGTGTGCATGAACATGGATGTTTGTCTTGGTCTGGGTGTTTCTAAGTATAATAAGTATGTATTTACAAATAAATGTATATATGTATGTTTATCCATTGTCTAGTAGCCATAGTACAAGCTCTGCTTAGTATGGGCTAAATGGCGTTGTGTGTATGTGGTAGAATATTATTATATATGTATTATTGTGGATTTGTAATCGTTGTCCAACGCTCGTGAAGATGCCTCGCGCTGAGGCAAACCACGTGGCGACGCATATTTTGTGGTCGAAGCGGAGTACTGCAAGTTGGAGTACTAGAACATCGTGGCTGTCCCTATTCAGAGGTGTTTGGTATTTTCAACCTTTTTCTATTGCAATAGTTGTGATGTGCAATCCGAGGGTGCGTGGCGGGTTCCTGTGTTGCCGATAATTTTAAAGCTATATACTGTATATTTAAGTGTTACTCACAACACATCCGAGTGCCTTGAGCGCCTGGCAGCATCCCTTGCCGACCTCCCCGTACCCGCACACCACGGACTGCTTGCCCCCAAACATGAGGTCTGTGCTGCGCTTCAACGCGTCTATTATACTCTCCCTGAAAAACAAATTAAAAATAATTCCATTTTTATTTTTCATTAGATTTCTTACCTAGTTTATTTAATTTAGTTTTGTTAAACATTGTTGAAATCCGAAATATAATAATATTATAAATGCGTATTTTAGTTTGTATGTTTGTTCGTTACACTCACGCCTTAACTATTATCATGACTCTCTCGACCGATTATCATGAAATTTCGCATACACGTTGTCAGTGGTACACGAAAGGATAAAGACAGAAAGAAAATCACAGTTACTTCGTACAGAGCTCACACAATTAGTTTAAACAAAATAAAACAAAACATATTTATACAAATTAATACAAAATGTGTGCCCTCGCCAAAAAGGGTCACCACCTCAGCATTAGCTGGGCATCCAAGTTGAGTGCGCCAGCGCTCGTTTTCAGTTGGTCAGTCTGTATAAGTAATGCACGGACGGAGACAATATCTTTAAAATCTTTCATAAATAAAAAACCTGTTCCTGAGCGAAGCCGCGGGCAAAACCTAATAATAATAAAGTATATTTGCTGGATCGGAATTATTGTTGGCAATACATGATCCACAAGCAGTTGTCTGGGTGTGCTACACATGTGTCCGATGTTTGACTATTTGTAAAGACAACGGAATTATTGTTGGCAATACATGATCCACAAGCAGTTGTCTGGGTGTGCTACACATGTGTCCGATGTTTGACTATTTGTAAAGACAACGGAATTATTCATAGTGCTAATGTTGGTCTTCAAAAAGGGTTACGTATACTTAATATAATACTATATATAGGGTCTCGCCATTAACACGTTAAGGGCCGCAGCGTTTTATTTGCGTTATGACCCCGTACGCCAGCGAATTTTGCACAATTTTTGAGGTTCATAACTGCTAACCTATATGTCATAATTTATTTATCTATTTTTTATTTATAATTTGAATGTATCTTTTTGTGATAAATGAAATAAAACAAAGCAATTCAGTATTGCTGTTATTTAAAAAAACTTATCAACTGCACCTATTTTACAAAAAAGAAAAAGGCCGACATACACACATATTGAGAAAAATACAAATTATAGTGTATAATCGCGTTGGGTATGGTATTTTTTAAAACAGGTATGGACACAGAAAGATACTTTGCAGACCTCACGTTGGAACATGGTCTCTTTCCTCCCCCTAACTCCCGTTCTGGCCTTGCCAATATCTGCACAAACTTTGCACACTCGGAACGGCTTTCCTTTTGTCGAAGTCGGCGAATCAAAAATCTATTTGTGCGCGCCTAATGAACTTTCCTTCAATCACGACAACAGCCGATCACGTTGCAACGCGTGATTTTCAGTACAAACATATGAAAGTCACGTCACGTGTATACTCGTGATCGGCGTGTGAAGAAAAATAATACATCACGTGTAATAACGTTATCGGCTCTTAACGTGGTAAGTATTTAAAAGGTAATAAAGGTTTCGACTGACTTGCATCGATCATGATCACGGGTTGACTGACCCTTAACCTAGTATGATTTAAAAATGTGTACAAATCGCGAAAGTATAGAAATGATAACATAAGAAATATCCCCGATATATTAGACTCACTGAGGCACTCGTTCCAAACACCAGGCTGCGGCTGGTTTTGAGGGCGCGGATTTTCGATGTCCCGGTGGCTCGCACTAACATTGGCAAGCTTGCTCCGGTTACAGGAGCCATACGTTTATAAAATAGCGTCTCACAAACAATTGACGTTTTTAATTGTACGTTGGCGGAATTCGTGGGAGTGACCCTCGAGTTACTAGCAAAGTAATGTCAATCACATTATCGCATTGGGTGTAAACCTGTTATGATATATAATATATTTAATATAATAATATATATAATAAAATATAATAATATATATAATAAATAAACTCACCGACAGGAATAAAGGTTGTCGAATTTAGTTTTAGTGACGGAATCATTCACGTTCATGGCCGGCACGCATAGCTTGCCTGCCTTACTCAGCTGGTACAGTCTGTGTACACCCGTCACGCTCTCTTCTACTATGCCTGAAATTGACAAACGTTAATCAGAGATGGGCATAATGAGACCTGCGTTCAAAGAAAGCTTGCCAGTTCTGCTCGTTGGTTCTACGCCCTTATTTTAATGAACGTGGTATACTTTAGTTAGTATAACTTTGACGTTCATAATTGTTACTTTGTGAGCTAAATGAATAAACACATTTAGATAGACCTTACAGAAAACAGTCGCAAGGGGAAGACCTAGGCGAACGTTTCTCGATCAGATCGGAGATGTTCTGGACAAAGGCCAGGTTAAGAGCACCTTAAACCAGCGAGCGTGTATGAGGAATATGATAACAGTGAATGAAGCCAGAGAAGTGTGTCAGAATCGTAGCAAATGGACATCCGTAGTCTCTGCCTACCCCTCTGGGAAACAGACGTGAATCTATTCATGCATGTATGTATGTACAGAAAACCGCTGCTAAATAACGAATAACTCCTTTAGCTTGCAAATATAATAAACTGTTGTTAGAATTGTGAGTATATTTATAACGGAAAATTATGAACATAATTTTTTTCCTTATACTTTTAGTTAGGGAACGTGCACACAACGTGACCCATTTTTTAAATTTTTGCCTCTTCCCTCCCCGCGTTGACTACCCGTACATGCCAAGACTTTTCCCCCTCTAGTTTTCACGTAGTAATTTATAAATATAGTGTTAAATCATTTTTAGCAAACAGAAAGTTAAAAGAAAATTGAAAATCTGTCGCCATATTTGAATATAGCTTGGAAAAGCGCGAGATTTCCCTAAAGAATATTGACTACGAGGCGAAAACCTAAGAAATCCCAGAAGCAGCCAGAAGCTAGGAAGTTGGTGGTGTTTAGCACTACCGTGACCCGGGAAGCACGTAAAGTTGACTCTGCGCCTGATCTCTCTCCGGTCGTGTTAGATTGCCATCCCATCAGTTCATGAGAGTTAGGGAACAGAGAGTACACTTGTGTTTACGTCAGACTTGTGCGCTATAATATCTCCAGCGTAAATGGCCAGTCTTCAAGTTTGACCGCCTATCTGAAATGTTTGGCATAGGACTATCAGCTAGAATAGAGATATTACATCAACTGCCAGTCCCCATGACCAGTCCTACCTTTAATATGTTTGAACGCTGCGGAGTGTTTCTTGAGCATGAGATGTGTGGCGTCGCCTCCGTCGTCGAGGATCATGTTGGGCTGCCAGGTGGCCGTAGGGGTGCAGCACTGGTCTATGCACCACCAGAACGCCTCCTCGCTCTCACCACGCCACGCGAAAATGGCATACCCTAGAGAAAGAAGAACATAGTGTTCCCTAGAGTATTATTTAAACAATAAAATAATAATATAATGCTTATCTGGAAAGAAAAACACCAGTATTAACAGTCTCACTGCTGGGCATGGGCCTCTACTCAGTTTGAGAAGGGTTAGGTAATAGCCGACCACTCTGGTCCAGTGCGGTTGGAAAATTTCACTCTCAGAAATACAGTTTGTCTCATGATGTTTTCCTTCACCGTTAAAGCAAGCGATATTTAACCCAGTCGCTCTCCCGTGATAGACACAATAGAAAATCTATTGTTATGTATCATATGTAATTCATCGGACAGGGAACCTTTTAACTAAGTGAGTGAGTGGTACACTGCTGAAATAATTCGCGACATTAGAACGAAAGCAGCAATACATAAAAGGTATAAAAATACTGGCTGTAGAACCGATTACGAAGCGTTCGCTGTGTGTAGGTCGCAAGTAAAGCGTAGTATCAAACATGCGCACGAACTTTATCAAAGTCGGGTCGAAGATGAATTAAAAAAAAATCCTAAATCATTTTGGAATTATATAGGGTCAAAAAGAGAAAGTAGAAGATCAAAAAAGATATTTAAAAATGGGGAGGAGTTAAAAGGAGAGGAATGTTCACAAGAGTTTGCTAGGTATTTTTATTCTGTTTATAGCACAGAGCGAGCAAAGTTAGACGTTGACGCAGCAATATCCCAGGCAGGCAACTACAATAATGCGGCGCGTGTTCATGTTGGACAACTGCATCTAGCCGAAGTATACAGTGCTCTTCAGCAATTAAAGCCAAAGAGATCGACGGGTCCGGACGGTATTCCACCATATATCTTTAGGGACTGTCGTTCGGTATTAGCTGCACCGCTTTTGGTTTTGTTTAATAAAAGCCTTAGTGAAGGGGTATTTCCACATGCATGGAAATTAACCAGAGTGGTGCCGGTACCCAAGACGAGCTCGGGGGAACAGGTATGTGAGTACAGGCCTGTGGCTGTGTTGTCAACTCCAGCCAAGGTATTTGAAGCTGCTCTCCATCGGATCATTTATCGACAGGTGAGCGCTCAATTATCGGACGCTCAGCATGGATTTCGTCTGGCCAAAAGTACTACAAGCAATCTGTTGTGTTATGTTGCGCGGATTATGCCAGTTGTCGACAGGGGAGGGCAAGCCGATTCAGCTTACTTTGACTTCAAAAAAGCATTTGACTTAGTCAATAATGATATCTTACTAAACAAGTTAGCTGACATTGGTTTCACTCCGCAGTTGCTGAAATTTTTTGCGAGCTATATGACCGACAGACAACAGTATGTAGACTACGAGGGATGTCGGTCACAGCCGTATTTTACAAGGTCTGGAGTTTATCAGGGCAGCAATCTTGGCCCTTTGCAGTTTAATATAATGATTAACGATCTTCCAATGGTAGTAAAAGATGCGCAATGTTTATTGTTCGCGGACGATCTTAAGCTGTCATTACCTATAAAAAACATTGACGACTGTTTGAGGCTGCAAGGGGATATAAATAGAGTAGTGTCATGGTGCAAAACCAATCTGTTACAATTTAATACCTCAAAGTGCCATATAATTTCTTTTACTCGAGCCCACACTCCTGTTTTACACAATTACAATATCGAGGGACTACCACTGGCGCGAGTGACGGAGGTTAGGGACTTGGGCGTCACATTTAATACAAATTTAGTGTATAGGGACTTCATCATAAAAATCTGCAAAAGGGCGTATCGGACTCTTGGATTC
This sequence comes from Catocala fraxini, assembly GCA_930367265.1. Taxonomy (NCBI): domain Eukaryota; kingdom Metazoa; phylum Arthropoda; class Insecta; order Lepidoptera; family Erebidae; genus Catocala; species Catocala fraxini. Next base: position 14,761,179 of record OV884051.1, read on the forward strand.
ATACTCCGTATAGCCCGTGGATTTAATAAAATTCAAGCGATTACTACGCTTTATAACGCCTTGGTTAGGAGTCAACTTGAAAGCAACGCAATCATCTGGTCTCCACATGAAACTAAATATAGGCTCATGATGGAGAAAGTACAGAATAAATTTATTAGATACATTTATTACCGCCAATATGGGGTCTACCCTTTTTATCCATTAATGTACCCTACTTTGTTTATTTTAGGAATTGTAGGATATAACGAATTGGGAGTCAGAAGAAATTTAACATTCACTTTATACTTATTTAAAGTATTTACGGGAAATATATCTAATACAGATATACTGGCTTCACTAAATATGTGTGTACCTGATAGATACGTGTGGCGACGCCGTAAACCACCACTGTTTCTTGTACCGCGAGGTAGGACTAACCTCATAAGCGAAGCACCACTGACGCGCGCTATTCGTATTCTTAACCTTATCGCTGACGAAACTGATATATTCAGTTGTGCACTGAGTGAATTTACCAAGGTGGCCTTATTTGTAATTTGTTACAGAGAAATAACTTAAGATTTAAGTATATAAATGTAATAAGCTAATTTCTTAAATAATAGATAGCTACACTATTGTATTGGGTTAATCCTGTAAAGATAGTTGTATCGAGATAATAAATAAATAAATAAAATAAAAATAAATAAACTATTTAATACACACATAAGTCGGAAAAGTTAGAGGTGCTTGGGATCGAACTCAAGACCTCTGCGTGGCAGTCCAACGCTTTCCCACTGGGCTACTGTTTCTGAAATCTACTCAATCACTATCACTACATATTTTAAAACAAATTCCCTCGTCGCGTCTGTCTATCTGTTCGCGATAAACTCAAAAACTACTGCAAGGATTTTCATGCGGTTTTCACCGATAATTAGAGATTCATGAGGAAGGTTTAGGTGTAAACATTTTTAAGGTTTTGTACTACCACTGTAAAGCGTAGCGGATCGCTAGTAATAAATAAGATACAAGCGTTTCAAATCTTAGGTATACACAATGTTCTCGCAGATATGTGAAGTCCGCCAAGCCACACTAGGCCAGCGTGGTGGACTATGGCCTAACCCTCCTCACACTAAGAAGAAGCCTTTGCCTAGCAGTGTGACAGTTTAATACAGGCTTCCTGGCTTTCCAGACGAACATTATCACCGAATAATCGAGAGAGTGGTTGTGTCCAGCAGTGGGACAGTTTATTTATTTATTTATTTATCTTTGTCAACATCAACACAAACATCAATCACCAAGTAATCGACAACAACGCTGGCCACTTCCACTTACACAAGTCTCTGCTAAGCCCCCGGTCACGCTAAACTCTTGACTCCTCAGTAGTACTCACCAGCGTGCGCCAATGCGGCGGCGACCTCGTTCTGCGTGCTGTAGATGTTGCAGGCGGCCCAGCGGACCGTGGCGCCCAGTGCCGCCAGCGTCTCGATCAGCACCGCTGTCTGCGCGTTTATGTGAGTGCACCCTACTATCTGTGGACAACAACAGATATTATAACGAACCCTTATCCTAAAGAAGACATGAAAGCAGTTGAAGTAGAACGTGATATGTTGACCCTCTAACACAGAGCGAGGATCCGCCAAGAAGGCTAGATGATTGCGCCTAGTAGACCGCGGGCCATTAAGAAGTTATTTTCTTTTATGAAGACAAGAAGTAGTGCTGGAATTAGGAATAATTATTGTGTCGTGTAGGACTTCGAAAACATTCAAACAGCGGACACAAAGAAGACTCAGACTCAGAACAAACATTTCTTAATCATACAACATTTTATCCTGTGTGCGATTTGAACCCACAACACTCGGCGCAGTGGCAGGGCGAGACGATCACTTAAACCACTACGCCATCCTATAAAAGAAATTAAAGCAATAGGCTATTTTTTACTAGTTTCTGGCAACCATCTCATATTATTTAGTGGTGTCTACGAACTCTACAAATAACGTAACTATTTAATTATATAATTTTAAAATCCTTTCAAAATACACCGCTCTCAAATTTGCTGGCTGGCTATAAAAGCCCGATAAATTTTAAGTAGCTAATATAAAATATTCATTATATAATATATGTACACTAAGTTTGTAAATAAATGAATATGAATGTTATTTAAACTGTCAAAACGCTTGCTCCAACAATATGGCGTCGAGTCAATAAATGACGTAACTCATTTGTAAATAAAGATTGGACAGCAAGCAATGACAGAAGACGTTTACAAACGTGTGATGTCAGTCTGAATAATAGTGATTCCAACTATAAATAAATTTATCACCAGCATGGGTTTTGGTAAAATAATTAATATTTTATAATTCAATGTATAACGTTCGCGAAAACATAAGACAGCAATAATTATTGAAATTAAACTGCTATATACGGATTTTATCGCGTTGTTTATTTGGCACTTTATTACAAAATTTTGAAAATTGTTACACTACTACTACTATTAAACTTTACTAATTTTTAAGCTAATTAAATTATTATTAAACTATTTAGATTTAATTTATTTTTATTTTACACTCTCCCCGACGTTTCGGTTGCTTTTCAGCAGCCATGGTCACGGTCTCCCCGTAATTAGCTTAAAAATTAGTAAAGTTTAATAGTAGTAGTAGTGTAACAATTTTCAAAATTTTGTAATAAAGTGTCAAATAAACAACGCGATAAAATCCGTATATAGCAGTTTAATTTCAATGAATAATATTCGCGTAAATAGAAGACAATATTACAGCAATAATTAATTTGATATACCTATTATATGATTGCAAATTTCTTTATAAATCATAATCTACGTATGAAGGGACGAACATACTTATACGAATGTCATGCTGCTATTGAAAATTGTCTAACAAAACACTCAATAGCACTTTGTTCCATCTGAAAGCGAACCCAATAAGCACATCTTTACGAGACTAACGCAGTATTCAAAAACAGCTTTACTTTTGCTAAAATGAGTTCACTATTTACTGCGTTAAACAAACAACCTATTAGCATCAATGAATTCTTCGATCAATCACTCAATCAAACTACATCAGCGTCATCAATCACCTACACCACCCGTTGCAATCAATCAATGTTACAATCTGACGTATTCTTTACTTGTAAACATTTGTTGTTTTTAGAATTCGAAAAATCTCTTATACAACAACTTTGTCCGTCTGTCTGTTATAGAACTTTCAACTCTAGAACTGTAAGAGCTAGAGACTCGCGGTCAACGCCATTCGACTCAGCATAGTTGATATACTCCCGAAACGACTATGACCTTTGACGTCTGACCTCAAAGTCACGTGGTATCACGTGACCTTTGCATATTACTTGAACCATGTTTTTGACCTCTAAGATTTACGGCAATTCATTGCCGTTTCTCACTCGTTTTATTTTGTAGTACAAGCATACCAGGCTGGTAGTAAGCGGCCATTGGCAGACTTCACAAATATTTAAGATCATTATGGAGAACTCTCAGACATGCAAGTTTTCTCACCATGTGTCCTTTATCGATGAAGCGAGCGATAGTTTTATATTTACATATGTCTGCTGACTGAATAAACCTTTACTTTGCAAAACACAAAAAAGATATTTCTTTTGAATGTGGTCTTCAAAAAACTGCGGTCAGAAAATCACCTACATTCATTTACATCAAAGACATACTCGTAAACCTGTACTAACAGGCTCGCGTCATCTGAAGTAAGCGATAAATGACTATTAAATAAGCATATAACTTCGAAAAATCTGCCTTGGGCTCGAACTCGAGATTTCTGCATAGCTCTCTAACGAGGTCCCAGTGACTGAATAGGCTTATTTTATAAGCACCACTATTACAAATCGTCCTAAGTGAAATGGTCAATGGACCATAAGATTAGGTCAGAAAATTACTTGCACATTACTGATCCCTTATAAAGCAGTTCTTGCGTTTCCAACACCAAAAACATAGACCTCTACGAACAGTCCTGAGTCTCCATAAGTCAACCTTTAAACTTACATACCTACTAAGATCTTGCCCGCGGCTTCGCTTGCGTAAATATAGGTTACTACTAACCAGTAACAGTACTTTTTTCTGGATTAAAGTTACTCTATGTCCTTTTCTGTACCCTGCCAACGTGTATACGAAATTTCATGATGGTTGGTCGAGACGTTAAGGCGTAAAAGTGTAAAAAACAAACAAATTCATATTCGCATTTATAATATTATTATTAGTCAGGATTCTGTTCCGTAAAACTTTATATAAGTGTAAAAAGAAATACGTTCAGCATTGTCCCAGAGGTCGTTAAAATGTCGAGAAACGAATGTAATCAGGAAAGAACACGGTTACGTAAAATTTGTTTAAAAAGTTTGGATCGAATAAAAACTTGGTCCCTCAATGTACCTACTTGTTCCAACGCCAACGAGGAAGCCATTGGCGTTTGACTGTCTTTTGTTAAGAAACCATACAAATTATAATATTTTTATAAATAAAAGTTTATGTTAAAGCCGTGCTCAGTCATCACACTCATTACCTATACCTAATAATATAATTATTTGCTAAGGGCACGGATGAGTCAAATTTACCATCATATTGTATGCATTTAAATGAAAATCAATTATTTGGTTATAAACAACTAGATTTTGCCCGCGGCTTCGCTCGGTTTAATGTAGATTTAGGTTAGATAGATTTATAGCAGCCTATATGTTATTCTAATGTATAAACAATAATACTGTAAAGTTTCATCAAAATCCGTTGTTTTTTGCGTGAAAGAGCACACATCCATCCATCTATCCATTTTCTTTTTTCTTATGTTATATGAGGCAAACGAGCTGACGGATCGCCTGATGGTGAGCGATTACTGCCGCCCATGGACACCCGCAACACCAGAGGAGTCACAAGTGCGTTGCCGGCCTTTTAAATTTGACCCTCCGGGTTGGGCCTCCGGTACCCTCACTCGACGAAACACAACGCAAGCGCTATTTCACGCCGGTTTTCTGTGACGCCGTGGTATCACTCCGGTCGAGCCGGCCCATTCGTGCCGAAGCGTGGCTCTCCCACGGAAAATCCTCACAAACTTTTACATTTACAATATTAGTAAGATTTTTCTGACAGAGTTGAAAGACTGGATAGTTTCAATTTATCAATCTGAACACCCGTTGTAAGCAAAAAATAAGGTTCAGTTAGAACGTTTTCACCTAGTGTTTTTATAGGTTGGTATGTGATCGCCTTTCGTCTTTGCCTTTTCAGGTTGTCTTTCCTCTTTAGACTCAGCTCTCAAAAATGTGAGCCTAATACCACGACAAGGAATCGAGATTTATTTTTAACACACTCGCATGTCATTGTTTTAGCAGATCATCCATCGGACATCATTCCAATGAAAGAGTTGCACTAAAATAAAAAGAGAGCCGTAAAAAGGAGAACTATAATCTATACAACGAAAGACACAAAATTAAAGATTTAAGCTATACCTGCCCCCGCCATGTTCTTATGTTTCTCTTGTTATTTCATAACCAATAAAGAATATAAATAAGAAAACACGACCTGCTGAGCACGATAACAGGTAAATGTAAACCCACATTAATAAGTGTAACTTTCACATTCATAACTGTTACTTACATAAATAAACCTATATAAATAAAAAAAGGATCTGAATCAGAATCAGAATCTGGACAAAGGCCAGGTTAAGAGCACCTTGAACCGACGGGCGTGTATGAGGAATGTGATGAAAGTGAATGAAACCAGAGAAGTGTGTCAGGATCGTAGCAAATGGAAATCCGTAGTCTCTGCCTATCTCTTTGGGAAACAGGCGTGAATCTATGAATGAATGAATGAATAAATAAAAATATTTTTGATTTTATTTTAACGTACAGTCACCAAATCCTTTCTCGTATTGTTTATAACAAATGATTAAAATTAGTTTTATTGTGGGCTATACGAAATGATGAGAAGCAGGTTAGCAATGACTGCACGGGTGGCATACTGGTTTAAGTATTCACCTCGCCACCGCCACTGCGCCGAGTGTTATGGGTTCTAATCCTACACGGTACAAAACCGAGTCTGGGTGTTCTTTACGTCCGTTGTTTGAATGTTTGTAAAGTCCGTCACAGAATTTATTCCGAGTACGGGAGCTGTTTTTTGAAAGTCTTAAAAAAGGTAGAGGTTCTACTAACCTTGGCATCTTTCAAAGGCTTATCATCCTTAGCCCTGGCCCTCAGCGCCATGATACCTGGCATCTCTTGTTCAGCGATCTCAATCTCCCGTCTGCCGAAGGCGTGCTGTTCGATGTTCCGCACACAGTACGCGGGGTTCGGCTGGCCAGCGGCGATGGCCTTCTCGTGGGGCTGGACTCCTTCATCCTCATCTGATGAAGACCCTGGAACAAATAGATTTGCGTTTTAGTATTTTTTTTTGTATCATCGGAGTGATGGAATGAAACGCTGGGACGATACCCGTCTCCTACTATCTTTCTGGAAGGAGCTGAGGTGATATGAGTAACCGAACAACTTTTCGCGTCGGTCATTTACGCACAAGGGCCCAACTGTGTGGTTAGGTGCGGATAACACACGTCCAACTGCCTAATGCTGCTGAAGCGGTAATCTAGACACATATTTGAAAGACTGGCAGGCCTAATTAGAGACTGTTGGAGAAACGAGACATTTGCCCAATGCAGCACAGGTTAAAAATTTTGTTCTTATTAATACAGATTGTCACGTAAGCACTGGGCCAACGGGGTTTGTTTGATAGAGTGGGCTATCAAGTAGATATCTTTAACACTAACTTGTTAAAATTTTGAGCCAATGTGTTGGAACAGTTGTGGAGCAACCACAACCAAAAAAAATAATTAAGATTCTGGTTTATAAATTCTAAATATAGTATATATTATGTCTGTTTACACTAAGCTTATTACATTTTAAGTTTTATATAATAGTCTTAGGTGTTAAGTGCTACCGTCCCTATACTTTAATGGTGCATGATCTGACACCTCGAGTTATACTATAAGTATTAGTATTATTTTTATTAGAATAAGTATTAATGTAACTACTGGATCTACAAATTATTAAACAAATAATAGCTTTTCAACAGTCATCGCCACGGGGAGACTCTGCCTGTGACATTGACTGCTGAAAAGCAACCGCGATAATATAAAGTAGTTTAAATGTAACGTACCTATAACATTCGCGCAAACGTAACACAATATTATGAGCGCTATGTCACAATATATAGGTACATGGTACGGGGGCTGATAGGACGTGATTGTAGACGCAGAAGCAGAAGGCATACTTACATATTTCGCTTCTTCCAGATATGATGGAGTGGCGTTTCTTCATGTTCTGTTTCAGCTCAGTATTCATCTCGATAGACATTTTTTAAGTAATATCGTAAAAAGTTACTGCTTAAAATTTTATATTAATTTATATACGTACTTCATACGCTTCAAATCTATCTATATTGTTTCACTTCTAGGCGACTTAACAGAATGATACGTGCACAAGATTTTAAGTTAGTTCTCTAGCAATACAACTGTGGAAAACGAATTCAATTTTGTGCAGTAGTTTGTACGTAGTACGCGCACAAACATACAAAAGAACAAAGGCTTCTATAGTTCTTATATTTGAATTTCTGTCAAGAGAATCTCAGTAGTAGTACGCAGTCTGCAGACTTATTCAGCTCCATTCGCGTTTTGCTGGACGATTCTGGTCACACTTATGCAGTTCTGCTTCTATCAGCCGCGTACAGCGTCGTAACAGTAACAATGAGAAAAGCTGTCATAGCGTGTTATCTCCGCTGAAACGCTTCTATCGACTGCAGACGGCGCTGAATATGCTGCGAAGACGGTAAGCTACTCATTAAGTATTGCAACCATGCGAATGCTATAGATAGAGTTCAGCGCTGTTCCGCCGCGTTCAGCGCTGTTCCGCCGCGTTCAGCGCTGTTCCGCCGCGTTCAGCGCTGTTCCGCCGCGTTCAGCGCTGTTCCGCCGCGTTCGGCGCTGAACGCGGACGTCCTCGTCGACAAGTTGCGACCGCTGAACGCGACAGAACAGCGCTGAACTCTATCTATAGTATTCGCATAATAAAACCCCCTTGTCCTCATTTTATGCCTATTTGCCGCGAAAGCTGAATAGACGCGGCAAGCTGAACGGATGTGTACGCATCTCCATACAAAATCGTTGTTTTCTATGGACAAAAGCTGAACAGAGCTGAATAAGTGTAATTAGTCTCTAAACGCAATGGCTTATCCCCTATTACGTGGTACCTAAAGACTGTAGCTGTAGCCTGCAAAATATGGGTGTAAAACACCGCTTACTACGCCTTCGGAGACATATACGTGAGACTGTGTATGTATGTTTCTAAATTGATTTGACAGAAGTCAAAACAACTAAGTGCATAGTCTATACTGATATAATAAAGAGGAAAGATTTGTATATTTGTTTGAAATGAATAAACTGAAAAACTACTGAACCGATTTTAATATTTTCATCATTAACAGAAGTAACATAAGCTATATAATACACTGTATAGGACATAGAGTACCTTCCATCCAGAAAAAGTACTGTTCACGAGATATAGAAATGTTACATAACCGACATACCTATATATAATGTATATAGTTATGTATGTAATTGATATACATAACGGTTGGGTTGTTTATAATAGTTAACGATGCGTGAAGGGTGTGTTAACGTATTAATATTTTGGTAAATTTACATATTCATTATACTGTGTTGGTTGCTTCCAAGAATATTTATCGTACGAGGATTGTGCTGAGGTAACTATGTTATGGTAATCAGTTACCGGTTTAAAATGGATGCTTAAAATTGGTTTCGATGTTATTAAAGTATTTTCGTTTTGTATTATTTTTTTATACGACCAAGGTGGCAAACTCGTATACGGCACACCTGATGGTAAGTGGTCACCGTAGCCTATGGAAGCCTGCAATACCAGAGGCATCACTTGCGCGTTGCCGACCCTTTAGAAAAAAAAAGGAAGTGGGAAGGAGAAGGAGCGGGAGGAGGGAAAGAGGGTGATTGGGCCTCCGGCACTCTCATTCACCAAACGAAACACAACAGTCGGAATACTGGTATTTCACGTGGATATTCTGTGAGAGGGTAGTCCTTCTCCGGTCGAGCCGGCCCATTCATGCTGACATCAGCGAGGCTCTACTACTTGAATTTTCGGATGGCGCAGTCTTTTAAGTGCTCTTCTTAAATATAACTTTGTTTATATTCATTTGGGTTATAATACAACTAACAATACTAATCAGTCAAGTCTTAGAATACCAGACATAATTAAAAACCTATTGTGTCTGGTCACCGGTGTTCCGCGACTCAGTAGGTTAATAGTATTCTTATTACCTGGTTCTAATAAATACATTTACAATAAAATATTCTCTCCAAATAAGATAATATGTTTGTGAAAGAAGTAGGTTCACGTGATGCAATGGATAAGTTTTGAACCCACGACCTTTCTATCGCTAGTCTATTGCCTTCTCCATTGGGCTATCGCCGTTTATAACTGTCTTTTCTTAACTATAAGTATAATTAATAACTAAAAGAAAGTGCAGATCCGTAGTATTTGCGTACAACAGTCTGAAAATAACATATTTCATCATGTTTAGAACTATAGTTGGCGTCTGGAATATGGGTATATATATATATATACCAGATAGAGCAGCGATAGCTTGATTGACAATTATCGCCTGCTCCGTACCTCGGAGAGCACGTTAAGCCGTCGGTCCCGGCTGCCGTGAACGTCTATGGCCGTCGTTATTGGGAAAGTCAGTACCCTCTAATATCCTGACACTGGTCTAGCCTTAGGGTATCGTTAGCCTTCGGGTTGCGGAGGTCAGGTGGCAGCCGCTGCGTGTATAAACTGATATCCAGTCAAATCCGGTTAGACTAGAAAGCCGACCCTAAGTGACTTGGGAATAATAAAGGCTAGGGAGAAGAAGATATATATATATGTTAATAAAACCATAGCTGACTGAATAGAGATATAAAACAAAGAGATGTTTAACAGACTGCATGAAAGGTGTTGGGGTTCCTCCGAAGTGTAAATAAAATAGCGGACTGTATATAGGTATAGGTTCATTTATTGGACGTAGTAAGAACGCGCGCTTATGATCCGTGGTCCCTTTGAGAGTGCTAGTGCGGGGTCGCGGCGCATCGCAGCTCGTTCCGCGCTCCCCGCTCCCCGCTCGCCGCCGCAGTCCCGGACGGTGATGCATTTGTCTCCGACAAAGGCGTATTGGTTTATATCATTAGTTCCCAAAGTGGTCCAGGTGGAACCCCAGGGGTCCACGGGAGACTCAACGGAGGTCTACGTTGTCGTGACAAAAAAAATGGAGGTCCACAATTCGTAAGCGGGGGTCCACGAAAATGTATTTGTTTTCGATAGTGAAGAACTAAAATGTTGGCTTGACTTCACCTATCACTGCAGTGTGTCTACAGGCAGATAATATTTTAAGAAGCTCAGCAACTGTTACTTGTTAAAACTTGCATATTCCATATCCAGTACCAGAGGTCTAAATAAAAAGGCTGCTCGCATAAAAAAAGGATCACCCGTAGAGATTTGATCAAATATATATACGAATGCCAAGGAATATAAGTCAAGCAATACAAGCCTCGGTGGCGTAGTGGTTAGTGTAACCGATTGCCACGCCTAAGGTCGCGGGTTCGATTCCCGCACAAGTCAAACATTTGTGTGCATGGACATGGATGTTTGTCTTGGTCTGGGTGTTTCTATGTATAATATGTATATATTTACAAAAAATAAAAAAGTATATATATGTATGTTTATCCATTGTCTAGTACCCATAGTACAAGCTCTGCTTAGTTTGGGCTAGATAATGTTGTGTGTATGTGGTAGAATATTATTATTATATTATTATTACTTATACAAAAAGAAGTGGCTACGAGCCCGTACGCCTCTTGACTTTCGGCCCTTTCATGAAGTCAACGGAGCCCTTCTTCGACTAGTCGCTAGACAATGGATAAACATACATATATACTTTTTTTTTGTAAATACATACATATTATACATAGAAACACCCAGACCAAGACAAACATCCATGTCCATGCACACAAATGTTTGACTTGTGCGGGATCGAACCCGTACTACATACGTTTTATATAATAAGTCCTCTTATTATATAAAACTCAGTGTAACTGAGTGAACATTACCCTTAGAAATCACAATTTTCTACCTCATATTAGGTTGTCGTGGAACTCTGTAATTGGCTTAGAGTTAGTCTTAAGAAAATTTGTAATGTCAGATACATTACAATTTTGTAAAAAAGCTGTATTAAACTTAAAAAAATATTAAATTCGGATACGCAAAACCTCTACCTAACTTTTACGAGATAACCCGGCGTAATTATACGCTATACAATAAGGAAACTAGCCAATACGTTTTTATACATATTTGTGTATTAATGCGTGATCCACAAATAGGTGTTCCGAGTCTGGGTGTTCCTTGTGTCCGTTGTTTGAATGTTTGTAAGGTCCCTCGCAACACAGGATTTATTCCTAGTACTACGAATAAATCCTGTGTCGCGGGGTTTTTGTTATTTTACGAGATAAATTATTATAAAAAATGACTATAAAGATAGATAAACAATGTAACCGCAAACTCGACTTAGCCACAACGTTTGGTCGTAATGGCCCTGAATCCCACTCCGTCGGTAAGCTAATAAAAATCTTTACTCAATGTTCGCATCGTAAATCATATTTTATTGACGTATGATCGCTGATGCTAAAAATAGCATATCAACCAATTGAAATTAGACTACTCTATACGGATTTTATCGTTAACAAAACACAGCTAGACTTCATGATACTTTGAGCTCATTCTGCGTAAATAGAAACACCAATGATTAAATTATGTTCGAGTACTTTACAATACCTACACTTCAAGACAGGGGTCTCATTGAAGTGTAGTTAAAATAGTAGTTAATTTCATTAGTAATTGTAGTTTAATATAGTCTTAAAATGATGTAAAAGTACTTAGTGGTTTTCAAATAAATAGCGCGATTGAATTCGTATAGAGTAGTTCATTTTCGATGTAGGTATAACATTCGCGTAAACGTAAGACAATAATTATGTCAATCATATTTTAAACTGTTACTTTCATATAAGCAAGCAAGCATGCAAGCAGCGATAGCTCAGTGGGGAGACCAACAGACTGCAATGCAGAGGGTCTCGGGTTCGAACCCACGTCGCGCACCTCTGACTTTCGAAAGCTATATGACTTTTCGGAATTATGTGTGTATTGATTGACAATTATCGCCTGCTCCGTGTCTCGGAGAGCACGTTAAGCTTAACATGCTCTCCGAGGCATGGCAGTCGTTATTGGGAAAGTCAGTACCCTCTAATATCCTGACACTGGTCTAGCCTTAGGGTATCGTTAGCCTTGGGGTTGCGAAGGTCAGGTGGCAGCCGCTCCGTGTAAAAACTGATATCCAGTCAAATCCGGTTAGACTAGAAATGCCGACTCTAAATGACTTGGGAATAATGAAGGCTAAGAGAGAAGAAGAAGACTTTCATATTATTGGAAGTCGAAAATCTGGTGTCAATACTACTTCGTTATTAATAACTGCACTTATGTCGATCATTAAAACTAATAAGTAACACAATACCTATATGTAGATGGCCAGAGCACACGTGAAAGAGAAAGCTATCATTCGATCAATTGCACTTTAAATGTTTTGCAAGCAGTTTGGTTGAAATGATTTAGTTTTCAGACTACTAGAAAAACGTTGCAGTTGGGACGATTTTGAGTCTTCTCTGCGTGCGCTAGCAACGTAGCATCTGCTTCTTTTCTGTATATAATATTGTAGCGAGCCATATCCGCTACCGTAACCGCTCCCGCGTTTATGAACTGGGGCCCAACCAAGAAATCACGCCACCCTACGTCATATGGCGTGATGTTGTTGTGATCCGACCGTAGACGCCACCCCTTTCAACATGGCTACTGCTTTCCTGAGCCGGCGGCGCGGGCGCAGCAAGATGTCCGCCGATATTCTATTGTATTGCGGTCGGAGACCATATTGTGAGCGTCAAACTCATTAGTAAAAATGTCAAGCGCGAACCATAATTATTGTTAATAATGTTCACCTATAAATACCGTGTCTCGTATTTGTAATACACATTCCGTATTTGCTTTCGCTTGCTATATTATATATTAGCTACGCTTTTATATTCTTGTTTATATTTACAAATAAATTAATTAGTGCCTTCTGCCTTAGTTTGCTTTTCCGCCTATAATAAAGTACCTAACATATCGCGCATATCAAGGTTCGATTCCTGCGTCGTAAACGATTATTTAGCAGTGGCTACGGATATCAACGGAGTCGCTTCAATATCTTTAATGTGAACTATACTTAGTTCTAGATATAAATGCAATAGTTATATTGTATAAGCGCAATTTGTAAGTGGCAGAGTCCGTCGTAGTCAATCATTTTGTGATGGTACGAATAAGCGGGTACGGGTACGTATCAGCTCTGCCCGCAAGCGACGAAGTCCACAGGTTTAGTATAAAAAATTGCTACATTCCTAATTAATATTATAAATGCGAATGTGAGTTGGTTTGTTTATTTGTTATGTTTTTACGCATGAACTACTCGACCGATCATCATGAAATTTCGCATACACGTTGTCAGAAAAGGACATAGGGTACCTTTTATTCCGAGCGATTCTAAGCGAGCAAAGCCGCGCGTGGCAATAGCTACTAATCTATTCTGAAATTATAATAATGTAATATAATAATAATATTTATTGGTTCAAAACAAGAGTTTTACAATGGATCTAGACAAAAATTCAAAAAAATTTCTTTATTAATCCATTTAGATCACGTTGACAACGGAACCAGTATGCATACTGTGTGACAGTTGTCAGCGCCCTTCATACAATTACATAGACAGCTTGTTTAGTACTTCTATAAAGAGAAATGATTTGATTTTTGATTGTTTGTTTGTGTCTTTGTTTAGTGGTAAGGGTTTAACTCAAAAACTACTCAACCGATTTAAAAAATTCTTTTACCATTAGGAACCTTATACCTATTATTACCGAGTAACAAAGGCTATATTTTTATTTTTTTAGAGTACTGTTATTAACTTAACCTAACCTACTTACGCGAGCAAATCCGCGACCAAAATGCTAGATATTTTCACTGACAGTTAAAGATAGATAAGATATTGAGACCGTCGGTAAGCAATTATCGTCTACTGTAAACTCATCAGTCGCTACATGCGTTATAAAATCGATAGAAATTAAATTTGGTACAACCATTCACATTCTAACTCACAAAACCTGAGCCCATGCGCTCACTACAACAAAACGTTTTAGTGTAAAGTTTTGATATTTAATATATACCTTCATTTGTACAAACAAATGGGAAAACAAAAATTTGTCGAGTTTTACTGTTAAAAAATGTTAATACCATCCCGGGGTAAGGCAGTTGGCGGTGTTAGACCCCTCCGTGCCTCGGTAAGCACGTAAACTTGTATCTGGTTTTAGAGTTTGGCTGACGTAACTTTGACCTCAGTCCTAACTAATATTACGAGCGTCACTTGGGGTTACCAAATAATATCAGGGTTGGTTTGAGGTATAAGCCGCAAACCAACAATAATCCTGAGGGTAACCTCATTTTCATTATATATTATTATCTCTGTTTTTCTGTGTATTCAAATATTTGTGTAATAACGTGTACCTATGTTTTGAAAATAAATACTTACTCTTTACTATTATAAATACAAATGTGAGTTTGTTTGTTTGTTACGCTTTCACGCGCTACTCGACTGATCATCATGAAATTTTGCATACACGTTGTCAGGGGTGCAGAAAAGGACAAAGAGTTTCACCCAGAAAAAGTACTTTACTAACATAACTTAACCTACTTTTACGCAAGCGAAGCCGCGGGCAAAAGCTAAGTACGTAATAAAAATTGTGTGTCGACTGCCCTATTTCATATCTGTGACAACAATTGTAAATACGACCATATCTTTTAGTACCCTGACTAGCAGACACATTGCACGACCACACTTGTATACAAAACACAAAACCAAGGTACTACTAAAATAGAAGCAGTTTGAAAATATGAATCGATAGTGCTATTTCCATAGTAATGTATACAATGTCGGGATTGCTAGCGTTGTGTTCGCGTCTTCGGGTATAAACGAGATTGGTTCGGTTGTAACTTCACGCTTTTACCCTGAAGCATAAGACAGGCATGTTTTAAGAATGGTATATTTTCGGCGGAGCCGGGATTGCATGTGATAGTGATCCGCGCAGCCCGCCAACTTTGGTTATGTCGAGGAACACCGTGGCGCGTTTAGCCGGTATTACCGGGATATCTTTCCCCCGGCGAGTCCAACATAACCTCTCCGTGCGTCGCCCCGCGGAGAGGAATGCGTTAATGCATTCACCCACGTAAAAAACAAAATTGTTGTATATTTACTATACAGCGGGCTTTTGTTTTCTAAGTGGAATAACACAAGAAAACTTAGAGCCATAAATGAAAGAAAGAGGCTAAACTACTTGCTTTGATTAAGGACCAATTAAATTTACTAAATGCAAAAATATTCAAATAGTCAAATACAGCTCACATTTTCACGATTTCAATCAAACAACTTAATTCCACCGGTGTAACATCACGCTTTTACCCTAAAGGGGTTAGACCGCGATGTTTTAAGAGTGGTTGAGAATACAGCGGGAATATAACTGAAAGTTTGCATCTTAGATGCAGCTATGTCAAAATATTGCCACCTTTCTGTACGTTAAGTTGTCATCTGACACACAATGGCAACATGACATCTAAAATATAAATATAGTATTATCACGCTCACTCATATTAAAAATGGTACATAGTATATTTTATATCTATATTACACATATATACACATTACATGATACTCATACTGAGTATCATGTAATGTGTGAGCTATCTTCTCAGTGTGGACACTATACCGTGCGTGTATATTATTTAGATCTTTGCAGTTGACCCGTAAAAATCAGAGGTGGAGTCAATAAAATTAGATTTACGAATTAATTGTTAGATATATCATGCAAGCTAAAGTAGGCCAGCGATAGCCTACTGGGAGACCGTTGGACTGCCACGCAGAGGTCCCGAGTTCGATCCCAAGGCGCGCATCTCTGACTTTTTAGTTAATTATCGCTTGCTTAAACGGTGAAGGAAAACATCGTGAGGAAACCTGTATGTCTGAGAGTTCTCCAAAAAATGTTCTCGAAGATAGGTGAAGTCTGTCAATCCGCACTGGGCCAGCGTGGTGGACTATGGCCTAACTCTTCTTACAGTGAGAAGAGGCCCGTGCCGAACAATGGGACAGTTTAAAACAGGGCTGATATTATAAACTTGGCCAGAGGCTCAAACTGAGATTTTAATTTCCCGTTCCCGTAAGAACATATTATAACAACACTCATATACAGAGTTGAAGGGACGGCGTCTCGAAACATTTTACGAAACTTCTTTCTATGGGTACTTACTACAACGCAAACTTCATGATAAAAACGCAAGATTAAGATCGCTCGGGTATTGATTTCTACGCATCGCGCAAATTTTTGTAAACTATTTACATCGTATGATTAAATTACTGCTAATTAATTTTATGGCTGTTTTAATAATATATGGTAGTTTCTATTTCATTTAAAGCATGAATTGTTTACATTATATTATTATAAACCAAAAATGTAAAAATGCAGTAAATATATGGATTTTTCTGATGAAAATTCCAACGATTTTAACTCAGAATGATGGTCCGAAGCCACGATTTTAGATTACAGTAAGTACGTCCCTTACACCCGGTATAGATGTACAACGTAGTGTAAAAATTCCATGCCAATCCATCGACAGTTTTTCGGACAAGAACATACAAAAACTGTTTTTTTATAGTAGAAGATATTTACATTACCATGAAAATCTGCAGTTTTATTTATAATTTTTTGTTGATCCTACAAAATCTTCATCAACATGTATATAGTTCTACATGTACCTATTTAGATCTTTTACTTTACACGTTATGCAAGTAAACACTTATTATAATTACTAGCGAGTGGTCGAATTTCGACCATAATTGATTTAAATTTTAAGTTTAATAGTTATTAAGGTTTTATTGTCTAGAACTTTACCCTTATAATCACATTTCATTTAGATTTCGATCTATACAGGTTAATTAATCTATATTTGTCAAACAATTTATTATATTGATATATATAATAATAATAATAATAATAATAATATTTTACCACATACACACAACACCATCTAGCCCAAACTAAGCAGATATATATATATATATAACCATAGTTACGAAGATTGGTACTACATCAGCCGAACAATGCCGAAATACTACGAACGCGATTCGACTGCGTGTGTAAAATGCAGAGTAGTGTGCGTGTAGTGTTTTTTCATTATTTTAATGTATTTCTAATGCATATTTTATATAAATATTATGATTCGCCACTTCTTCTCCATATAAACTTTAACTGTGCCAAATTTCATACTCCTACGGCCGCGCAATTTTCGTAAAATGGGGTACAAAGTTTATGCTTCACATATAATATATAGATTACGTCTCAGCGATAGCTCAGTGGGGAGACCAACAGACTGCAATGCAGAGGGTCTCAGGTACGAACCCACGTCGCGCACCTCTGACTTTCGGAAGTTATATGACATTTCGAAATTATGTGTGTATTGATTGACAATTATCGCCTGCTCTGTGTCTCGGAGAGCACGTTAAGCCGTCGGTCCCGGCTGCCATGAACATCTATGGCAGTCGTTATTGGGAAAGTCAGTACCCTCTAATATCCTGACGCTGGTCTAGCCTTAAGGTATCGTTAACCTTCGGGTTGCGGAGGTCAGGTGGCAGCCGTTCCGTGTAAAAACTGATATCCAAACAAATCCAGTTAGACTGGAAAAGCCGAACCTAAGTGACTTGGGAATAATAAAGGCTAAGGGTGAAGAAGACGCAATTTTTTTTTTACATTTTAGTGCATTTTTTGTTTTAGATTATTCTTTTTAAGTTGTTTTTCTTTTGTGTTAAAATTTTTGTTTATTAATAGTGTGATCCACAAATGGTTGTACCGAGTCTGAGAACCTGAGTTTTCTTTGTGTCCGTTGTTTAAATGTTTTAAGGTCACGACACAGGAATTATTACTAATGCGAGAGACAGGCGGGCGTTGTCTTTTTTTATAAAAACATATCACTTCTGCTTAACCTTTCGGTGATATAAAAGTAGGACTATGTATATATCTAATACTTACATAGCTAGTAAAACAGTAGATATGTATATAATTACATATGTGCGATGTCAACAGACCGGACCGTATGTTTTATGGAGAAGATGACGTTATGCACTAACTACGTTTGAACATTAAAGTTTTACTGTCGGACGTAAAATTAGAATATGTGCAGTAGATATAAAAGCGAGAAGCGTATGTGTTTAGAGTATAGCTAGTGTGGTAAGAGAGAGATGGGATGTACATATACTATAGCGATAAGAACTGAGAAAGGTACCTACTGATACGTTTCTGGATTCAAGGTACGCTTTTGTTTAAATCTTGCTCGTCAAAATTACCTGCCTTCGTCTTATGGAAAGCAGTCATGTGGTCCAAGAGCAGTGTCCACATCGTCCTCATAGCAGCTGAGGCGATTTTGAGGTCCCTACTTTCACGGCCTGAGAAACTGCTTTTTCACGCCCCACTTAAAGGACCCTAAACTGGACCCGAAGGAGGATTGAAGGAAGAAGGAAACAAGTGCCTTGGCAGAGAATTCCATGCTTTGATCATTCGGCAGAGGTATGAGGACCCAAACTTATTGGTGCGATGCTCTAATCGACTCTACCGTGTAAGGATGGTATCTGAGCTCAGCACGCGTGTTTCTGGATAGAAACCCTATGTCTTTTTCTGTAACCCTGACAACGTATATACGACATTTCATTATCGGTCGAGTAGTTAAAACGTGAAAACGTAACAAACAAACTAACACTTACGTTTATAATACTATATTTTGCCTGCGGCTTCGCTCGCATTAATGTAGATTTTATGAGAAGATAGATTTTATAAACAATAATACTGTAAAAATTCATCAAAATCCGTTCTGTAGTTTTTGCGTGAAGGAGTAACAAACATCCATCTATCGTTTACTTTCACATTTATAATATTAATAGGTTTAGTTGGAATGCTAGTAATTAAAACAAATTGAACAATATTATAACAGAAGGCATACATAAGGAACAAAACAGTGAAAACTAATTTTAAAATCAAGCATGTATTATTAAAAATAACAAATGCTTTTTAACGCATCCAAGACTTTGCCATGAGAACCTTAATTAATCTCGCGGGTCGTTTAATTTGCGCAATTGCCACTGCGCTATAAGTTCTCTATATGTATGAGTAAGTATTGCGCCTGCTAAAAGTGATGTACCCTCAGTTACTCATTGCAGTGTTGCAAGAGAGGAGTATAAACTTCATGATGTGTTGATGTAATACCATCCAATGGCGTGCGAAACATTTCCTATTTTATATATCAAACATTTACAAGAATACATACATACATAGATTCACGCCTGTTTCCCAGAGGGGTAGGCAGAGACTACGGATTTCCATTTGCTACGATCCTGATTTACAAGAATTATTTACAAGAAATACTATCGTATTGAGATTTTCTTTTTTTTTATTTATTAGCATGTACGTCCTTTTTACTGATTCAAAAGGATAAATAACTTATTTTGAACAATATGTTTTTCCGGATGACGGCAGAATAGGTTAAGAAGTTTTATTTTAGCTTTCGCCCGCGGCTTCCTTTAGAAAGTCCTTTTTCCTGGATGAAAATACCTACCTATGTCCTATTCTCTAGTTACCCCTGACAACGTGTATGCGAAATTCCTGATGATCAGTCAAGTAGTTAAGGCTTCAAACCCTAACAAGAAAAAACATACTGACATTCGCATTTATAATATTAGTTAGGATTTTCGTTAAAGCTCAAGCACAATTTAAAGGTCAATCATATTTATTATTCTTTAAGTTAATGAAATGTTAGGCATCTGCCCTAACATATATTAAGATATAAAAGCTAGCTGTATACATTTTAAAGCAGTTCCCACTTACACAATGTTATATAGTACAACCTATATTATACTGTAACTTACAAACGTACAAGTTTACTACATAATACAAACAAACCAGTTGAAGACATTCGACCGTAATGAAAAGTCACATTGTTAAACTTTGTGTGCAGAAACACGAACAGTTCGCGGAAATATTCGACAGCAAGACCAACTTCTAAAATAAACTTTATATCTAACCACTTAAACTCCAATATTGATTACTGTGCCTTCGTTTTAGCCCGCGATGAATGCTCCATCAGCTACAAGTTTCAGGTGGTCGGCCCCATATAACCCGTAACATAAGACGCACACGCATAAATATGAGCGTAGAACGATTTCGAATCTACTTGCTAATTCTTACGAAATAGTCTTTTTCTATGTTTTTGCCTTTAACTATTTTGGTTCTCACACTATTCGCCGCGTCTGCCGCCCGCACCGCGGCATGCGCCGTCCTGTTTCATACATTTGTTTCTGTCGCCCGCCGCTCCGCCCGTCGCTCGGGCGATTCGCTCGGCAAGTTTCGCCGGTCGTGCGAATTTTCGCAAATTTTCGCTGCAGCGAATGTCCCGTGGCCAAGCCGTAAATCTGCCGACTGTTACCAGAATGGGTCGAAACTTAAAACCTATTAAGACGGTAACAGCTTCATAAACATATTACATATTTTTCTTACTTGCCGAACAAAACAGGGATAGCATGACAAGCATCAAAAAACTAGCCTCGTGTAAATGAGCTTTAACCTATTGAGTCGCAGTGCATAGGCAATAGATTTTTAATGTCTGGTATTCCAAACCGGGCTATTTAATTTTAAGTTCTACGGCCATATCACTTACCAGGTGTATGCTGTCTCGATCGTAATTCCTGATTAAAATAAAGTTGTTCTACCTCCATAACACAGCTTGGCGGGTTTCAATACTGATGCAAGACTAACGAATCGGCGAGCTATTGCATAACGCCATCCCTAAGGGTGTGGCCAGATCTGGCGAATGCGCCACGAAAGCGCCGCTCGCGAGCGGCGTGCATGCAGCACGCGTGCAGCTACTGCAATTGTTTGGTGCGCTTCTTTGGCGCAACTCACGCAAGGCTTGCAAATGTATGATAATGTATTTAGAACTTTTTATTTAATTTTTGTGGCAAAAGTTATTTATGTAATTTATGTTAGTTGTGCTTGCCTGTAAGTGAATGAGCACAAGGCAAGTCTGTAAATTATTATTTGGATGTAAGAAATGTGTATCATCTGTTGCCGACCCAAATAAATAAATAAGGCTTGCACAGTGGACACGCGCGGTGCACGGTTAGCGCGCGCACGCTAAACATTCTGGTTGCGATCCATTCGCTTTCATACTGTATATGTATGCCAGTTGTCACGGGAGAATGAACATGCAGCGCGGGGCACATGCGCGCGGCTCTTGCGCCATTTACGCACGACGCGTAGTTGGCGCGCGAGGCGCACGTGGGCGGCGTAGGAACGGCGCGTGAATCTGAAATGCACGCACATAGCTCGCGATCGGCGCATTCGTGGCACATTCGCCAGATCTGGACACACCTTAAGAACGCTACATAATGTTCTCAAAGATGATTTGTATATACTAACTAGAGGTCCCCCGCGATTTTATCCACGCTTAGAATTACTGCTTTTCTGGATAGGGACATCCTAATCGCTCGCGAGCCGCATGCAGCTCTTTGACTCCTCAGATTCGGCTCTTCCACGAAATGTTTAGTGCAGGCATGGAATATTACTTATTTTGCCTTATAAATACGATACCAAATTTCAAATATCATCTGCTAAAGTAAAGCTTTAGTTAAAAAAAATCGCGATTTTACTTGTGGATTGTTTATATTTGGCTCTTTTGGACGACAAGGTTGCCGACCACTGCCATAGCGGTATGAAATACAGTTCGTTCGCGAACGGCAGATTTGCGGCTCATGCGCCAGATGTGGACGCAGCCTTACATAAACACGAATGACGTATATAGGTCGCTCAGATTATATATAACTTTGCATTCGTACATAATCGGTACGACTCGTTCTGTTAACTGGTTAGCGATCGATCCGTTTTTTAAGGTCTGTGATATAACTGACGAACGGTCTTGTAACTGAGGTTAGTAGTTGAGGTTATGCGTTGGAGCGCGCGTCTAGTTTAAGTAACTATACCTGTATATATCCATACTTATAGGTACTTAACTAACATTTGCTCAGGGCTTCACTAGCTTAAAAGTAGGTTAGGTTAGGTGAGACAGCGCTTTTTTAAAAATAAAATGTAGCCTATGTTACTTGGCGATAATGGTAAAAATAAAATCGTTTGAGTATTTTTTATTTAAATCCTTACAAACAAACATTTGTTTGAGTAGTAGAGCCTCGCTGATTTCAGCATGAATGGACCGGCTCGATCGGGGAAGGACTACCCTCTCACAGAATACCGACGTGAAATAACAGTATTCCTACTGTTGTGTTTCGTTCGGTGAGTGAGAGTGCCGGAGGCCCAATCATCCTCTTTCCCCCTTCCCGCTCCTTCTCCTTCCCACTTCCTTTCCTAAAGGGTCGGCAACGCGCAAGTGATGCCTCTGGTGTTGCAAGCGTCCATAGGCTGCAGTGACCACTTACCATCAGGTGGGCCGTATTCTTGTTTGCCATATTAGATGTATAAAAAAAACCAATAAATCAAAGCTTTCCTCTATATAATATTAATATAGATTAGTTGAGGTTATGCGTTGCGCGCGCAAGTCTAAGATCCTTACGATATCTATCTATATCTATACTAATATTACAAAAAGAGGAAAGAATTGATTACTTGTTTTTGTGTGTAACATTGAAACAGACACAAATAACTTGTGAAAAAAGTTCGCGCGCAGTCACGACGTCCAAAGTTCGATAACCAAGTTGGGCAGTGTTATTGCGTATTTCTGTAAACGACTCCAAAACAAAATGATCTAGTTATCTTAATCTATATGAATATTATAAAGAGGAAAGATTTAATTTTTTGTTCCTTTTTAAGACTGCGCCGAGCGAAATATGCCAAAACAGGCGGTCACAATTAAGTGAATAAAATCAACACTTTTTGTTTAATACAAATATAAAATATACATTAACCATAACAATTAATGTGTTTATAATTTCTCCATGTAAAAAACTTAATATAATTAATATTTTCGCCTACAAAATTACGTAAATTTGCACGAAAGATGCAAAAACGTAAGCTCGTGTTACGTGATTTTTAGATTATAACAGTAGAAATCTATCCTATTTTACAGCTTAAACAAAACATGAATAGTTATATTACAATTTGTCCGTCCCAAATATTTAAGTCATTGGTTGACAATAAAGATACATATTTATCAAAAAAGCACTTCAAATCCTCCATACAATTTTACTATTGCGGCCGCGCGCCGATTTGTATCCGAGCTCTATCATTATCTTTCTTACGCTCGGCGCAGTAAGGATTAGCCTCAAAATCTACTCAACCGATTTTAAAAATTATTTAACCATTTATAAGGTACATAATATATTATCACCGAGTAACAAAGGATACGTCTTATTTTTTTTTAAGTTGAACTGTTACTTACATAACTTTATTTACTTTTACGCGAGCGAAACCACGTGCAAGAACTAGTATACAAGTGTTTAAATGTTATTACATTACAATATTAAACAATTATTGTATACACGTTTCTCAAACTGAGAAGGGACCCGTGTCCAGCTGTGGGACAGTATATACAAGGCTGATATTATTATAACATGTTAGATACAAATTTGCAATATAGCAACATTCTTACACGCTTATATAACTCGCAGCCACGTGTAAGTTCAGTGGTGTTGATGAGATTTCAGATAGTTTAATGGGTACTTTGATGCCGGGCGAAGCACACGAGGGTACATCCGTAGACGTGAAATAAAACATACCTGTTTTCCGCGACACAGGGAAAGCTAATGTGGGAAATATTGTAACAATATTAAACATAAAGAATCCAGAAATAAACAGAAAAAATGCAGTAGAAATAAGAGCGCTAAGAAACATAATATGTGGTGTGACTCTGAAAGATAGAATAAGGAATAGTGCGATTATATAATAGAGAAATGCGACATGAAAGTAGATATAGTGCAAGAATAGAAAAGGGTATGTTAAGCTGGTTTGGGCATGTAGAAAGAATGGACGAGGAAAGACTGAATAAGAAAGTTTATAAGGCTAGTGTGAATGGAACAGTCGCAAGAGGAAGACCTAGGCGAACGTTTCTAAATCAGATCAGATCGGAGGCGTTCTAGACAAAGGCCAAGTTAAGAGCACCTTAAACCGGCGAGCGTGTATGAGGAATGTGATGAAAGTGAATGAAGCCAGAAAAATGTGTCAGGATCGTAGCAAATGGAAATCCGTAGTCTCTGCCTACCCCTCTGGGAATCAGGCGCGAAGCTATGAATGTATGTATGTAATTTCATTTCAAATACATAATCACGCCTATATATAATCTAAAGGGGTGACAGAGGTTTGGTTAGTACCAACATTTAACTGCACGGATGGTGTAGTGGTTTAAGTGGTCGCCTCGCCACTGCCACTGCGCCGAGAGATGTGGGTTCGAACCCTGCACGGGACAAAAATTTGGGTGATTCAAAAATGGTTATTCCAAGTCTGGGTGTTCTTTGTGTCCGTTGTGTGTATGTTTGTAAAGTCACCCGCGATACAGGAATTATTTATAGAACGGGAGCTAGACTCACGCCTATAAATGAGTGAAGAGGAAGGCATAGGTTCAGTTAGTACCGAAGCGGACCATAAATGAAAAATGTTACAAAAACGGGAAAATTATGTTATGTGACGCAGACAAAGTTGCGCGGGTCAGCTGACAAACCTGAAAATTCCAGAAGGATAAAGTTTTCATCATATAACGCAACTATTATATAACTACAATTTGAATGTAAATTGTAACTTAATGTTCCCTAACGCACTATTAATGACATGAGACGTAATAAAAGCTTAATGTATACATTTGTGCCGCGAACTTGTCGTCCAACAGAAATCTACGACGGACAACGTCGCAGGGGACATTGGAGGATACTTGAAACACAGGCATAAAAAAATGAGGTCCGTTTGCATGTAAATATTTCCTCCAACACTCAACGGGGTTATAGACATACATACAATACATACATACACTGATAACTGTTTTCAGGAAGGGTAACCAGAGACAACGGATTTCCACTTGATACGATCCTGGCATACCTGACTGGCTTATCAGTCCGGTCCGTCTATCAGCTGTCTCTCGCAAATTCACCTACATTTATATTTTGAATGCCGCTTGCGTATCTCATAGCGTGATGTTCTATAATCTATTTTACTTTTTGATAAAGTATCTTGCTTGTACAGTAATTTAACTCACTATTTTTGCCTTCAATTAAGATGTGTGGACAAGGTAAAGGTCCATTGACATTGTCTTCGGAACAATGCCCGATGAACAGCAGACGGACCTCAATTACGAGGGATCTTACATGGCGAAATATGGTTGTAATACACCTCTACCCACCCCCTTTGGGGATATTCGCTCGTGAGTCCATGTATTGTTTAGCTTATGCTATAGTCGACGCACAGGGAGCAAATTCTCACGAAGCAAAATTTAAGTCTAATAGGCATAGGATTTTCAAATTAAAATGGGAAATCTCGTTAACTACTCATAAAACACTCAAGCAACAATGTAAATTTAATAGTTGGCCTCTTATAGTAGTAGTACGGTAGATTAGATTAGATTAGATTAGATTTACCTACACAAAAAATAACGCGCCAACCGAATTGAAAACCCAAAGATTTTACTAAATTAATTGTCAATTCACGGACTAATAAAGTCAAAAGCCATGTTCGAGAAATATTCGAATAATTCAATTTCTTTTCGATAGCAACTAAACAGCCATGAGTTATGAGAGAGAAGTTACGTGGGTAAAAGATTTATCCGTCGTGAATATTGGATTGTACGCTTCAAATTGAAACTTGGCAAGGCTTGCCACTTGACTTTCAATTGAATACTTTTATCGAATCTTGCCAAGTTTCAATCAAGACACATATTGGACATCTACAAGTTCATAACAAATCTTATTATTGCTGAACTTTCCTGTCGTATGCTTTATTGATCTATAATATGATAAATAAATATAGCAAAAGTATTATGCCAAGAATTGGAGATTGGAGATTCATTATCTCTACTTATCTCTTCGGGAAACAGATTTAATTGAACCTATGAATGTTTACTTTATTTTGTATTTCTTACGTTTAGGTAACACTACTACTACTACTACTACACTAGGTATAAATTCTGTGACATTACAACAATACATACATCGGACACAATGAACACACAGAAGCGAAACAACC
The DNA here is from genome assembly GCA_930367265.1 of Catocala fraxini. NCBI lineage: Eukaryota > Metazoa > Arthropoda > Insecta > Lepidoptera > Erebidae > Catocala > Catocala fraxini. The sequence goes on from OV884051.1 coordinate 14,787,626, forward strand.
ATTTGTGGATCACACAAACTTTGGTCCCGTGTGGGACTCAAACCACACCTGTACAACAGTCGGCACAGTGGCAGTAGCGAGGCGACCACTAAGCCCCTACGCCACCAGGCCAGTCAAGACCAAAGATTGCTACCAATCCTAGTATTTATCTATTGCTTAACTATTTGTCTCCTAAAAGAACAGATCCTGCATTCTGCTATATCAATTTTATAATTTACATGGTAAATAACCATACAGTTCATCATTGATAAGCTGCCATAATAGCTTATGAACTTTTGCAACGTCATGGTACCCGCGTACCGCCGATTCTTCGTTTAAAATGCCAATTAGCTAACATGAAAAAACACCTTTTAATCACAAGCCCTTCATATACACATACCTACCCCTTAGGCAATCTAGGCGCTTATTTACACGCCTACATCCCCGGAGCGGTAGGCAAAGGGATGTAATTTCCATATTTCGCCGGCTATATTGCTTCAAGTGCCCAGATAAGCAACCTCAGACACCGTCTTGAGAATTTGTTGACTGAATAACACTTTGCCTAACGCCGAAATTAAACCCACAGCATGCCCAGCAGACGCATTTACCACAGCTGCACCAAAACGCGATTAAAAGTAGTATTTTCTACATCACACATCAACTAAAGGCCTATCCAACAACCGACCACAAGGCTACCTCCCATTCCTCCACACCTCACCTCACAAAGCACCAGCCCTATTACCGCGCTTAACCAACCAGTCCACCTTCATACTCAAGTTATATCATCCAAATATGGCAACTAACGTCCATTCAAGTTCGACATTGTAAAGTAATCGAGTGATCCGACCCAGTTGACCACTTCCTCAATGAATTGGGTCAAGGGGATGAAGTGTAAACATAATTTTCCTTATCAATGCAATTTATATGAGCAAGGTGGTGGACAGTCATACGGAGTAATGGAAGTCATTGCCGGTGTAATGTTCGCTTGTAATACTACAAGTCGTGAATTGCCGGTAGAAGAGAAAAAGAAAATATAAGGCATTAAAGTTTTATATACAGGGTGTCCCAGAAGTCGACGTCAAGCCGGAATCAGGTTACAGACTAAGGTATAATAGCTACCAGAAAAATATAATCTAAGTTACATATTTTAAAAACTATAGGCATTAAAAAAGTAGGACTTTTCACTCCTGTTATTACAGATATTTACTTTTTGAATTAAGTCAAAGTCAAAGTCAAAGTCAAAGTGTTTATTGCGAACTAAGTGTAGATACATAAGGTGTTTAGTAAAAGTATAGTGCTTCAAACTTAGTGCCTTTTACAAGCATTGCAATATTATTATAATAAACGAATATTTAAAAATTATTATCTACCAACAATTATAATTAATGCTACTTAGTACTTATATCTAAACCATATAACATTATAAGCTTATACAATTCTGTTATTTTATTATTGCACAATATAATACATACGCTTACAAATAAAATAAATTTCTAAGATCTCAATTATGTTTTTTCTTTATTCAAGGATTATTTATTATATTTAGTTTATTTACTATATTGTTGTTATAGGGTCTTAGTCAAGGTTGCGGATCGTCATCGCATTTATTTAGGTGTTTATGTTCAGTGTTTTATTAATTTTTATTTATTTTCTAGGAATTCTGTAACTGAATAATAGCACGCATTCATTAAATAGGTTCTGATTTGCTTGTGAATGAAGGTAGGGTAATGGCATCTTTTATAGTTTTAGGCAATTTATTGTATGTTTTTACTGCCATGTAGTAAGGACTTTCATTTAACATCTTTATTCGGGATGGTGGTAAGTGTAGTCTATCTTTATTGCGAGTGTTTATTTCGTGGACATCATGTTTTGTAGAGAAGGTATGGATATTTTTATACACAAAGGTACAAATATCAAGTATATATATTGAGGCGAGTGTTAGTATATTTAGTTTTACAAAATATGGTTTGCAACTCTGTGTATTATCTATTTCAGCAAGAATTCGAATACATTTCTTTTGAATAATGAATAATTCCTCCACGTTTACGCTATTGCCCCACAGCATGATGCCGTATCGTAACCATGAGTATGCGTATGCGTAGTACGCGGATAAAGCTGTTTCTAAGTTAGTGCTGTGTTTGATTTGGAAGAGAGCATATGTAAAACTTGACAATTTAGATTTTATCTGTTCAATGTGGGCCTTCCAGTTGATATGTGTGTCTATGTTTATTCCTAATAATCTAAACGAATTAACTTCTTCTAAAACTGTATTTGCATGAATAATATTTATATCGAGGGGAGGTTTCTTGTGTGACCTGAACTGCATGAGTTTTGTTTTATTTGAATTTATTTCCAGGTTATGATTGGCAAGCCACTGTGTAATAGTTTGGAGTGTTTCTTGGATTAGATGATTGTAATTTTGTATGTTGTCACATTTTATCAAAACAGAGACGTCATCTGCAAATAGTACGGGAAGCGAGGTTGTTGGGTCTATTATCTTTGGCAAGTCGTTAATATATATTAGAAACAATACGCACCCTAGTACACTTCCTTGAGGGATGGAATGAGTTAGCTGTCTCACTTGTGACCGCACGGATTTAATTTCTTTTTATTACTGTCAAAATGTTCAATTTGGGTTATTTGCGTTCTATTATTTAAATACGATCTAAACCATTCGTAAGCAGTTCCACGTATACCACAGCCGTAGATCTTCATTAAAAGTATGTCATAAAGAACTTTGTCATAAGCTTTCGTCATATCCAATAGAATACCTACGACGTGTTTTTTGTCGTTAATATGTTGCAGTGACGTTTGTACATATTTGTATACTGCTAGTGTAGTTGATTTTGATTTTCTAAACCCATTCTGGCTATCGTCCAGTATGTTGTACTTCTCTAGAAATGTGTACAGGCGGTTACACATGGCTTTTTCAAACACTTTAGCGAAAGTCGGTAGTAAAGCTATGGGTCTATAATTATTTGGAGTTAAAACATCCCCTTTTTTGTGTATAGGTTTCACTAAGGAGATTTTAAGTAAATCTGGGAATTGACCGTCGCGAAAGCTTTGGTTGATTAACAGTGTTAATGGGATAGATAGCTCAGTTGCACATTGCTTTAATAATATAGGTGGGATACTATCTATTCCGCAGCTATGTTTATTTTTAATTATTTGAATTATTTTGACTATTTCTATTTGATCTACTGGCCGCAAGTATAAAGAGCATAAGGGGGGGTTTACAACTGGTTGTCCGGTCGGCTTGGTGAGGTGGGGTTTATTTTGGTCTTGTCCTATAGTCGCAAAGTAATCATTAAACAAATTGCATATTTTTGTTTATTATTTATTATTTTTCTTTGTTATGTAATCTCGAATAATAGAAAAATCGAGAGCTTAAAGAAGCATTTTATATTGTAATAATAATAAATAATAATAGCTTAACAATTTTCTCACTGAGAAGAGGCCCGTGTCCAGCAGGCATTGGACGTGCGATCAAGAAGTCGTCAAGTCGAAACTCGTCATTACACTACCGAGGTGAACCTTCTTACACTTTCAGGCTAGCTAGGGTCAACAAGAATATATATTACTAAGGGCCGTAAGACTAGTAAATAACACTATTGTTGCGTGCGATACCTATTCCGTACCTGATTTTTAAAGGTGTCAAGCAATTTTGGTTAATCGTTAAGTTTCGTCTGATAACTAGATATAGTAATACTTATCTTGCCGCGTTTTTCTGTACGAGAGAGGCAGTTCTCGGGAAGAGTCGGTTCATTCATACCGCCACCAAAATTATGGCAAAGGCGAGCACGAGCACTCAAATTGCTTTGCAACTTTTTGTCAAAATTATTGCAATCCACGTGATGGTAAACAGTTTTAGCAAACGCATCTCGCCGTCAACTTCAATAATTAATAAGTGCATTCAGCGTTTGATTATAATTGGATGTAACTTGTTTTACAAAGCCTATGCTATGTATTTATTATGTGATTGTATTCTTAAATTTGTTAGCAGATCATATTATATAAATAAATATAATTACGATAGTGGGTAACATGGCAGTCCTTACGGTAACGGCCAAGTACTTATTGCCATCTTCCGGGCTCAGATGCAGTCTTTTTTTTAATGTCTGTGCTGCTTTTAAAAATTCCTTGTTATAAAAACCCTTTGCTCGACCGGGAAGCAAACATGAAACCTCATGTACAGTAGTCACATTCATTACAGTTACTACCGAGGCAGAATGCAGGTCGAGCAGAAATAACCTTTTTAAGAACAACATATTTGATTTCAATCGATACTAACTTTGGAACTTGGAGAATATTCTCGAACGTTTCTAAGCATGTTCAATTGTATTAAGCTCACCTTAAGGCCAATCTGTTTTCGTTTATTAACTATTGCTTAGTGCTAGAGGTCATTGTCCGATGGAGTCGCCGACTATCTGTCTGTGTATGTCATCGACAATCCACATGTCAAAAGCTTTGTTGTATATGATTCAATTGACATTGAGATAAGATTCAAAGGTGATTTACGCGGTCTGGATTAATTTTAACTTAGGTTTCTCTTCTTTAACTATGGCAAATCGCAAAAGCCACCTTGCGCAATATCTTTAAAAAAAATCAAAAATATTAAGCACGTTTGTCGCACTAATGATCGGTCTTTCATGATGATCGATCGAGTAGTTAAAGCATGAAAGCGTAACAAATAAACAAACAAACATACATTTGCATTTATAATCTTAATTAGAATTAGGATACAAAGATTCACGGTTATTTCCCGAACGGTTAGGCAGTGATCACAGATTTCTACTACAATTTTAACATATCTCTCTCACTTGATTTGATCTTATTACAACCTATACTATTCTATACCTTTTTATTCATCCCGTCTTTAAGTCTAAAATGTGCAACAAGCATAGATTACGGTAACCATTTAATATCAGGCCTCCATGGTGCAGCGGTAGTGAATGCGAATGCTGTGCATAAGGTCTTGAGTTCGAATCCCGGGTCAGGCCAACAAAAGGTTATTGGGTTTTTCTGTAAGGAAATCTCAATAGCAAATCGGTGTCAGAAGTTGGCCGTGCCTCGGTGCGCACGTAAAGTCGTTGGTCATGCACCTGATCTCTCTCCGGTCGTGTCGGATTACCGTTCCATCGGACTATGAAAGTTGGAGGAACAGAGAGTACACTTGTTTTTGCGCACACACTTGTGTGCTATAATATGTCTTGCGCAGTTGGCAAGTCTCCGTAAAGATTGGGCACCATAGCCCGAATTCGATCTGGAGGACATGGTTTTTATTTTGGGCAGACTCTGAGGAGCTGGCACAAGTATTGGCGTTTTTTTATCTGACTACGGAACACTAAAAAGAGATGATATAAGTAAATAATGCTTAAAATTGGTTGCTAACGACATTTTTATTACCGAAATCTCTCCATTGACCCAAAATAAGGGTCGAGAGATGATTTCGTGAAAGTACTAGTGAGTCAACACATGCAACAATTTACGTAAGAATTTTGTTTACTTTAGAGTTTAAACATGTGACCTATACAAAAATACAAAAAAACATTAAACAATCGACAGGTTATGTATTGTGTAGCAAAACTACCTTAAAGCATGATAGCATATTCTGTAAGGCCTCAATTATTTATAACAAGATATCGACGTGAATACATAACGGACCCGTGCAACTTCGTCTGCTTCACATAAGAGGATTTTTTGTAACATTTTTCATTGATGAAACTTATTCATATAAAAAAATTATACCTGTAGTAAAAATAATGTCTGCATGCCGAAATTGGCTAAATGTGGCAAGGACAATATTTTATGTAAGTACTTAATGTACTTAATGTAGGCGAACGTTCCTTCGTGCACGCCACGATCGTGGCGGTGAGTCCCGTGTGAGGAGTGGCTGGAGAGGCAGCATGGCGCCCTCAACTTCCGGCTGACACAGGTAATGACTGGCCACAGTTGTTTTGGCCAGTTCCTGTGTCGTATACGCTGGCAAGAGACGCCCAGTTGTCACCACTGCAGCGACTGCCGCGACGTTGTTGAGGACACGGCGCTGCACACATTGGCGGATTGCCCCGCCTGGGCATCGCAGCGCCGTGAGTTGATCGCGGCAGTCGGATTGGTTGCCCTCTCGCTCCCGGCCGTAGTTCAGTCTATGGTCCGGAGAGGGAGGTCGTGGAACGCCGTCGCCTCCTTCTGTGAGGAAGTGATTTCCGTCAAGGAGGCGGCGAGCGGGAGAGGGAGCGCTTAAACCCTCTCTCCGACCGCAGAGCCGGGCGCCGGAGGGCGCAAGATGACCTCCCTGAGGTTTGATCTGGGGGTGGTGGGCTTTGTGGGCCTGCCCACCATCCGTTCAGCACCAGGTCCGAGAGGTGGTGTGCGTGTTCCCACGAGCGCCTCTGTTTCGAGTCTGTCTCCCCTCTAGGGGGGAGACAGTAGGGTTTATAAATGAGTGCCTTTGGGTAGGTCTCTTCGTGTAGTGGCCTACCGTTTCATACGGCGGGCCGAAACCCCGGCGGGGTCGCGACCGCATGTGCAAGTGATTCGCGCGGCCCCGTCGATAGTGGGTTTGTCGAGGAACACCGTGGTAGGTTTAGTCAGTATTCCGGGAGGTCTATAATCATAATTTTAACATCTTTCTCTTTTACCCTGGTGAGTCCGATATAACCCCTCCGCCTGCCCCCGCGGAGGGGTACGCATCAAAGCATTTCCAAACGTTAAAAAAAGGCGAACGTTCCTTGATCAGATCACCAGGTTAAGAGCACCTTAAACCGGCGTGTATGAGGATGTGATGAAAGTGAATGAGGCCAGGGAAGTGTCAGGATCGTAGCAAATGGAAATCCGTAGTCTCTACCTACCCCGCTGGGAAACAGGCGTGAATCTATGTATATATGTAATTAATGTACCCATGTTCGGCAAATACATAAATGATTCAATCATTCATTCATTCATTTTTATGCAGTTAGCTGAAATACATAATAATCTTTCGATTGTTAGTCAGACAAATTGAAAACCTATTGTGCCTAGTCGCTGGTGTGTCGCTGCCACTCTCAAAGGTGAACAAATTTTGGTATGTACATATTAACAATACCATAAGTATTTCTATTCTTGATGCTTTTAGCGCTTGACAAAATACCTATAATATTTAAAATTTAGATAATAGGTTTCAAATTTGATAACCGCGGATATAAACCATTATTTTAATTTTAGATTTCGTTGAATGCACGGATGGCGGAGTGGTTTAAGTTGTCGCCTCGGTAGTTAGGTCGAAAATCAGCACAAAAATCTGTGTGATCAGTGTTGTGGGTTCAAAGCCCACACGGGACAAAAATTTGTGTGATTCACAAATGGTTGTTCTGAGTCTGGATTTTCTTTGTGTCCGTTGTTTGAATGTTTGTAAAGTCCGCCGCGAGACAGGACTTATTCCTAGTGCGAGAGCAGGATCTTAAAAAAGAAAATTGTTATAAGTTGTTTCGATGTACGCAGCTACTATGTTTATGGTCAGATGAATTATATCGAAGATTATTTTATACAGGTTAGGCAGACAGGGTTACAAATTAATACACTTCTGCCTTTCTTGCGGCGATTAACAAGCGTGAATGATGGATAGATGGTGTAGTGGACACGGCGGCGAGTGTTGTGGGTCCAATCCTCACACGAAACCAAAAATCTGTGACCAAATTAGTTGATTGGAGTATTATAGCCAGTCCCACAACTAACAAGTAAAAGTTATCCGAATGATAAATCGCATGCTGTCTCAGTCTTGTTAGGTTAAAGAAGAGAGATCGCGAGACTTCTTATCTTATAGATAAATGCTGTTTGGTGGTGGTGGGACAAGCCCTTAGTGTTCTTTGCGTCTGTTGTTTGAATGTTTGCAATGTCCCCTAAGACGAAAAGCAAATCATAGCTGTGATATTTACTATGTAACCTAATATGTTGTATTTTAACTAATTATATCCACAGCATAATTATTTGCATCAGTATTCAAAGGCAAGGGTCATAATGTGGAGTATAGTATAACAAAAAAGGGTTATACATATAAGCAAAATAAAGAAATTATTTTGTTTGGTTTAGTGGCTAGTAACGATAACTGTTCACGTTTGGAGCAACAAATAGACCGCGAGTCAGAAAATCTGCAAAAAAACCGTATAAATGTCTCCAAGCCTTGGGGATTATACCTCGTACGAGAGATGTGAACAAAAACGAAATACATATATGTATGTTAAATGTTGCGAGTTTCGTCTATAAGGCCACCAGCCGGCTCTACCATCATATGATAATTAGCGTTAAAGAGAGAGGTCATTCCCCATCGCTGTTGCTATTAGCAGTATTATACCATATTAGTATATACATATATGACTGTACCGCACACTGCACACACCTATGGCGTTTGAGGCAGAAAGGTTCTGCAGTGGCAGGCATGCAGCAGGGGTAAATCCAAGATGGTTAACCTAGTAAAGGTCGCGGAAAGCGGTTGGATGCAAGTGGTCCAAGACCAGTCTGTGTGGCATACCTTAGGGGAGGCTTAAGTCCAACTGTGGACGTTTTCCGGCTGAGATGATGATCGCGCACTGGTTTGTATAGTCATATTTTCCTTGGTACTGTGACTAGTTTGTAGGTTCGATTCAAATAATAATAATAGTAATAATACTCTACCACATACACATTACACACAACACCATCTAGCCCAAACTAAGCAAGTACTATGGGTACTAGACAATGGATAAACATACATATGTACTTTTTTTTTGTAAATACATACATTTTATACATAGAAACACGAAGACAAACATCCATGTTCATGCACACAAATGTTTGACTTGTGCGGGAATCGAACCCACGACCTCAGACGTGGCAGTCGATTACACTAACCACTACGCCATCGAGGCCGGCCGAAATAAGTCAACGTACAAAGTTGCGTGTTCCTTAAATAATAGTGCCGAGTCCATAGAGTAATAAACAATAACATAATATTATTGAAATTAAACTGCTATATACGGATTTTATCGCGTTGCTTATTTGACACTTTATTACAAAATTTTGAAAATTGTTACACTGCTACTACTATTAAACTTTACAAAATAAAATAAAATATATAAAATAAATTAAATCTAAATAGTTTTAATAATCATTTAATTAGCTTAAAATTAGTAATTTTTAATAGTAGTAGCAGTGTAACAATTTTCAAAATTTTGTAATAAAGTGTCAAATAAGCAACGCGATAAAATCCGTATATAGCAGTTTAATTTCAATGAATAATATTCGCGTAAATAGAAGACAATATAACATAATATCAGTTATAAATTATAATACGTGGGCAATAAAATAAATACCTACTAACTTCTATATACTAAAATAATATATTGCAATATGTATTATATGTGATAGAACGTTCGTTCTTCGCTCCTAACCGTGCCCGACAGGGTCCATAATTGTTTCTTTCTACATTTATTAGACCTTTGTATACATTATGGCGTGCACTAAACGAATTGAATTGTCGGGGTGTTTGAATGTGTGTAAAGTTCCCACAATATAGGGTTAAAGTCTCAAGAACGGGAATTGTCTATAGCTGTAATAATATTATAAAGATAAAAGATTTGTACTTTTGTTTGTAATGAAAAACCTCAATAACTAATGGGCAGATTTTATAATTCGTACACCATTAGAAAGCTGCTTTGTTCAGAAGTGTACCTAGATTAAATAACATCACGCTACAAGACACAGGAGTGGCAAACAAACCCACTTTTAAATTGACATGCCTTTTTCATTTATATGAGACGAACACTAAATAGACCTATTTATTTCAGTGCATCACTGAAAACCACACCCAAATTGGTTCAGCCATTGTGCAGATTAGCGCGCAGAAATGCTCAGATAAACATTTATTTACAATTTTATTATAGATTAAAAATCGATGTAATAAAAAGATGATGAGATATGAATCCTATCTGCCTAACTAATATTATAATTTTTTTTGTTACGCTTTCATACCTCATCCACTCAACTAGCCAACAATGTCGGCCTCGGTGGCGTAGTGGTTAGTGTAACCGACTGCCACGCCCTGAGGTCGCGGGTTCGATTCCCGCACAAGTCAAACATTTGTGTGCATGAACATGGATGTTTGTCTTGGTCTGGGTGTTTCTATGTATAATAAGCATGTATTTACAAAAAAAAAAGTATATATGTATGTTTATCCATTGTCTAGTACCCATAGTACAAGCTCTGCTTAGTTTGGGCTAGATGGTGTTGTGCGTATGTGATAGAATATTAAAAAAAAAAAAAAAAAAAAATTTTTTTTTCCTGGATAAAAGTCTCGATGAAAGTAATCTATGTCGTTTTCTATGCCCCTGACAACGTGTAAGCGAAATTTCCAGTAAGGTGCGAAACCGTAACATACTCGCATTTGCATTTATATAACTTAGGATGTAAAGACTGCACCAGTCGACCAGACAAACAAACAGAATGCAAATAGTTCGAAGAATCATATAAGGATAATATTTGTACACTTAGCAACTGATTTTTTAAGTCGAACAGATTTTGTATAAGGATAAAATGACATTTATTGTTAAGACGGCAATAGACTTACTGCTTAATACTCCATATTTGATTGCTTCCCATAATTTTATGGTAAAGAGGACATAGAAACGAAAAATTATTATTGTTGTTTGTTTGTTTACCAACCTAATATTTTCTTCTGAATAATAAACAAGCAAACGCCTGCCATAAGGTAGCCATCTACCTAATCTACGATCGTCTGCAATACTAAATCACTTACTTCACTGAGCCTAGGAGAAATAAAATGGAGATGTGATGAAAGGGATAGAAGAAGTAGGCATGGAAGCTGCCAAAACTTCGACAGAAAAATCACGGTGAAAATGTAACTACCCATATGTCTGTAAGAGAGTAGCACTTCCTCGGGCGAGGATGCTAATTCATATCATGGTCTTTGACATCAGCAGACTATTCTACCCTTACGGCCAGTCCCACAACTTACAAGCAAAAGTTATCCGAAAGATAAATCGCACGCTGTCTCACTCTTGTTAGGTTAAAGAAGAGAGATGACGAGACTTTTATCTTATAGATAAATGCTATTTGGAGGTGGTAAGACAAGCCCTTAATCTCGCAAGTCTTAGAGCACCAGACAAATAAAAACATTAATCGTATCTGGCCCCCGGTGTGCCGCTGGAGTTTAAAAGCTTATTAAAAAAAATTGGAATAATCTCGGATGGAAAAAGAGTAAGTTATATTTCAAGCTGATAAAAGGTCTAAATATCGCGAGAAAACCATTGAAAGTCATGCATAAAGTTCACGAGTTTAAGAAGTTTCCCAACCAGCAATGGACCAGCGTGGTGGACTATGACCTTACCCTTCTCACATTGAGAAGAAGGCCGTGCCCAGCAGAGGCAAACTTTATATACAGGGCTGATATTATAAAAGAAATTCTTACAAAATCGAAGCCTCAGCAAGTCTATAAATGCCTTAATACAGTACTAAGGTCAAAGACAAAGACGTAAAAATGATCTAAAGTAGTTTTTTATCACATCTAATACAAGTTAACCGGTTATGTAAATAAGAAACAGTGCAAAACAATAAGAGACAATGAAAAAACCATACGTTTCTTAGGAAGTCACACAAAAAATATAGAAAAGCGGCCGATGGTATTAGGGTTCAGCTATTTAAAACGTAATATCCTAATAAACATTATAAATGCAAATGTAAGTTTGTTTGTTTGTTACGCTTTCACTACTCGACCGATCATCACGAAATTTCATACACTATGTCAGGAGTACAGAATAATAATAATGTCCTCCAGACCGAATTTCGGACACGGCGGCCAGTCTTAACAGAGACTGGCCATCTGCGCAGGAGATATTATAGTGCACAAGTGTATGCGCAAACACAAGTGCACTCTCTGTTCCCTAACTCTCATGATCCGATGGGACGGCAATCCGACACGACCGGAGAGAGATCAGGCGCAGGACCAACGGCTTTACGTGCTTTCCGAGGCACGGGGGTGTCTAACACCGCCAACTTCCTAACTCCGGGCTGCTATTGAGATTTCTTTACAGAAAAACCCAACAGCTTTTTGTTGGCCCGACCCGGGATTCGAACCCGAGACCTCATGCACAGCAGTCGCATTCACTACCGCTGCGCCACGGAGGCAGACACGGAGAAGTACAGAAAAGGACATATGGTAACATTCATCGGAAAAAGGTCTTTTCCCTAGGGATGGAATTTATCGACGAAATCTACGTTAATGCGGATGAAGCCGCGGGCAAAAGCTAGTAGAAAATTATTCCTACTAGCTTTTGTACCGGGCTTCGCCTGCTTTAATCCCACGGTATCAAATATTGGCATCATCGCAGTGGTTGAAGCGGTCGTCGCACTATTACCACAACGCCGAGAGGTTAGATTTGACGAGATAACATTTTGTCTCGTGTGGGAAATAGTTGTACCGAATCTGTGTTCTTTGTGTCAGCTGTTTGAATATTTGTAAAGTTCCTCGTGAAACAGAAATTATTCAAAATACACATTAAAACAACACCGTACGTCTTATTAAATATAATAACATCAACAAGTTTTTCATCCATCTTTAATTATCAAGGCTGCGAAAAAGTCTTACGTCAAAGGTCATAAATCAAATAAACTATACCTACATATAGGTTCTTAAATGACGTAAGGGACAACTTTTTGTAAATAAACCTGTCCTATATGATTTAACTTCTTAATTGTTAATTGATATTTATTGACAAGTATTGAAATGTCAGCAGTACCCTTAAAAAACAATAACCTATAATATCAGCCCTGCATATAAACTGTCCCACTGCTGGGCACGGGCCTCTTCTCAGAATGAGAAAAGCTAGGCCATAGTCCAGTACGCTGGCCCAGTGCGGGATAGCAGACTTCACATATCTTCAGAACATTATGAAGAACTCTAAGACATGCAGGTTTAATCACGATGTTTTCCTTCACGTTTAAAGCAAGCGATAATAAACAATTTAATACGCACATACATAACTTCGAAAAGTCAAAGGTGCGTGCCTTAGAATCTAACTCGAGACGTCTGCGCGGCAGTCAAAAGGTTTTCCACAAGGCTGTCACTGTTTAGTAACGTCTATCTAATAAAAAATTCGCTGTAAGGGCAACTTTTAAAGTATAAATTAAGGACCCTACTTTTAAAATTTTAAGAACTTCACTGTAGTCACAAGGTCCAATTTGATCTTAAAATATAACCACACGTTACTGTGACACGCTTTATAGTTCCATAAATAGCAATTTGATATTCATCAAATGTCCCATATATTATAAGCTATGGAGACATTTAGTGAGCGTAAATCAACGGCGATGTTATTTACCTTCAAAATAATATTCTATACGGACAGGTCAATTTTATGGTTATCCTTATTAATAATATTATACATGCAAATGTGAGTTGTTTGTTTGTTACGCCTTCACACCTTAACCGACCGATCATCATGTCATTTTTAGCCATTTATTTTCGACAAGACAACTCTCGCATTAGGAATAAATCCTGTGTCACGACTATACAAACATTCAGACGCACACAAATAACACCCAGACTCGGAACAACCATTTCGAATCACACAAATATTTAAATGGAACACCCAACACTTACCAGCAACGGTGAGGTGCAATCAATAATTGTATATACTTATTAAAGATTCCTCACGCCACCTTTAGTCATCGGAATGCCCCATTGTCTTACTAGTTTTGTAAATGTAGATTATGTTTATCTATCTGTATGTGACTTAAATCAATATTGATGTTACAGGGATGTTATGGAGTTCCGTAAGCTTGAAGTGAATCAGCTGGCAATAATTTGGTGAATGAAGCGCCTCGTATAAGTATGAATAACTAGGTTTTGCTAGGTTTAATGTAAATAAGTTTCTATACCTCGGGAACAGTACTTTTTCTGGATGAATGGTACTCTATGTACTTTTCTGTAACCCTGACAACGTGTATGCAAAATGTTATGATAGTCGGTCGAGTAGTTCAGGTGTGAAAGCGTAATAAATAAACTCACATTCGCATACTCTAATCCTTCGCGTACTCAACTCATGTTCTAATATCAGTTAGGATGTTTTCCAGACCGAATTTAGGTCGCGGAGCAAGTCTCAACAGAAAATGGCCATCTGGTGCAGGTGATATTATAGTGCACAAGTGTGTGCGCTAACACAAGTGCACTGTCGGTTCCCTCACTCTCATATTCTGATGGGACCACGAAAGTGATAATAGATGTTCCTATCTCTTATGTACATATATCTGACGACGCGACCGGAGAGAGATCATGTGCAGGACCAACGGCTTTACGTGCTTTCTGAAGCACGGGGTCGTGCAACATAAGTCCTACGGAATCAGACATATTTCTCAATTCCGTGATGCTAATCAGAATTTCAAAAGATATATCAAATTCAAAAGAAAAGAATTCTTGACCCGGGTATTCAACCTGGGGTGTCACGGTCGGTCCTCAAATGTAAACGCAAAACTACAGCAGTCAGACGAGGCATATGTGTACAGGCAAACTAAATCTGGTTTATGTCTGGCACAGACACAGTTCTAAAAACCATGCTAATTATAATTTCTTGCCGGAAAATGCCAATACAAATTTGATGCACTAAAAAGTTTCCAACCTTTTCTGCCAGAAAATCAATCTCGAGACCTCATATACAACATTCGTAAATCTACTCGTAAGTATTATGTAGTTTAATTTCAATACCTCACCTTTATGCGAATGTTACATTGGTATAAAGGTGAGGTAATATTATCAAAAATTTTCCTCAATCATTAGCATACATATACAACTACATGCATACCCTCACGCCTGGATCCCCGAAAGAGTAGGCAGGTATTTTACACTCACAATTCTACTTATATGGTTTTACCTCCCATGTAATGGGGGACGAGACTATTTATACGAACAAGGCAATTTAAAAAAAAATCTTGTCAGCTAATCCCTGTAACACTTGCCCGACCCCAGAATCGAAACCGAGACCTCATGCACAGTAAAAATAAATACACATATACAGGTCCATGGGGGCACACCAATTTCATGATTTTTGACCCCACCCCCGTCCTTGTCACAGCTGGTCACATTTGTGAGACTGGAGGGAGGCCTCCTGACGCTATGGAGGGGGGGCCTCCATAGAGAGACGTCACATATCTTGCAAAAAAAATCTGGAAATTACTTAATTCAAAAAAGCAGTTTTAAAATTAGTACTATTTTTATTTTAAAAATTCTCTTTCGTAAAGAGGGGTATTACCTACTGTACTTATGTATATATAAGTTTTATAATGTGACGTCACGAAATTCAGGACCTCTCCCACCCCTTGTCACACAACGTCACACTTCGTCGACCACTTCCCTCCCCCTTAACGTGTTATGGATGGCCCCACGCCTGCATCCCCGAAGGAGCGGAAAGAAGTGTTTTACACCTCTATTTTCCCAGCTTTGCTTCTATTATGTGGGTACTTACCCACATAACAGAAGGCAAATATATTACATAGTATAAAAATAATAAACATGTACGGAACTTTGAGCACCGGCCGGCGTGCGACGCGCGAACTTGATTTCCTTCAGAGCCAGTATAAATATGACGCGAACGAATCGATGCTTTACATACGCGCTGTGTCTACCGTAGTACAATGAAATCTGTTATTCTTATCTGTGTTGTGATCGCCGCTACAGGCATCAACGGACATGTAAGTATTCTATTATACAATATAACTGAATTTGCCCGCGGCTTCACTCGCTTAAATGTAAGGTTAAGTTAGTAATTCTACTTTTTCTGGATGTAATGGACCCTATGTACCCTTGACAACGTATATGCGAAATTTAATGTTTTTCGGTCGAGTAGTTAAGGCGTGAAAGCGTAACAAACAAGCACTCAAATAAACAAACTCACTTTCGCATTTATAATATTGTAGTTAGGATTAGGATAGGATACTAGCGAGCCGCCCGACTTCGCACGGGTAGTACAAAACCTTAACGAATTATAAACTTAAGTCTTCCTCATGAATCACTCTGTCTATTGGTGAAAACCGCATGAAAATCCGTTCAGTAGTTTTTAAGTTTATCGCGTACAGATCCGACGGGGGACTTTGTTTTATAATATGTAGTAATAATATAATATCAGCCCTGTATTAAACTGTCCCACTGTTGGACACGGGCCTCTTGCCAGTGTGAGAAAGGCGAGGCCATATTCCACTACGCTGTCGTATCAGTACGGGTTGGCAGACTCAACATGTCTTAGAAACATTATGTAGAACTCTCAGACATGCAAGTTTCCTCACGATGTTTTCCTTCACCTAAAGCGAGCGATAATTAACTATTTAACAAGCAGATAACTTCGAAGTCAGTGTTGCGCGCCTTGGGATCGAACTCGAGACCTCTGCGTAGCAGTCCAAGTGTCTCCCAATGGGCTATTTTTTATTTAAATTATTAAAACTATTATTTGGAAGACTATTTTTAGTAGCAGTACAACCGCATACATCCACCACTAAAATAATTTTTAATTCGAACCAGTAGTTCCTGAGATTAGCGCGTTCAACCAACCAAACAAACAAACAAGTTGTTTCAAATAAGCATCACTATATATTCCTTAAAAAGTTATTTTATTTTATTCACTGTGTCTTATTCAAATACTTTTATAATTGTCAATTATATGTGAATGTCAGTGTTTACCTTGTAAATATGCCTGAATTAAAATAAATAAATAAAATCGTCAGTCATAAATAAAATCCATTAATTTTATATGCTATGTATTACTCATAATATGAAAAATAAATGGTTGAATGCCTTTTATTTTAAATTTTTAGGTATTTTACGCACCTATCAATATTATTTATATCGTCTGCGATTTCAATATTGCGTATTGTATTTTCTTATACATGTGTGTAATTGAGTTATTAAGATAAAGATTAATATCAAAAATATATATGCATGTTTATCCATTGTCTAGTAGGTACCCATAGTACAAGCTCTGCTTAGTTTAGGCTAGATGGTGTCGTGTGTATGTGATAGAATATTATTATAGGTATTATTATTTATTAACCGACCTCTAAAAGGATATGATATAATGGCGCAGCAGTTTTAAAGCGACCGCTGTGCATGAGGTCTCATGTTTGATGGCTGGATCTGACAAAGCGTTGTAAGGATAATGAGTTAATGGCGCAGCAGTTGTAAAGCGACCGCTGTATATGAGGTATCGTGTTTAATTTCTGGATCGGGCAAAGTGTTGTCGGGTTTTTCTGTCAAATATTCTTTGTGACCTCACGGAGTCTGGATAAGTGACCGATAGAGGACAATAATTATAGTATTGTCCAATATAACGTGGGTGCTCAAATCGTAGTTGAAGAAATTTGGGTGTAATATTTGCCTGCCCCTTCGGGGAAAGAGGCGTAAGAATATGTACGTATGAGAAAAAGGTTCTATATTTGATGCTTTGTTTGTTTACCGTAAATATACAATAGATTTACCTAATTTGAAAGAAGGTTCAGTTGGCATAAGACAAAATAATAAAATAATTGAACTAGTCAATTCATCCCGCGGGTCCAGCTTGGAGCGGGATCAGTTAACTAAAGAGCCATTATTTCTGCGTGTTAATTTTAAGGCTTGTTGATTGTATTAAATAACAATTCACAATCACAATCCGCAGATTCGTGGTTCAAAATGTATACCGGAATTATAGATATCCTATGTAACACATCGAGGACATAGTCCATCCATCCGATTAATGAACATCCAAACATCTTTACAAACAGTTACATTTATAATATTACTAATCTTTCTTTTAATTACAAAACATGTTATCCTAAAGAACCCAGATAGGAATGGTTTACGTAGTATTGAGTCAGTCTCCCCGTGACCATGGCTGCTGGAAAACGACGAAAGCGTCGGGGAAAGTGTAAACTTAAATATAAATAGTTTTAATAGTTTTAATAAATTAATTAGCTTAAAAATTAGTAAAGTTCAATAGTATCTAGTAGTAGTGTAACAGTTTCAAAATTTTGTAATTAAGTGTAAAATAAATAATGCGATAAAATCCGTATATAGTAGTTTAATTTCAATTCTATAGTCTAATAATAATGTCCTCCAGACCGAATTTCGGTCACGGCGATATGTCGAATCTTAACGGAGACTGGCCATCTACGCAGGTGATATTATAGTGCACAAGTATGTGCGCAAACACAAGTGCACTCTCTGTTCCCTAACAGTCATAATCCAACACTACCGAAGAGAAATCAGGCGCAGGACCTACGGCTTTGCGTGCTTTCCGAGGCACGGGAGTCGGGAGACTCTTACACCGCCAACTTTCTAATTCCAGGCTCGTATTGAGACTTTTTACCAAAAACCCAATAACTTTGTAAAAAACATTAAACTACTATATACGGGTTTTATCGCGTTGTTTATTTTACACTTTATTACATAATTTAGAAACTACTACTATTAAACCTTACTAATTTTTAAGCTAATTAAATTATTAAAACTATTTATATTTAAGTTTACGCTTTCTTCTCGACGTTTCGGTTGCTTTTCAGCAGCCATGGTCACGGGGAGAAGTAGTTTCTAAATTATGTAATTAAGTGTCAAATAAACAACGCTATAAAATCCGTATATAGTAGTTTAACCGGTCGTATACCGCCGGCTCGCATACCAGCCGGCAGATTTATACCCGTCGTAGGCCGGTGGCTCGCATGCGAGCCACCAAATTGGTTTTACGTTAGCTTAAGCTAAAGCGAAGGCGGCGCGCGGCGTTTTGGCGCCAATTTGGTGGCTCGCATGCGAGCCACCGGCCTACGACGGGTACAAATCTGCCGGCTGGTATGCGAGCCGGCGGTATACGACCGGTTAATTTCAATGAATAACATTCGCGTAAACAGAAGACAATATTGTCCAATAACTTTTTGTTGGCCCGACACGGGATTTGAACCCGAAACCTCATGCACAGCAGTCGCATTCACTACCCCTGTGCCACAGAGGCAGTTCATCAATAATCTAACCCTCATTTAATTGTTCTTTTTCAGACCGTCCAGCTATCCGATACTCAAAAAGAAAAAGCAGCCAAACTCTCAGTAGAATGCATTAAGGAATCAGCCGTGAAACCAGAAGTAATTGCCGAGGCCAAGAAGGGCAATCTCTCAGAAGACGAAGGTCTCAAGAAATTCACACTATGCTTCTTCGAAAAGGCAGGCATTGTCGACCATGATGGCAAGCTGAACGTGGAAACAGCCGTGTCCAAACTACCCGCTGGCATCGACAAGGCTGAAGCAGAGAAGCTTCTAGAAAGCTGCAAAGGGAAAACAGGCAAGGATGCTGCTGAAACGGCCTTTGAAATCCTTAAGTGTTATCGCCAAGGTACTAAGGCACATATTTTCCTCGGATTCTGAAAGTACAACCGAGACAGTTAGAACTTTCTTGACCAATTAATTTTTTAAATAAGCTAGGTAAGTGACGTGAACTGGACGATCTGAACCTAAATCTCAGTGGAATTGTTTTGCCAAATCATTTACATAAACACAAAGATTTAAAACATAAATGCGCTCTGCTACTTTTAAATATGGTCACCTTTCTGGACGTTAAGTTATCATCAGACATAATATCAACATGACATCTGAATTATAAATATAGTATTATAACGCTCACTCATATTGAAAATGGTACTCTGTCGTTTTCTTTCTAAAGTGTGAGCTCAGTCTCCTCAGTGTGGACACTTTTTAGAAGATGTATGATTTAAATCTTTGCATCTACCCGCATCTTTACTAGATAAGGAGTCAAAGACAATAACTTTTAATGGCGTACTTGACCTAAATTCCTATCTCCTAGGATCCTAATATCGAGTTATTTAGTACAAGTATTTCGCCGCATCATGTACTATGACGTCACACGATACATTACATATATTCTCCATAGACGTTCAAGGATTCCCTAATCCATCTATGTGTACTAATGGCGCAGTATTGTCTAATGAATAATTATTGAACATGTTTTAGTTAATGTATTTCATTTTATATAAGTACTTAAAGATATTGCTATATGAAAAATATTCAAGATACATAGTAAACATAACTTACAAAACTCATCAAAGTGATGAAACGACTCTTTGAAAAATAGAACTATCCATAAAGTTTGTGCTTATTTTTTTAAGAACATATTTATGTATTTCGACTTTCATCTTGTTTCTTTTTCGTATACCAATGCTGAAAGAAGGTTAATTTATTTTTTATATGTTTAGCCTATCATGGCGGTCAGATGTTTAAATATTGTTTAACATGCTGTTATGCAGAATCTAAATTATTGTTGTTACTTATTTAAATGGACATAAATATTAAAATATCAATAGTAGACGTGTTTGATTTATTTACATTTCGGTATACCGTAATAGAAAAGTCATCATCATATTAGCTCTGATTAAACTGTACCATAGCTAGGCACGAGCGTCTTCTTATTGTTAGAAGCTTTAGGCTATAGTACACCACGCTGGCCCAGTGCGGGTTAGCAGACTTCACATATCTTCGAGAACATTCTGGAGAATTGTCAGACATGCAGGTTTTCTAGCGATGTTTACCGTCACCGTTAAAGCGAGCGATAATAAACTATTTAATACGCACATAACTTCAGTCAGAGATAAGCCTTGGGATTGATCTCGAGGGTCCTGCGTGGCAGTCCAACGGTCTTCCATTCGACTATCACTGCTTTATAGTCAAGTCAAGACAAAATCATTTATATCTTTTAGGTCACAAAGTAACACTTATGAACGTCAAAATATATAAGTTAGTGAGTTTACTAAGTTACTGAAGCTACATTTAGGTTAGTTGCTAGGTTCAGGCAAACAGAAAAATAGGTTCATTATAATAAGTGACAAGTATCACAATTTTTTTTAACAATGAGTTGAGGCCCATGTCCAGCAGTAGAACAGTTATATACAGAGCTGATATTATATTGTTATTATGTGACACACAAGCATATGGTCCGTCTAATGCTAAGTGGTTACCGTACCTATAATCGCTCGCAATAATTAGCGTCTTCACCGATGCTGAGTAAAAGGGAATAAATAGAATATGCAGGAATCTGAGTGACAAGATCTCTAATGCAGTAATACGTTACTGTTACAAGAGTTTCCAAATGTATCACTACAAATGTCAGTAATGTTGCAAAAATATAGGGATTCCGTATAGTGGTAATTACTTTGGTAACTATTTACCGCCTTTAAATTTTGTATAAATATAAATATAGATATGTTGTGTATAATTTAATCAATTTTGCTACCGTTTGTATGCAATGGCAAATGTATGTTAGCAACCAAACAAAAGTATAAAGAGGCCGTGTGTTCCTTGCAGGTATCTTATTACAGGCTACACCATTTGCCTGTAACTAGCCACTAACATAAGTATAACTTCAGTAAACTCATTAACAAATGAGCTTTGACATTAATAATTGTTACTTTGTGACCGTAATGAATATACCTAAGATCTTTCACACTTTCAAACTTGCGCGGCACCCTTATACAAAAACGAGTACAAAAACAGAACATTCACGGTTGCGAAAACCGTCAAAAATGTTATGTAGTATCTTTCGTAAATCTTACTAGCTAAACTCGGCACCTCACTTCACTATGGTTCAATCTGATATTTTAAAATTCGCTCCTGTAAAAACTGCAGGATAAAAGCATACAAAAACACTCTTATATAGAAATGCAACGTTATATAAAAATATCAAATTAATCCATCGATTACTTTTCGAGCTTTGCAGACACAAACATACGGAAGCAGATTTTTTATATATATAGATTTTACGGTAACATAAATACCGAAACAATTTCCGTGTAAACATCGATAATAATTAACTACATCACTATACAAGGTCGCCATGATTAAATTGTTGTTACATGAAGTCTTTTTTTTTATCTGACGTTCATGTCATTTAACCGAACGGCTGTGACACGACATGATCACTCCTGTGTCAAGCTGTTGGAGTATCTCATGTTTTTCATTAAATTAATTTATCTTAAGCGTATAAAATAAGATAATACCTGCTTTCACGTGAAAATTTCGTAAACGTCATCGAGGTAGGCCAAGTTTGTATAGAACCTAGGCTCTCTATTACGTAGGGGGAGAGGGGAAGGGTTAAGTATTAAATAAGCACTTAATTTATTGCTTTGGTTATGGGGCAGAAAGGTTTTAATGACGATTAGATCAGCGTTATTATTATAATCATTTCGCACCCTTAATAAAACAGAGATTTATCTCAGTATTTTGGATTAAACAAATTTGAACTCTATTGCAAAGATTTAACACAAATATAATAATAGAATTTAACATACACAATTAGAGTTCAAATTGCCTTACTTTCAAATTTCGAGTTAAATCGCTGTTTTATTAAGAGTGCGATTTACTTTTAGTAAAATTCATTAGATTCTGCATTGAACAGCCATAAGTAGCAACCCTACTTGTCTAAGATCAAAATCGAAAAGAAGGTTAAAGAATTGACTGAAACCATTTTTATTATTATTATATTTTTAGTGTAAAGACAACTAGGAATAATTCTAAATAAACTGTAAAATTATATCAACGCTTAGGTATGTACCTAATTATTGCAGCAGTAATAACAGCTTTGCTTACAATAGTCAGCAAAACAGGGGTTAAGAATTACTCAAATCCTGCTTAGGTAATACTCGAGCCTTTGCACCTTAAAACAAAGACTAGTGTATATCTAATACACCTCAGCCTGCCTCTTTGGACACATACAAGCATGAGGATATACCTACATTTATGTAGAGAAGAGAATAAATCAATATTCCAGCAGTCCACACAAGACTATCTATAGGGACATTGCGCTCGCAACTTAAGTGCGGATTAGCAGGCTTAGAGGCCTTCGACAATTCTCAGCCAGCTTTCGGCTTAATCTACGTAGCGTAGCGTGCATACATATATACTGTCATGAAGGGGTAGGATATGTTTACTCACCTCTGTGTAAACATAAATGGGTAAATGTGGATGTAATACGTCACACTTTAAGCCAATAATATTTTCAGGTCCCACGTGATAGAGGGGGAGTCTATTGCTGTCTTCCGGACACAGCCCAAGAAGTAGTCTTGCGGCGGTAGTCCAATGGATAGGGAATTGGACTGGGAATCGATGGGTCGCGGGTTCGAATCTCACTTATTGCACTACCGACGTGAACCCACTCCTGACACAAGGATTCTAGCTTAGCTGGGGGGGATAACAAGAATACTAGTACTTGTAGAACAAATTGCCAATAAACTTTTAAAAAAATGTATACAACTGTCGTCCTCACTACCGTTGCAACAACGATGCAGCATCACACCGATAGTCCACGGAAAAGTAGGCAGATAACTAATATAGGTTTTACGAAATGAAAGACTACTATCGCCATTTACCGGGTACGATTTATTCAATGCTGTTATTGAACATTCCCAACGGAATAAGCGAGCAACGTAATTTTTTTATATACTGGCAGGGTGGCAAACGCCCATGTAGCACATTTGATGATAAAAGGTTTTATTCTATAAAAGACATATTATACATAGGAATAAATGCCAGTGCCGCGAAATACTTTACACATATTTAAACAAAGGACACAAAGAACACACCGACTCAAACTATTTGTGGATCACACAAATTTTTGTCCGACGTCTGTGGTACAACACCACACCTCGAACCCACAATACCCAGCTCAGTGACAATGGCGGGACAAGCATTTAAACGATTACACCATGCATGTTACCGAAGCCTTTGATCACAAATGCAATAGGGAAGGTATTACTAAACCGTCGCCAAATCCAAGGATTTATAGATGAGATAAAACGAAAGGAGTGGTAAAGGTTTGTAAGACTCCAGAACTTAAACCCCAGACATAACACGATATCAGTTCTTACTCTTAAAACGATTGGCTGTCAGAGGGTAGTACGATCCCGGGATATGTATATACGGGACTCCAGTTCTATGCCCGAACCAAAACTGCCAAACACTATGTATGTATAACAACAAACACAAGATGGACTACAATTTATTTACAATTCTGATAGTACGTTGTTTTCTTTTTATACAACTAAGGTTGCAAACAAGCATACGGCCATACCTGATGGTAAGTGGTCACCGTAGCCTATGGACGCCTGCAACAATAGAGGCATCACTTGCGCGTTGCCGACCCTTTAGGCAAGGAATTGGGAAGGAGAATGAGCGGGAAGGGGGAAATAGGGTGATTGGGCCTCCGGCACTCTCACTCACCGAACGAAACACAACAGTAGGAATACTGCAATTTCACGTCTATATTCTGTGAGAGGGTAGTCCTTCCCCGGTTGAGCCGGCCCATTCATGCTGAAATCAGCGAGGCTCTACTACTCAAAAATTATAAATTTATGTTATTAGTAGAGGATCAGTTCAGTCAGTACCCTCTAATACCCTGACACTAGTCTAGCCTTAGGGTATCGTTAGCCTTCGGGTTGCGGAGGTCAGGTGGCAGCCGCTCCGTGTAAAAACTGATATCCAGTCAAATCCGGTTAGACTAGAAAAGCCGACCCTAAGTGACTTGGGAATAATAAAGGCTAGGGAGAAGAAGAAGAGTAGAGGATCAGTTATGTTTGCCCCTTACGGTGGTGACTGTTGACAGTAAGGCTTTTAGGCTCTTTACAAGACGGTATGCTGTTAGTAGACGGGCCAATATGATCTTTGCCTATTACGTTAACGCGACAGCAACTTCTATATTTTGGGGATGCGCCAATGCGCCTGATTTTGCTAGTTGACAGTAATGACTTACCATCATATATAGGCCGTTTGTTCACTTGTCAGTAATACCTCCGCGTCTCACAAAAGATTCACTAAGAACATTTCAATATTGCATGTACACATTATTTTATACGCGTGCAGACCCGTCAGACGGCATTTAATTTCATTGATTTATGACACGCCTCACACTAGCGTTAATCCTTATGAGGCTTTATATACATTGCAACATCACATTGGACACAAAGTACACCTATACTCAGACTATACACACTCAATAAATCACACAAATTTCTTTTCTTTACTGCTTAGCTAAAACTAACAATAATGCAATACAAAATATTGTCTCACATATATACGGATGTTATACATTAATATTAAACTATTTTATACGGATTTTTCAACGTTGTTTATTTAAAAACACTTTTATTACATAATTTTAAGCCTAAATGGTCGTAAAGTTTAACAGTAGTAGTAGTTTTATAGTTTCACAATTATGTAATAGAGTTTTAAAATATGTATACAACACAATACAATTCGTATAAAGTAATTTCAATAACAATAGACGGCATATGAGTTTATGTACATTGTCTAAGAAAAGGTGAACTCGGTAAGCTTTGCCAATAAAATTTATTATTTGATATTTCAGAAGTAAGTATATGTATGTATGTGTTTAAAGGATAGAATGAGAAATAGTGTGATAAAAGAGTGTGTGTTTTAGTGAGTGTTTTAGATTGCTTTGACATGTGGAAAAATAATATGATAAAGGATTGGACAAGAAAGTATATAGGTAAAAATACTTCGAACAAATCGGAGGCATATTGGACAGACAACTTCTAAAGCGTCATAAGCCGACGAGCGTGCAAGAAAAATTTAATAATAGGGATATGCCAGAACCGTAGCAAGTGCAAATCCGTAATATCGACCTATCCTTTCGAATATCCTAAGGAAATAAGTCTGTAAGTACCTTCAAGATCACAAAAATATAACGCTTTTGCAACCACTGCCAATGTTAACGTTAAGATAATTCCACTTAATGTACATCCTGACGCAAAACTGTACAGTATTCAGAGTATTAAGACCACTTAAAACACTGCGGCAGCCGTGTAATATATCTAAACACACCTAAATACTCACATTGCCGACAACTAGCATAAAATAAACATAAAATTTACCCTTTCGGCTTCACCTTAGCTCAGTAATTAGTGAAACGTGATAAATACTAGGTATACTGAATGCATATAATTATTCAGCTGACGTCAATCTAAACCCTGTACTGCAGCAATCGACACATGCGTATAAACACATAAAACTTGTTTTATTACACAATCACAAAAATACACTGATTAAAAACCGTATTTACGATTCGTAAAATCTATCGCACATCACTACCACACGCGCATAGACATAAAGAAACGATTTGAAAAATAAAACGTCAAAATTCAAGTTTAGAATACGTTCGCCTCGTTTAGCGGGCTCCAAATGTGTGGCGAATTCGTCTGAGTAATGACGTGTCGGGCTATTGTGGAGTCGGCTTTTTAAATTTAATTGCAGTAAAAATATTAATTGCCTTATCTCTTGATGAGTTTATCTGAGTTGTTAGTTTAGGTGGCAGTCGGGATGTAGGTATTTTAAATAAGTACCGTGGGCAGGGTTGTCACCTGTATCAATAATTTTACCAATAATATTTTTCTTACTTTGAAGACGTGAATTTTTTGCTTGTGTTTTCTTTGTAGAGATTGAAATTGAGGCGGCTTGTTAGCTAGTTCTTTTTGATATGCAACTATTTCCTGTTTAACGTTAAAAGAATTTTGAAAATTTTGACGTTTTCCAATAATACATGAAATTATTCTATGGCAATAAAATATTTTGATTTTAATTCAGTCTATAACTCACTAAGTAGATAACAGTTTCTAGACGTTTTCGTTATTCCTATACAAACATCCAGCGATCCTTTTATGTCGAACTAAACGTAATCTGGATAACTCTAAGATTATATTCAGCTGTGTTCTCCGGTAGGGTGTGGATACTTGCTCAGTCCAACTACACCTAGGATAATATAGGATACCCTTTACCCACACTAAAAAAGCCTCAGGTGTGCCTCGTATATGTATTTCTGGATAAAGTAGTTTTCTGATAGTAAAAGAGTTTTTATTATCAGTCCCCTAGTTTTTAAGTGTGTTAATTACAACCAAAAATACAAATCTTGCCTCTATCACTGTTTAATAGTGGCACGATTGGTATTTTAGTTAGATTGTCAAATAAATATTAACTTTACTATAGGTACCGACGTTTTTTTGTTGGCAACCCTGATCGTGAACGTAATTTCAAGGGCGGCAACACGCGTTAGCGCAGCTGGTTATGTTGTCCTAGTTTTAAAATTGCATTCTACTGGAGCATGTCTACACGAGTATACATAAAGCTTACTCTAGCTTGTCTATTAGCACCAATCATTTTACTTTTAATACTGTTTTTATAATTATTCGGTCTTTTATTACTCGGTTGAGGAGTTTTACGAAAAATCCATGCAGCTTTTATCAATGCTCAATGAGTATAAGCACAACTAATGTATTAACACTCGTGTTTTTATTTATGATGTATAGATTTAAAACTTTATTGTTGCATAATTGTAATACTTTTATAACATATCATATTTGATCTTTGACCGGGTCAGTTTTTGTATGGATATGAACTTATTTCTACGAAATGACGCAGTGGCAAGTCGCATACATTAATTGTTCTGCAAGGTTAGTTGACGTTGCACTCGTGATTTTCATAGATGGGTGTCCAATTGCAAGAAGCCTGATAGTTCCATGTGTTGAAGAATACGTAATGCCTTTAAGAGTCAATATCTAATATCTCTCGATTACATTTTTTAATAATTATTTTTTTTTTATGAAAATAAATTATTTATTAGAAAATAAAAAACAATATTAGATTAATATTTTTTTAAATAAATTACCTGGCCGATGTAAAAAAGATTCCTCCCTTAAAAAGCTACTTTATTCAGGAGCCACGAGAGCGGATCAGTAATCACGAACGTGGGTGAAACCGCGGCCAACAGTTACCATCCTAACTAATATTATGAATGCGAATGTGAGTTTGTTTGTTACGTTTTCACGCCTTAACTACTCGACCGATCATCATTAAATTTCGCATACATGTTGACAAGGGTACAGAAAAGGACAGAGGGTACCTTTCATCCAGAAAAAAGTACTATTAGCGAGAGATAGCTAGAATTATATTACGTGATTGTTTCTGAAGATGTTTGTCACTCAATCAGGCCGAACCGTTCAACAGATTTGGATGCAAATAGGCTCACAAATAAAGCATGCCCTGGATTATATATCCAATACTTTATATTGGTACAAGTTTCTATGGGCTTCATACGGGCGAAGCTAGAAGCTGTCGTACAAAGAGAATCTGGGCAACCTACAGTGAAGGCCGCACAAACTGTCGGTAATGTTTGTAATCACCCTTCGCAGTCGTTAAGCCAAATCACAGCGTTCGGATATTGCAGCCAATACTAAAAAAAATATCTGGCACATACCAGAACACTTGTACCAAAAATGTACGAATTTTCGGTCAGGTAACAATACTCAATACTCAATACTCAATACTTTATTTGCATTCCACAATGTTAATTTGGTGTTATAAAAATAATACATGGTATCATCATGGACCTTGTCAGGCACAGCAAATGTAGAAGGGAGGAAGAGGGCTTTAGCTGCATTGTTCTAGATTTATTCTGTTTCATGTTAATTATAATTATTACATTAATTTTGCATTATTTCTAATATAACATGACAGTTGTATTACTTATAGCAATGCATATATACTGTATTTTAATCAATTTTTAACATCTTTTCATTTTATTATAATGAACATTCCTTTATATATAATTATTCTATGTGTATTTGTAGGTATAGTGGATATAATATTAATTTTATATATTGATATTACATAATTTGATGATGATGTATATAATATGTCTGCAACTTATTGGTTATGTTTGTAGTTTTAATACTATTTTTAAAGATACTTTTATTATATTAATATAATTTGCGAGTTATGTCAATAATTATATGTTTATCTTTATTTATATTGCTAATATTAATGTAATTTGTCAGTTATGTCAGTGATTTTATTATTATTTTTGCAGGTATTATTATTATTTATATTATTGTAATTTGTCAGTCAAGTAATCATTTAAATTGTAATAACATTTGTTTAATAGTAGTGTTTTTAATTTATTTATAAATGGGTTAAATTTAGGTTCGTTTTTAATTTCATCCGACAGTTTATTATAAATTTTTATAGACATCACATATGTGCTGTCTGTGTGTTGTTTTAGACGTGAGGTGGGCAGTTTAAGCCTTTCCCTATGGCGTAGTGCGTACCTACATTGGGTGTCTTCTCTCTTAGTAAACATGTTTAGATTTTTTCTTACAAATTTACACATTTCCAAGATATATATGGAGGGTAAAGTTAAGATTTTGAGTTCTTTAAAATGGGGTTTGCAACTATCTGTATCGTCGATGTTCACTAAAATTCTAACCAGCTTTTTTTGAAGTGTAAAGAGAGTTGGTGCATCTGTGCTATTGCCCCACAGTATTATGCCGTAGCTAAACCATGCATAAGCATATGCATAGTATGTAGCAAGGGCAGTTTGCAGGTCTGTTGTCTTTTTAACTTCACTAAGGGCGTATGTAAATTTTGAAATCTTTGCTCTCATTTTCTTAATGTGTGATTTCCAGTTTATGTTAGTGTCTATGGATAATCCTAGTAGTGTAAATTCTGGTACGGTTTCTATTTTTATATTATTGTAAATAAAATTTATTTCTAGTGGAGGTTTTTGGTAGGGATGGAAGGACATTGGTTTTTGAGAAGTTAATTTCGAGATTGTGTTCGTCCATCCAGGTTACTGCTTTGTCAAGCGTTACTGTTAATTTTTCATTTAATTTATTATTATTTTGGCAGGTTGTTAGGAGTGAGATGTCGTCTGCAAATAGAACACACGGTCCATCTATTGTTTTGGGCAGATCATTGATATAAATGAGAAACAAAAGACACCCAATTACGCTACCTTGTGGAATTGACGCATTGATTGTTTTTTTACTTGATCTAACGTGTTGTATGTCATTCGTGGAATGGTTGAAGTATTCTATTTCTACTAGATGTTCTCTATTTCTTAAATATGACTGAAACCACTCGTGAGCTTTGCCGCGAATTCCTATATCCTGTAATTTTCTAAGGAGTATGCTGTATTGGACTTTATCATAGGCCTTAGTCATGTCTAATAGAATTCCAACCGCGTATTTTTTGTCGTTAATAATGTTTTGGGCTTCTTGTATAAATTTATAAATGGCTAATATTGTTGATTTGTTTTTTCTAAATCCATTTTGACATTCATTGAATATTTCATATTTCTCACAAAAATTGTAAACGCGATTACACATTGCCTTTTCGAATATCTTCGAGGCGGTAGGTAGCAGAGCGATAGGACGATAGTTACTGGGGTCGTTGTGTGAATTTTTCTTATAAATTGGTTTAAGTATGGCTTTCTTCAAGTAATCAGGGAATTGGCCTTCTTCAAAAGATTGATTTATTAATAAGTAAAATGGCAAAGTTAATTCTTCTGCACATTGTCTTATTAGCATAGGTGGTAATTCGTCGTAGCCATGGCTTTGTTTGTTTTTTAAGCTTTTTATTAAAGTGTAAATTTCATAGGGTTCTACA
This sequence comes from Catocala fraxini, assembly GCA_930367265.1. Lineage (NCBI taxonomy): Eukaryota > Metazoa > Arthropoda > Insecta > Lepidoptera > Erebidae > Catocala > Catocala fraxini. The sequence continues at coordinate 14,818,100 of OV884051.1, forward strand.
GGACTTAGGTACATGGTATTTTCAGTAGGTGATATCACATAAGAGCCACACTGCCTGTCATTTTTTATGTGGTTTGTATTTTCTCCAATTGATGCGAAGAAATCATTAAACGTATTAGCTATGATTTGAGGGTCGGTGACATTATTATTATTTATTTTTAATTTTATGTTAGACTTTTCATTTTTTCTTTTTTTGTTGGTACGTTCATTTATAATATTCCACATTGTTTTTACCTTATTTTCTGAATTTTTAAGTCTTTTTATGTAATTTAATTTTTTTGCTGTCACTACTACGTTTTTTAATATTTTTTCATAACTTTTGTAATTCTTTTTCAGTGTTTCATTATTATTTTTTAATGTTAATATTTTAAGGAGACGTTTGTTTCTACAAGAAGTTTTTATACCCGTAGTTAGCCAGTGTTTTGTGTAGTTTTGTTTTAATTTAATTGTTTGTTGTGGTATACTTTTATTTAATGTATTTTGTAAAATAATATTAAATGCTTCATAGTTTTCATTTATATTTTTGTCCTTAATTATTATTTCATTCCATTTAATTTCCTTTAGTTCGGCTTTAAAAAATTCTATGTTTTTTTTATTAAAAAATCTTTTTTTTGTGTACCAAATTATTTGTTTGGTCTGATGAGCCGGAGTCATTTGTATTATTGCAGCGCAGTGGTCCGAGAAACCTAACTCTTCAACTGTTGTGTATATGTGTTTGTTACTAAAATTTGTAAATATTAGATCAATACATGTGGAAGTGTTATATGTAATCCGTGTAGGTTTGTTAATGTGTTGTATAAATCTATATTCTAACATAGTTTCTAGGAAAGTATTGATCTTTAATTTGTCTTCGAATATATTCATATTTAAGTCACCGCCCAAAATTATATCAAATTTATAATATTGTTTATTTATGTATTTTAATAATAGTTTTAAACGTAATATTATGGAATTAGCTTTTGCCGTGGCTTCGTTCGGAAACAGTAGATACCTTTTTCCTGAATAAAACATACATAGAGTACCTTTTATCCATGTATACAGAGTCCTTTTCTGTATCCCTAACAACGTGTATGCGAAATTTCACGATGATTGTTCTAGTAGTTAAGGCGTAAAAACGTAACAAACAAACAAACAAACTCGCATTTGTATTTATAACATTAGTTACGATGTATATTACACCACACGGATTTAAGACCCAGAAAAATGTACAGTATTCTTTAAAAAAGGGACGAAAGGAAATTTGCTAAATCGGCAGCAGATGCGTTATGTTCTTGGAATGGGGTGGTGGGCTGCGTGGGCCTGCCCGCCACTCGATCAGCACCAGGTCTGAGAGGCGGCGTGCGTGTTCCCACGCGCGCCTCTGAGTCGTGTTTTTGTCCCCCTACAAGGGGACAGTAGAGGGTCTTTTATGTAGTGGCCTGCCGTTTCACACGGCGGGCCGAAACCTCGGCGGGGTCGCGATTGCATGTGAAAGCGATTCGCGCGGTCCCGCCGTCTATGGTTATGTCGAGGAACACCGTGGTAGGTTTAGTCGGTATTACCGGGGTATCTCTCCCCGGTGAGCACGACATAACCTCTCCATCGCCCGCGGAGAGATATGCGTCAAAGCATTCGCCAGGTAAAAAAAAAAAAATTCCTATATTGTTTTATTTTAAAATAAATTTTAAATAATAAATCAAATACTAGAAAAGTACACTTTACCAAAAATGTAGACATTTTCAGTCTGATCAAGGCGTAATATTATAAAAATTGCACAGAGTGTACACAGTTTTAAAATCCAAAAAAAATCGTACGCTATTCTTCGATAAAGGGAAAAAGATAATTTTCCATTGTCGGCAACAGATGCGTAATGTTCCAGAAAGAAAACATCTTATATGTTTTATATTAATTAAATCAAATACCAAAAAAGTACACTTTACCAAAATATATCAAAATATAAATTTTCAGTCTGATCAAGACGTAATATTATAAAAATAAAGGGAGAAAAGGCAATTTGCTTGGTCGGCAACAGTTGCGTAATGTTCCTGACAAAAAATATCCTATATGTTTTGTAGAGAAGGTCGGCTTGATAGAGTGAATTCCAAATGGATTATTGAACTGTGCTCGACTCAACTCAATACGACGCAAAAAATATACACACTTGCATACCTATAGAGAAGTGTCTACAGCGATTTCGATTCAAGTCGGTAAAATTCACTATATTATTGAAATTAAACAACTTATACGGATTTACGGACGGATATACGGACTAGTAACAAGGTTTAACAATAGTAGTTTAAAGATTCAAAATAATTTAATAATAGTGTTTTATAAAAAATAAACAACGCAATAAAATCTGTATGAAGTATTTAATTTTAATCGCGTAAACGTAAGACAATATAATGTACTGTATCGATCAATCTATTGCCATTCATGTTATAAGCGGCAAGCTAATCGGAATATTGACAGGAGGAGGAGGAACAGTATTTCTTGGTAAATGAATTATGTTTTAGAAATCCAATTTCGGTTACGATAACCATTCGTTACGGAAACAGTAATCTGCGCAGGAGATTCGGTATACCTGGGAGTATGAGCCTAACTGCATTCTTCTATTCCGCAATCTCATAGTCTAATGGGACTGCAGTGCGACACGGGAGGGCGATCACGCGCCGGACAAACAACTCATGAGGCATATGAAGCAACTTTCTAACGTCGCGTCATTTGTTGATGACCTTATATAGTCCAGTTTATTAATATGTTAAAATATCCGGGCTTCAAAAAAATACTAAATTAAAAGAAAGGTAGTTGAAAAGTTGTAATTTGATGATCTTTTTACGTCATCATGTTAATAAAATAGACTATATTTCTGCGATCGCACTGCCCTAGCTTTACATTAGAATATTATTTATTTGATAGAAACATGATAAATACAAATGGTATAGTCAGCGTCATAAGTTACAACTTCAATCGTCTGGTCAAACGTTTTATATTGAAAGAGGAGTTAAACAAGGAGAACCACTATCTTCCAAACTATTCACACGTGTTCTCCAAGAAACTTTTAAGAGCCTGGCGGATATATGGAAACAGAGGGGAATAGTTATTGGCGACAGAAGACTGACAAATCTTCGCTTCGTCGATGACATTGTCCTCTTTGCCTCTTCAGCAGCAGAACTCGAGCTAATGCTCCAAGACTTCAGCGCTGCAATTCTTCAAGTTGGACTTCAAATGAATCAAACAAAAACTAACGTGATGACCAACAGCACGAAACGTAGGGTCACGGTAGACGGGCACGTTATACAATATGTCGATGAGTACATTATCTTGGGCTAGATAGTATCTTTCAATAGCAGACAGGATAAAGAGATTAACAGACGAACAGATAACTGCTGGAAGAGCTTCTGGTCGATGAAAGAGCTATTGAAGGTTAATGACAATCCAATGACACTAAAGCGGAAACTTATCGACATGTGTATCTTGCCTGTCGTAACCTACGGTACCCAAACATGGTCCCTGACTTAGAATCAGAAGTCCAAATTGAAGATCTGCCAGAGGGCTATGCAGCGTCTTCTCGGAGTCAAAAGGACGGGTCACGTCCGAAACACTACTCTGCGCTCCAAAACACATACATAGGTGTGAAATCCGCCAAGTTGAAGTGGGACTGGGTTGGACACGTCTGACGCATGTACCCACAGAGGTGGGCGCCAATCGTCACCAATTGGGTGCCACAAGACAGTCGACGGCGAAGGGGCAGACCTAAACAGAGTGTAATGTCTCACTGCTGAGCAAAAACAGTGGTTTTTGCTCAGCAGTGAGACATTACATAAAGCTAATGGAAAAAAAAACATTCATATCAAATATTGTCTTCTATTTACGCGAATATTATTCATTGAAATTAAACTGTGTGTGTGAACATGTGCAACAGGGGACCAACCACTACCTGAGATTTGACAAACCACAGATTCTCGCTAAAGAACACCGATTCCTACCAAGGATGCTTCGCGAGGCTATTGAAATCAAAAAACATCCTAATTTTAATAGAGAAGATGGTTGGAATGTACCACCAGCTTGGGATCCAGTAATAAAAATAGTCAAACCCAAGAAGAAGCAAACCACAGCTAGACTTCATGATACTTTGAGCTCATTCTGCGTAAATAGAAACACCAATGATTAAATTATGTTCGGGTACTTTGAAATAACTACACTGGAACATTGAGACAACTGCCATCTTAGTCTCCCCGTGACCATGGCTGCTGAAAAGCAACCGAAACGTCGGGGAAAGTGTAAAAGTAAAAATAAATTAAATCTAAATAGTTTAATAATAATTTAATTAGCTTAAAAATTAGTAAAGTTTAATAGTAGTAGTAGTGAAACAATTTTCAAAATTTTGTAATAAAGTGTCAAATAAACAACGCGATAAAATCCGTATATAGCAGTTTAATTTCAATTCATATCAAAGTCAAAGTCAAAAATCATTTATTCATTTAGGTCACAAAGTAACACTTATAAACGACAAAATATATAGGTTAGTGAGTTTACTAAGTTACTGAAGCTACATTTAGTGTAGTTGCTAGGTTCAGGCAAAGGGTAGAGCCTATGAAAAGAAACCTGCAAGAAACTTACGGCCACTCTTTTAAATCGCCATTATCAAATTAATAATAATCGTTCTTATATTTTTATACAGTAATAAAGAAGAATAGTTAATTTCATGATAGTTTATAACTCCTAATCCTAACTAGTACAATAAATGTGAATGTGAGTTTGTTTGTCACGCTTTCACGCCTAAACTACTCGACTGAGCGTCATGAAGTTTTGCATACACGTTATCAAGTGTACAGAAAAGGACATCGGGTAGCCTTCAACCAGGAAACGTACTGTTCCTGAGGGTTAGAAAATTGACATAACCTACATTTACATGAGCGAAGCCGCGGGCAAATCTACCACACAAAATCTACAACACAAAATTCCGCGCTAAAGCTAATATCGACTAAAATGAAATACATGAAATACATAATGACGTATTGGTCTCCAGCCGGCTCGAAGGTAATGATTTATGAGTATAATTACTACAGCAATAAAATATGGCGTTTTTGGCACATGTCCGGCCTGCTGAACCAATTCGACGCGTTTGCAATTTGCGCGTAAATTTTCAGAACATATCTTTTTGACTTTGTTGCTAATAGATAAAGAAAATTTTAAAATTCATATTTATTTTAAAGATTTTATTGTTTTTGTTGGAAAGCGATTTAAATACGGTGTAGTTTTAAAAATAACTGTCGCTTTATTATGAATTGCAGTATTTGGTTTCGAGAGCTTTCTGTGAATTTAGTTTGGCGCTGAATAAACATTATTGGGTATGACATCAGACGCAAGTTTGAAATCATGGTGAAGTAGTAAAAGTTTGTGCCGTCGATCGTAACTGGAACTAATTGCACTTAAGTAGTTGGACCATTTAACATGGTTTATTACTCCTATAAACTATGGGATCATCGAGATAAATACTTCGCTACACTTCAAATAGAACATAGACCCTTTGTAAGCCTGTCGTCTACCGATTTCTCTTGCATTTTCCTAACCTGCCACATCATCGAGGTTCTAATTTAATAATTTATAGGTCTAATCATGCATATCCAGACTAAAAATTACAGCAAAATTCACCATAAAATCTGACTTTTTAGAGAGTCAGCATAATACGATTGAGACCCCTGATGTTATTATATACCTATATAATGTATTAGCCAAGTCAAGTTATAACCAGTTCATACAGATTGCTTAAATTTCAATTAAAGACATTGACAGAGTTGATTTATCTTGTACGAGGCGGTTGACCACCAGATCATGGGCAAGTAGTAAGATTTTCCCAATCGATTTTAGCCGAAAAGGTTTTAAACAGATCTAATGCTGTCATGTTGGGCCCGAGAGCATATCGACCGTACATAAAGAATTGATCTAGCCTTGTAGACGTTAGGTCCATAAACTGAATAGATTGCAAATAAGCCAATTCAAAGCGGACGTTGCTCTTAACTGCGCTTGGCAAACAGCCATCCTGCATCACAGTAACTGAGGCTTCGTTAAAGTGTATCAAAGGATTTTCTCGCAAAGATTCGGAGTAAGTGAGAAGGATTTTATAGTACTTTCAGGAAGATAAACCAGCATACGGCCTAATGAAAACTGAGTACCGTAGCTTTTGACCTGTTACTATTCCAGGAGAATTATTCGCGCATTTCATTATAAGAGAGAAAAAAAATATATATTTCAGAGATGCCCTGACAACCTAATTTGTTTCATCTTTTATTTGGCAAACAATAAAAAGGTAATAAAAAAAATTCTAACATTTAGAGTTGGCATAAAAAAAACAACTAACTATAGAGTAGCTAGAAACAATCCATAGGGCTAAAATGTACCCCTAGACTATACAGTTTTATCCTCATGTATTATCTTTAGCTTCCGGTACTCTATTTTTTTATTAAATAAGACCAGCATAACAATTGGATCATTGGTAAGTGAGCCACGAACACTCCTGCTCATGGGCAAGTAACCAAAACACCGATAAGAATTACGCCGAGTCGTAACGATGGACGTAATATTTAATGCCGTATTGCTACCAACAATTCTCTTGCAAACAACCAATCAACACTGTCCTGTTTTAATACGAAGACTTGAAGGTAACCGAAAGCGTGAATTCAAGCCACTTGACTATCGATGCCACTAGCAAATTGCAGCAATAAACAATTGGCAGAGAGCAATACTTTTATCTCCATGCTTGGCAAAGAGCCATACGCTATTTCTTATAAGGCGTCATTTAAAGCTATAAAGCAAATAACAATCTTATATCTTATATGGTGTGTGAGTGATTCTTGAACCCGGCATTGTCAGATAAATAGCAAAATAACGGGGAAAATCTGTGTGACCCACAAATAGTAGTTCTGGGTTTCTTTGTGTCCCTTATTTGAATAGTTTAATATGTGAGCGGGAGCTTTCTTTTTAGAACTTTTAAACAGAAATCTCTGTCTCTCGTAAAAGGCGACTAGAATGACCTATGGAATCACGGATGGTGAAAGTTGAGATTCAAGGCGTTTGCTGTAACGCCGATCGGCTAGTTCTCTTCTGAAAATGGCACGATGAAAGGTCAGGTGCTCGTTTATTTTGGATATCCTTCATCTTCCCGTTTATGTGACCACCGAAGTGGGTAGAAATCTCACATATCCTGGCTTTCATCCTCAGAAAGTCCCGACTTATAAGAAGATTCCTTCACGAAAAAACATCCCATAGCATAGCCTGATGCCTGTTTGATAATTTAGTAGATAAGTGTAGCATATCGTAAATTGTAGTTACAAATTAAGGTAAGAGACGCAGCGGTAGTGTATGCAATTTAAAAGACTAGAACTGTGCTTGGTAAACCGTGATAAGCTCGCCCCGCCCTATTATGTAGCTTAACTTTTTTAATTATTGCCTATCAAAATGACTACAGTCCGCCTTATGGTAAGTAGTCGTGTAGTCCACAAGCAATACCTTCCACACCACGTCCTCACATGAAGTGGTCCTGAAATCTCTACTGTGATGGCCAAAAGAAGTGCTTCTTCATGACCCGATTCAAGGACCCAAGATTGAAGGATGAAGAAAACACATGTCTAAACAGAGAATTCCAAGTTTTAACAGTTCGGCAAACACATGAAGAGCCAAATTTCTTGTTACGATATCTGGGGAAAAGTGAGTGTAATAAACCTTCCTTGCGGGAATAAAGGTTTGAGACTACTACTTTTAACTTAAGACCTTATGCTCTACCGCTCCGCCACTGAAAATAAACAATTCGTGAAGGACATTGCTCTTATCTCTGTGCTTGGCAAACAGCCATATCATCACTTCTCTTTAGGCGACGTTCAAAAGCATAGAAGTATCTCTCGAGGGTCTAAAAGTAACTATGTAACTCGAGGGCTAAACGTGAGGACTCGGACTTCAATATGGTCTCGCATTATGTTAATTCTGGGTACCCGTAAGTGGATGCTTCCATTCTACCATAACTTTGAGAGGCTAACTTTTAGATATTACTTATTGCTTGAGTATTTCATGAGTGAATGGAACAGTCGCAAGAGGCAGACCAAGGCGAACGTTTCTTGACCAGATCGCTGACGTTCTGGACAAAGGCCAGGTTAAGACCACCTTAAACCGGCGAGCGTGTATGAGGAATGTAATGAAAGTGAATAAAACCAGGGAAGTGTCAGGATCGTAGCAAATGGAAATCCGTAGTCTCTGCCTTCTTCTCTCTTAGCCTTATTATTCCCAAGTCACTTGGGGTCGGCTTTTCTGGTCTATCCGGATTTGACTGGATATCAGTTTTTACACGGAGCGGCTGCCACCTGACCTCCGCAACCCGAAGGCTAACGATACCCTAAGGCTAGACCAGTGTCAGGATATTAGAGGGTACTGACTTTCCCAATAACGACTGCCATAGATGTTCATGGCAGCCGGGACCGACGGCTTAACGTGCTCTCCGAGGCACGGAGCAGGCGATAATTGTCAATCAATACGCACATAATTTCGAAAAGTCATATAATTTCCGAAAGTCAGAGGTGCGCGACGTGGGTTCGAACCCGAGACCCTCTGCATTGCAGACTGTTGGTCTCCCCACTGAGCTATCGCTGCTAGTCTCTGCCTACTCCTCTGAAAAACAGGCGTGAATCTGTGTGTATGTATGTATGTATTTCATGAGTGGTAAGTGGTTGAATGGCTGCAGCTCCACTGAAAAGATTAGTAAAATAAACAATACTGTAAACTTGGCGATTAAATAATGGCCCCGAGTTTCTTGCCAGTTCTTCTCATTGGTTTTACGCCCTTGCTTTGCTTAACATGGCAACAGGTAAAGGTAAATTAAAATTAATAAATGTAGCTCTAACGTTCATAAGTGTTACTTAGTGACCTATATGAATAAATATATTTTCTTATTCAGTACCGCTTGTGTCATTACAAACATATAAACAAAGGACACAAAGAACACCCAATTTCAGAATACCTATTTGGGGATCACGCAATGTTTTGTCCCTTGTCCAATCCACATCCTTCGACGCAATCCAGAGATCGAGGTGACCATTTTAACTACTGAACCATCTGTACAATATCAACTACAAATTCGCATTCCATACATTACTCTAGACTACATATACATCAGGTGTGTCTTTAGTCCGACGTGTGAGTTTTAGGCATGGGTACGAAACGACCCATAAATAAGTAGACATTTTTCTTTAGGTAGAGTGAGCGACAAAGCAGGCCCGAGGGTGAGCCGCTATTGTCTATGGAATTACATAATACCGCCTTTGGGATCAGACACACGTAGTATTGCACGATGTGTTGAAGCCATATTTCTACAATCTTTAATGTCATGCAATAATGGGAGAGTGTATGCTACCTAATATTATAAATTCGAATGTGAGTTTATTTGTTTGTTACGATTTCACGTCTTAACTACTCGACCGATCATCATGAAATTTCGCATACACGACCGTGCCAAGGATACAGAAAAGGTCAAAAAGTACCTTTCATACAGGAAACAGTACTGTTCCCGAGGAATAGAAAACTGACAACCTACATTTACGCGAGCGATCAGCGAAGCCGCGTGCGAAAACCAGTTACTAATAAGTTATTTTTTTAACTGCACAGATGGCGTAATACTTTACGTAGTGGCCGCAACACTTTGTGTGATCCACAAATGGTTGTTCCAAGTCTACGTGTACTTTATGTCTGTTGTTTGAATGTTGGTAAAGTTCCCCGCGACACAGGTACCTATTATTGCTAGTGCGCGAATTATTTTCTTTCTTTATCTATACTAATATCGTAAAAAGGAAAGATTTGTTTTTTTAAGGATTTAACTTAAAAACGATTCAACCGATTTTAAAAATTATTTCATCATTAAAAAGCTATATTAGTAACATAGGCTATAATATTTTTAAAAACAGTAGGTACTGTTACTAACATAACCTTACTTAACTTAAGCCGCGGGCTAAAGGTACACTATCTTATCTTATGTGGGGGCCAGTCAGTGCAGACCGACGACACTTCGACCCAGTGGGATCTTTTGTGTCGACACTCTCTCCTTAACGACTGCCACGCATGTTCATGGCAGCCGGGACCGACGGCTTAACGTGCTTTCCGAGGCACGGAGCTGGCGATAATTGTCAACCAATACGCACATAATTTCGAAATGTCACATAACTTCCGAAAGTCAGAGGTGCGCGAAGTGGGTTTGAACCCGAGACCCTCTGCATCGCAGTCTGTTGGTCTCCCTACTGAGCTATCGCTGCTCAAAAAGGTATACTAAAGATAAAAAATGACTACAGTCCGTCTGATGGTAAGCAGTCGTTAAGTCCAGGAGCTGAACCGCACAGCACGTCCTCAGCGGAGTGGTGCTAAGGTCTATACTTAAGAAGACACACTGAAAAAATGCACTGACTCTCATCGAATAGTACAGGACTATGAGAGGACCAATTAATCTAGAATTTTGATATAGGTAAATTGATGTCTTTAACTAGAATTTCCTAGCTCAAAAACACGATATTGTGATTTTGGCTCGATCATAATTATTTTCGAAAACACCTCTGAATAATTACTATTTTTGAAATTACAAGGAAGTTACACTATCATTATGCTTAGGAATTACTCAAATATATTCGTAACATCAATATTAGTGATTTGCTAGCTCATTATTTCCATAACTAAAACAAATCATTTTTAAATAATATTTTAAGTTTTTTTAACAATTTCTAAGCGTTCTCGATCATTGCGGGCGCATCGTAATTTTAGACCTTATGACCGCTATTTAAGGATTGATACACAATGAGTGTCATTGGGGCAGATATGGGCGGAGCTATTCTAAACGATAATTTTCGCGGTGTCCCCTTAAACTAACAAGTAATTAAATCTATACTAATATTATAAAGCTGAAGAGTTTGTTTGTTTGGTTGCACGCGCTAATCTCAGGAACTACTGGTTCGAATGGAAAAAATGATTTTTCATTTTTTTTTTTGCCATTTGTGGAAGCAAGTGGTCCACCTGATGACAAGTGGTAACCGCTGCTTATAGACTTTATTATTAATTAAATTAAATTCATTTATTTCAGGTTCATAACCCATATTATACACACAAATAAATACAATATTAACACACATATAAATAATATAAATCAATAATACAAATTCAAATTCATTTTCATAATCAATTAATTACAGTAGTCTCTTACGTGCGACACTATATGTAACTTGTCTGTCACAACAGTGCCGCACATAAGGACAGTCCAACCTGTTTGCTATCATACTCAGAACGGTGTTGGAGCTGGCCCGCACTCTGCGTACAAGAGACGCGCAGCGCTTCCGCATGGTCGCATAGAAGCAGTCCGTGCGCGACCATGCGAACATACCTGAGGCGCTGCAGTAGCGAGGCAGACCCAACACCGCTCTGAAAGCGTTGTTATACTGGACGCGGAGGGTGCTGTAGCTTCTTTGCGTGTAATTAGCCCACAGGCTACAGGTGTACATGGACGTGCAATATGCTCGGAAAAGAGTAATTTTTACGCCATCTGAGCAACGCGCGAACCTGCGGGCCAGCATATTAGCTCTTTTGGATAAAGCCCTCCGCTCCCGTTCCAAGTCAGCATGATCCCTGAGGTCAGCCGTGACTATATGCCCTAGGTACTTTAGTAATGTCAGGACACAGCAAACCCGCTGCCTACCGTAAAGTTAGTGTTGGATAGCCCATTTATTGAGGAAGGCTATAGGAAAGAAAGAAAGAAAGAAAGAAAATATATTTTATTGACACATGCCACAAACACATAATAACAAGTTTATAATAAAAATATATAGGTAGGTACAAAAATAAACTTTTTTTATGATAAGTATAGGACGCAAACGAGCCTACGGATCGTCTGATGGTAAGCGATGGATGCACACTCGCCACACCAGAGGAGTCACAAGTGCGTTGCGTTCCTTTTCAATCTGCCCCCACCTGAAAAGGGGAACGGTTGGGCCTCCGGTACCCTCACTCACTCGACGAAACACAACGCGCGCGCTATTTCACGCCGGTTTTCTGTGAGGCCGTGGTATCACTCCGGTCGAGCCGGCCATTCGTGCCGAAGCGTGGCTCTCCCACGGTAAGCGTTAGCTTAGCGAAACAAGACCAATTAAAAAAATATATCAAAGTACAATTAAAGTAAGTGTCTAACAGTAGTGTCAAATAGGGCCCAGTTCAGCATGTGTCAGACGAGAGCCTGACGCTGGTTTTCAACTGGGTCCTTTAGTGACTCACGGATATCAAACCATCTATAATATAAACAAAGAAAATAAAAAAATATTTATATAGTATATATAAAAACATAATAATATCCACTTTAAACACAGACGCAGATAATATAATACACAGATAACACAACACAAAATCATATATTGAAAATACCAACTGCGCAGGAGATATTGTAGTGCACAAGTGTGTGCGCGCAAACACAAGTGTACTCTCTGTTCCCTAACTCTCATGATCCGATGGAACGAATAAACCGACAAGACCGAAGAGAGATCAGGCGCAGGATCAACGGCTTTACGTGCTTTCCGAGGCACGATGGTGTCTAACACCGCCAACTTCCTAACTCCGGGCTCGTATAGAGATTTCTAAACAGGAAAACCCAATAACTTTTTGATGGCCCGATCCGGGATTCGAACCCGAGAACTCGTGCACAGCAGTCGCATTCACTACCGCTGCGCCACAGAGGTAGTTTTATTATTACTATATTTACCATAGTAAAAAAAAAACATTGCGTAACCACTTACCGTCAGTAAACTCCAAGGATTTCACCTCCTCACTAATCACTTTCATAGTAGCTACAGGTCTTACTAGTTTCGAAATCGGCATTTTAACAGACCACGTGCGAAAAGCAACTGGACAAGCAGTTACCGATACAGAAGTGAGATACAAACTAACACTAGTAACCTTGCCTCCCCACACACGTTTAGAAATTACACGCTCGAATGTAATATTAATGTTTATTTAGTAGATAAATGTATCTTACGTGATGAACAAATAGAAATTATTTATTTTTATGTATAAGCAATCATATTTCCGTATTAATTGGAACGGCGAAATTATATAATATTGTGCTACGTTTACGTAATTAAATACATTAAAATTAAGCTACTGCATACGGATTTTATCGCGATGTCCTTACTATACACACTAATATTATAAAAGCGATTGTGAGTTTGTTTGTGACGCTTTCACGCTGTAACTACTCAACCGACCATCATGAAATTTCGCATACACGTAGTCAGAGGTACAAAAAAGTACATAAGGTACCTTTTACCCAGCCAGACCTACAAAATTTGAGCGCAGTTAATATTTTTACAGGTTACGCAGTTTATGTAACGTACCTACTAGCGTACTCGACAACTCTCGACACGCGCAACCTACCGTGTCCATTTGGGAATCTAAACCATCAAGAGACCCACTCAAACATACACAAAAACAATCATCAAAATCGGGTCAGCCGTTTAAGAGTTCGGTGATATATACACGTACAGGACAATCCTAACTAATATTATAAATGCGAATGTAAGTTTGTTTGTTACGGTTTAACACCTTAATAACACGACCGAACATTATGAAATTTCGCATACACGTTGCCAGGGATACAGAAAATTATACTGACTATCTTTCAACCAGAAAGACGCATGTGAAGCCGTGGGCAAATGCTAGTCCTAATTTTTCTAACTTTATATTATAAATACGAACGTCTGTTTGTGACGCTTTCACGCCCTAACTACTCGACCGATCATCATGGAATTTCGCATACACGTTGTCAGGGACACAGAAAATGACATAGGGTAGCTTACATCCACTCAAAAGGTACTGTTTCTGAGCGAAACCGTTAGCAAAAGCTAGTTATGTATATAACGATAAAACCTATTATGTGAGTATGCCTATACCTATTATGTGAGTTCTAAGTGCTTACGTTCTTACGTCAACACATATTTATGTAGTTCGCCTAAAATATTTTTAATAGCAATCGCATTGAAAAGAATTATGCAAAGAATTATGACAGGGTAAATAAAACCTGTGGTTGTGAGTTTGTTTGTAACACTTCCAAACCTAAATTACTCGACCGATCATCATAAAAATTCGCATATACGTTGTCAGGGGTACACAAAAGGACATAGAGCACCTTTTAGGCAGAAAAAGTATGGCTTCCGAGCGAGCAAAGCCGCGGACAGAAGCTAGTAATTCATAGAATTAAGATTATAGTAGCCGTTACTTAAAATATATTATTAATTATTACGCTGATTATATAAAGTCCAACGGCTGGACATGGGTCGTCTCATTATGAGAAGAGTTGAGGATTAAGGATTTAGAAATGAAAATCCTTACTCATTAATATTATAAATTCGAAAGTAAACCACTCAAATTTGGTTATAGTTTAAAAATTGGGAAACAACATACTTTTTATTTAATTAGATACGCGGGCGAAGCCACGCGCACAAGCTAGTCTGAGGAAAAATTAGATTATTTTTGTTTGTTCGTAAAGATTTAGTTTAAAAAGTATTCAACAGATTTAAACAATTTTTCTTTATTAGAAGGCTATATATATATTAGTACCAAGTAATAGATTATGTTTTATTAAAAAAGGAGTCCTGTAACTACTACAACCTAACCTAACCTACTTTTAGTCGAGCAAAGCCGCGGGCAAAAGCTAGTCCATTAAAAACTCATTATAAAATCTCGTATCTGATCACCACACGCAATATGTCGATACACATTCGATATTGATATCTTCTAGAAAATAGTTTTTACTGTCTATATATTAATACGTGAAGCAGAAACTTTGTACGAAAATTGCGCGAACAGACGAGTATGAAATTTGGCACAGTTAAAGTTTATATGGAGAAGGAGTGGTGAATCCTAATATTTTTATAAAATATGCATTAGACACAACCATGCATTTGACACACGCAGTCGAATCGCGTTCGTAGTATTTTGACATTGTTCGTCTGACGTCGTACAATTCTTTGTAACTATAGTTACCTATACCTTATTTATATGTAATAGAGAAAAACAGAAAACAAAGTAGCAAGCTTAGGAATGTTGGTCGAATTTGGACCGCTATTAAAGAATTTATTAGCTATAAAGAAAATATATTTAAATGTTAATGATATTTTAAGTTTTATAATTATATAGAAATAAGTATAGTAAATAATGATTAGTAAAAAATATTATATAAACTAGTAAAATATAAATTTAAAATTTTCGCGTGTGCACTGAGGGCGAGATGTGTTTGAACGTTTAAAACTTATAACACCTTGTATGTATATCATGTTTCAAGCGAATAAAAGATTTCGATTTCTATTTGTATGACCTGAGACCAGCTCATGGACCCAGGAATTAAACTCTAGAGCTCATGCACAGCTATCGCGTAGGTACACTTCATGAACGTCAAGATGACGGGACTCTGCCAGGTTGTTCGAATATCATGTAAATAGGACTTAATACAATATTTCTACTATTTCATGCTTCCATAGAAAAATTCTAACCCGTAAACTTTCAAAATGTTCTATAAAGTGGTCCCGCTATTTTGATATCAAAATGGCGGGACCAGTATTATATACATCTATACTAATATTATAAAGCTGAAGAGTTTGTTTGTTTGTTTGCTTGAACGCGCTAATCTCAGAAACTACTGGTCCAAATTGAAAAATCTATTTAGTGTTGGATAGGCCATTTATCGAGGAAGGCTATAGGCTATATAACATCACGCTACGACCAATAGGAGCGGAGCAGCAATGAAAAATGTTGCAAAAGCGGGGTAAATTCTCTTATCTGAAGCAGACAAAGTTGCGCAGGTCAGCTAGTATTAAATATACATATTCGAAAAACCTGGCGGGGTCCTGTCATCTTGACTTTCATTACATTTCCGCTGTGCCAAAGAGGCATTCAGTTATCTATCACATCAGTAGTATAGAATCCATTACACATTACTCTAGCTTACAGAAATAGTTTTGAGCTTACACGTGATGTATGGATACTTGGATGTTATTTATGTTGATTCTCGCCCTGATAGCGCCTTGTTGGTCCCTCAGAATAAGTACAAGAGCTCAGTCTTGTCTTGTCTCGGCTAAAATCCCGGCTATAAGTTTCGTTTGTCAGCTAAAACGGCGAGAATCTCGGTCTTAACCGAGACGTACGCAGATTTTTATTTGAGACTAGGTTTTGCATCGCGGCTTTGGTTGCGTAACAGTAGGTTAGGTTAGTAACAGTACTTTAATTGTAGCCTATGTTACTCGGTGATAACATAGCTTTCTAAAGGTAAAAGAATTTTAAAATCGTTTAGATAGTTTTTGAGATAAATCCTTACAAACAAATAAACAAAAAAATCTAATCTTTCCTCTTTATAATGGTCGCCTCGCCACTGCGCCGAGTGTTGTGGGTTCGATCGCCGCACGGGACAAAACTTAGTGTGATCCGCAAAAGGTTGTTCCGAGTCTGGGTGTTCTTTGAGTCCGTTATTTGAATGTTTGTAAAGTCCTACGCGACTCAGGAATTATACCTAAAGCGGGAGTTGTCTTTAACTCTTTACTTCATAGTGGTCATTAGAGTTAACCACCTATTTATTCGCTTGTTTGACGATATAGTGACATCTGTTTATAAATAATTATGTAAGATATGAATGTAAAATATTTGAACAGCGCCAATTGTCAGCGCTTTGACGGCCGGAAGGAGAACTACACTTTCAAACGAAACTTGGTCAAATTTGAATTCATTGTTCTGCAAGTTTTATTTGCAAATATTAATATTTTATATGCTCAATTTGTTGAAATATGATTAGTTACGTATAATAAATATAAATATAACAATTAAGCTTATTAGGTTCTCGACAATAAAACCTGATTTAGAATGGTTAGCAAACATTTCCTTAGGTAATATATTTAGCCATTTTCTTCACAGTGGTCACCGACAGTAACCACCCTATATTTGACCCCCAACCCGACCTCATCAACCAAAATATGAAATATTGACAAAACTACATGTAACTAAACATAATCAATTAAGAATACACAAAATATTAATTTTCCTCTGTAAATAAAAATGTGTGCCGCAAAAAGTTAAAAACCAATTCGCATCCTTAATAAAACAGAGACTTATCTCAGTATTTTTGATTAAACAAATTTGAACTCTATTGAAAAGATTTAACACAAATATAATATTAGAATTTAACATATACAATTAGAGTTCAAAATGGCTTACTTTCAAATTTCGAGTTAAGTCGCTGTTTTATTAAGAATGCGAATTGTACACTATCGTTCTCTCTTATAGAAATGTAATGTGTGAGCTCACTTCTTACAGTGTACACTAAATACGGTGAGGGCACATCTACGGTTCGAACCTTTAACGTATACTACGTCTTTTAGATATACCTATTATGACATGTCCAAGTGAAGGAGTTACGTAACAAAAGGTCGTCGACTGGGTGTCACGTAGCCCTCATCATGTTCAAAGACAAGTACCTATTGCATACATAGAACCGCAAATTCAATTGAATGAATGAATCGATCCAATACCGTTCAATATAAACGTAACTGAAGGACATACAGCAATGATATCCTAACTAATATTATGAATGCGAATGTGAGTTTGTTTGTTACGCATTCACGTCTTAACTACTCAACCGATTATCATGAAATTTCGCATACACTTTGTCAAGGATACAGAAAAGGGCATAGGGTACCTTTCATCCAGAAAAAGATCTGTTATTAATCTAACCTAACCTAGATTTAGCCAAAGAAAGCAGCGGTAAAAATCTAGTTGTTTATATTATTGACATGTCCAAGTAAAGGTCTTACGTAACAAAAGTCGACGACTGTGTTTCGAGGCCCTCGCCATGTTCGTAGATAAGTACTTACTGCATACATAGAACCGCGAATTCGATTAAATGAATAAATCGATCCAATACGATTCGGTTTAACGTGCACTGAAGGACATGAAGAATTTAAATATTTCACTTTATAGACTGCAATGGTGTAGTGGTTTAAGTGAATGTCTTGCCTCTGCCACTACGCCAAGTGTTTTGGGTTCGATCCCCACACGGGACAAAACTTTATGTGATCCACAAATGATTGTTCCGAGTCCGGGAGTTCTCTGAGTCCGTTGTTTGATTGTTTGTAAAGTCTCCCGCGACACAGGATTACTAGTACGGGAGTTGTCTGAAAAACAATAGTAACGAACGTTGAAAACTGATCCACATATGTACTTACCTACTATTTTATTATTTGTAACTGCACTTACGCAATAGATAAGAAAACGAAAAGATTACTACGCGAAAGAGATAATATCATTTAAACAGTTGTGCTAACTAACTTTGTTCGGGTATTTTGAAATAACTACTCTTCAAGACATTGAGAAAACCACCATCTTAGTCTCCTTGTGACAATGGCTTTTGAAAAGCAACCGAAACGTCGCTGATAGTATAAAAAGTTTAATAGTTTATACATGGCTAACAGTACGGTAGTGCTTTTAAAATAAACTAGTCTCAAATCCGTATATAGTAGTTTAATATCACGGATGGCGTAGTGGTTTAAACGATCGCCTAGCCCCTGCCACTGTGCTAAGTGTTATGGGTTCGATCCCCATACCAAACAAAATTTGTGAACCGCAAAAAAATCTGGTCTTGATTTTTCTTTGCATCCGTTGTTTGAATTTTTGTCAAGACCCCTGCGACTCAGGGATCATACGTAGAGCGTGATTTGTCTTAAAAGTTTTTAGTTACTTAAAGTTCTCAAAAAATTTTATACAACAGCTTTGTCTGTCCGTCTGTTATACAAATTTCAGTTTAAGAACCGTAAGAGCTAGAGACTCGCGATCAACGCCATTCGACTCAGCATAGTCGATATACCCCTAAATGACTATAACCTTTGACCACGTGGTCACGTGGTATCACGTGACCTTTGCATATTACTTGAACCATTTTTTCGAACTCTAAGATTTACGGCAATTCATTGCCGATTCTCACTTGTTATTAAAAGAGTTGGTGCAATTTGGTGTATATTCTTTGTCGGAGATGTTTAATAAATAAAATAATATAAACCAAATAGTTTTACTATAGCCTCATACATAACATCCAGCATCCCAACATCTCAGTCCAAAAAAGATAAAAATACAACACAAACAAACACTCGTTATTATACTGAACTACAGATTCGTCTCCTTTATCTCGATGACATGTTTAGATAAGTTATTACACGAGCGGACAAGATAATCCAACAAACAATATGTCCGATTACAATAAACAAAATGTTTTCTACGTCTACGACTTACTATTTATGGGAGTAAAGTTATTAGATAAATATGACACTAGATATCGCCCCGGGCTCCGTCTGGGCGGATGTTTTGGGTCATCTAAACTACGTCAAAACATAAACTAGTACAAATACAAAATAACTAATATTATAAATGCGAATGTGAGTTTGTTTGTTTGTTACGCTTTCACGCCCTAACTACTCTACCGATTATCATGAAATTTCAGATACAGGTTGTCAGGAGTACAGAAGGGGATGGATAGGAATGAATAATAAAATATTTTATTTTGATAAAAGACAAAAGGGGTCCTGTAATAGGTATTTCCCTCGGATAGCTGTATTTAAATAAGTTGTTACGTCACAGTTTGTATACTTAATGCACAATTTTCTGTAATTTGACAGTTAACTCTACAATAATTCAATATTGTTAATAATTAAGGGAAAGAGCGAGTTAGCCTCAACACAAGTATTATTTATAAATTACTGGAAATGTCTTATTTATAATCAATGCAACTGTTTTGAGACAAATGAACATTTTCATTTTTAATAATTATTAAAGGAAATGCATTGAAAATATTAAATGAGTTACTCTACAATTAGATTTGAAACGCTTGTATCTTATTTGTTTACAAGTATTTATTATCTTTGTATTTTAGGGTTTGAGTAATGACACACAGATTTGAAATACCTAAAGAATCAAAATAAATTCAGGCAACTACGCTATTGGTGAAAATCGAACTCAAGATCTCTCTCGATCTCTTTAGTTCGATGCTACAATAATATAATATTCTATTTTATCACATACGCACAACACCATCTAGCCCAAACTAAGCAGAGCTTGTACTACGACTTTGACGGCCTCGATGGCGTAGTGGTTGGTGTAACCGACTGCCACGCCTGAGGTCGCGGGTTCGATTCCCGCACAAGTCAAACATTTGTGTGCATGAACATGGATGTTTGTCTTGGTCTGGGTGTTTCTATGTATAATATGTATGTATTTACAAAAAAAAAAGCATATAATAATATGTATGTTTATCCATTGTCTAGAACCCATAGTACAAGCTCTGCTTAGTTTGGGCTAGATGGTGTTGTGTGTACGTGGTAGAATATTATTATTATTATTACTATGGGTACTAGACAATGGATAAACATACATATGGATAAACTTCTTTTTTATTACATACATATTATACATAGAACCACCCAGACCAAGATAAACATCCATGTTCATGCACACAAATGTTTGACTTGTGCGGGAATCGAACCCGCGACCTCAGGCGTAGCAGTCACACTAACCACTACGCCATCGAGGCCGCCTAAATCTTTGGTTATCGCTATTTATTAATATTATTTCCTACCGAGCCAATACTGTTAGGTATATAGCCTCTGCGATACAGATAGTATTCCCTACACTTCAGTCTAATCTGACGCATAATAACTATTAAGCAAACAAGTAAAATGCCCACTTTCGCAAAGCAATATATTTCTCCTTTGTGAAAATGGATTAGTGAACACAATTACACTTTGGAATGAGTTTGCAAGTACTTGTACCTAATTAAATTGACATTAATCTATCTAGACTTGTAAAGTTAAGGAGCTCTTGTATTACAGTTTGCATACAGATATCTATACCTAAACTGGCATCTTCTGTCTTTCTTCTTTTCGTGTGGTTAGTGGCCAACCCTCTTGTCAAGAGTTGTTCAAGCCGCCCGTAGGCCTCTGACATGGCTTAACGACTGCTGTCAATTTGACAACAACCGGGACCGACTTTTTACGTGCCCTCCGAAGCACGGAGACGCTCAGATGAAATACCACTAAGCGGTCACCCATCTGACTGACTGACTGACTGAGACTGACCGCACCCAACGTTGCTTAACCTCGCTAATCGTTTACAAATCAGTGAGTGCAACTGGCTATGAGCGCCTCTAAACTGGCATAGAAGCTAGTTAGCTAATGGTCATCTAAAATGGCAGTTGAAGATTGCGGCATTGTGGAGGATGTATATCACTTGTTAGTGGAATGTGTCAGAACCAAGCACTAAAGACCTGGGGCTGTGAGACAAGAGCTAATTAATAAATTTCACTTAAACTTATTTGATGTGGGTACTTTTTAAAGTATATTGTCTAAACCATAGTCCGGAGCAGCAATTTTACTTTATAGAATGTAAAATTAATTATCATGGACATGGTCTTTTTAGCGACTAAAAGCCCCAAAATAAAAAATAAAAAAATATGTCTTTCTGATGGTCAGCGGTTACCACGACTCTTGGAAGCGTATCACCAATGAATAAAAATAAATGAAAACTTAGAAATTAAACAACTTTCATCGGATTTTCTAGAGTGTCCCCGTGATCATGGCTGGTGAAAAGCAACCGAAACGGAGAAAGTGTAAAATAAAATTAATTCTAAATAGTTTTTCCTAATTGAAATAGCTTAAATAGGAGTAAGCAGTAACTAGTAACAGTGTTTAACAATGGTAGTTTAAAGATTTCAAATTATGTAACAATAGTGTTTAAGAACATAAAATACACGATGCTTTCCTTCACCGTTAAAACAAACGATAAATAATTTCAATGTAGGTATAACATTCGCGTAAACGTAAGACAATTTTATAAAACCTAGAATCGCAATTATGTATTGTCATCCACAAATTAATGTTCTGATAAAATTATTGGGAAGTGAGGAACCCGGCACGAAGCCTCGGATTGCGCACTCCAACTATTGCAATAGCAAAAGGTTAACAATACCGAACTCCTCTGAATAGGGACAGTCACGACGTGGGATCCGAGCGTACTCCAACTTGCAGTATGCCGCTTCGAGCACAGAATATGTGTTGCTACGTGTTTTGCCTCAGCGCAAGGCATCTTCAGGAGCGTTTGGTAACGAACGAATGTTCTGTGTCTACGTGTACTTTGTATACATAACCTGTACCTATGTTTGTAAAGTAAAGTTCCTCCATTTGCAAACGTAGAATACTAACTGGTAGTCGCCTCGCCGCTGCCACTGCCCCGAGTGTTGTGGGTTCAAATCCCACACGGGACAAAAATGTGTGTGATACACAAATGGTTGTTCCGAGTCTGGATGTTCTTTGTGTCCGTTGTTTGAATGTTTGTAAAGTCCCTCGCGACTCAGGAATTATTCCTAGAGCGGGAATAGGTAGTCTTTTTTATATAAAAGAATATAGTGTCTTAGTACGGTTAACCTGTAAATTGTTGGAATGCCAGATAAACCTAATTGAAAACCTAATGTGTCGGCGCCGGTGTGTGTAAAAAAATCAGTAACTACAAGACCTAAATAATAAAAAAATGTAAGTCAACTATTGTGCACTATTGTTCTCTATCATATGAATGTAATATGTGAGCTCACTCTTCTCAGAGCGGACACTTTTTCGTCCGAACTTAGTACTGCGAGGACACATTTATGATTAAAATCTTGGTCCATAACACACATAATAGGGGTACTTCAATGGTGCGCTGATATAATTGACAGAATCGTCACAATAGATACAGAAACACGATATATGTATTATTTAGATAGGCGTTCAGCGGTAAATGGGCATACGAGGCTATCGGGCCGATAGCGTTCAATAGGAATAATGTGCTACACGAAGTGTATCTATAAAATGTAGTTGTGGTTATAACCGCAGAAATGTTCTTTGTATATCGTAGCTAATATTATAAATGCGAATGTGAGTGTGTTTGTTACGCTTTCACACCTTAACTCCTCGACCGATCGTCATCAAATTTTGTAAATAGGTGGTCCCGAGGGATTATATTTATTGACTAAATCTAGATAAACGCAGGTGAAGGCGCGGGAAAAATCTATCTTATATTAAGCGTATAAGGTATAGTCTGATATAACCACAGAACCATTCATTCAAATAATGGTTCTGTGGTTATATATACAACATGTAACATAATAAACGCACATCCTGAAAGTAGTATGTTCAAAATCGGCTACTGAATCAATTCCAGAAATTTTTGATATAGGAAATTTTTTAATCCCTAAAATAATTAAAACTAATTAAATTATAGTCACCCATTTATTAAACAGCTGAAATAAACGAAAATGTATCATAATTCAAGGCAATAAGGTTTTTGATGCAATAAAGGCAATAATGTTAGATTTATTGTAATATACACAAACTATCCGCGCACAGCAAGGAGAACTAATTGGTTAAATTAAAATATTTAAGTACATAAAAGTAACATTTAATGATTATATTATTATTACGATTTAATAATCTAATTGGGGTGTTTGAGGTTGTGCGTTATATCTGTGACATGTTGTACATTCTTTGTATATACTTTATATAGTATGTTAACACATAAGCACAGACATAAAAAATTGTTTAATAATCTGGTTTAAGCAATA
The DNA here is from genome assembly GCA_930367265.1 of Catocala fraxini. Taxonomy (NCBI): domain Eukaryota; kingdom Metazoa; phylum Arthropoda; class Insecta; order Lepidoptera; family Erebidae; genus Catocala; species Catocala fraxini. Next base: position 14,841,764 of record OV884051.1, read on the forward strand.
TATTTTTTGTTTATAAACACCAAACACAACAACCCAGCCTCAAGACATCTATTTGTGGGTCACACATTTTTTTTCTCATCTGGTGGAAATGTCAGTGGAAATGTCAAGGCGATCACTGAAACCACTACACCATCCGTGCAGTTGACTATCACTACAACCCGCATAGCAATACGGCTCTTATGGCACAAGCCTCTTCGTAATGTGAGAAGGTTTAGGCCATAGTCCACCACACCGGCCCAGTGCGTGTTGGTAAACTTTAGATGAGAGGTTCCAGTACATTTTTTCTCACAGACCACTTTAAAAATTTAGGTGGACCTCCTGTAGCTACATTTCTACCATATTCCTTGGCATTCGTATTAATATCGGTGAAGAATCACACAAGTTCACTCAATTACAAAATTTGATAAAATTTCTACGGGCTGAACTTTTTCTTTTAAGAAATTCTCTGGCGAAAAATCGGTAGGTTCGAGACCACTGGTACTGAATATGGAATATGCAAGTAACAGTCGCTGAGCTTCTTAAAATATTATCTGCCTGTAGACACACTGCAGTGATAGGTGAAGTCAAGCCAACATTTTAGTTCTTCATTATCAAAAGCAAATAAATTTTCGTGGATCCCCGCTTACGAATTGTGAACCCTCATTTTTTTGTCACGCCTACGGAAGCCCCCGTCGAGTTTACCGTGGACCCCTGGGGGTCCACCTGGACCACTTTGGGAACTAATGCTTTAGATACATGTCTTCGACAACATTGTGGAGAATACTCAAACGTGCAAGTTTCCTCAGGATGTTTTTCTTCACCGTTAAAACAAGCAATAATTAACTATTTAATACGCACATAACTTCGGTAAGTCAAGTCAAGGTTCGTGCCTTGGGATCGAACTCGAGACCTGTGCGCGGCAGGTCAACGGCCTCCCACTACCCTATCATCGCTGCATAATACCTACTGTATATATATGCTGTTTGTGAGACGAAATATGTTGATTACCTTTTTCCTACTGTATTTTATTATCATAATAAGAGTCGTTTGTGTTTGTATTAAACACTATCTTTTTCCCGCGGCTTCGATCGCGTAAATGTAGGTTAAGTTATGTATGTAACAGTCCCTTTTTTTTAATAAAACTGCCTATGTTACTCGGTCATAATACTCATAATACAGTTTTCTAATGGTGAAAGAACTTTTAAAATCGGTTGAGAAGTATTTGAGTAATTTTATAAACAAAAATCGAATCTTCTCTTATAATTAAGTAATATTATAAACCTGAAGAGTTTGTTTGTTTGGTTGAACGCGCTAATCTCAGGAACTACTATTTCGAATTGAAAAATTCTTTCAGTGTTGGATAGCCCATTTATCGAAGAAGGCTACATAACATCACGCTACGACCAAAAGGATTGGTGCAACAATAAAAATGTTGCAAAGACGGGATAAATTCTGTAATGTGAAGCAGACGAAATTGCGCGGGTCAGTAGTACTATAGATATAGATGAAATAATTGTATTTATTTTTCAGTCGATACCAACTCTTCATGTTGTTCCACAAGCATATGAGTATATGATAAGCGAGAGAAGTGTATGATACCGACCAGTGGTCTTCATATAAGCTTCAAAGCCCAGTTTGACTTACTACAGTCCAGAATATACACCGTGCAACAATGAGTATGACTGTCAAAAATTCTTAGTAGAAAAATAAATCTTAGGCTCGCTCCGTATTACATTGGACCTAAAGCTTTAGGTTATACAATCTTAATTATATAACCAGTTAATTAAAAAGACATCAACATGATTTTTTAAAATTAAAGGTATTATTATAAGGCTGATATTCAGGCATTCAGGCATCCACCCTATGTAAACTTGTTGTTATGATATTTCGTCGTGTATGTCTGAATAGAGCCTATTTAATATGGGGCTGGATTTGTAAAATGAAGCCTGTCTTTGACCTCGATGTATAAAGCCTTTTGCCCTTGGCCTTTTCAGATAAAGACTGTAACCCTGAAACTAAGCCTGTCGCTGAATAAATGTAACTTTTGACATCCATCAGTGTTAATTTGTGGATTGACAAAAACATATGCAGAATTAAGTGCCCTATAAGGCATTACAGTCTACTATATTTTGTCCGCGGCTTCACTCGCAGGTTAGGTTAGTAACAGTATTTAAAGGTACAACGTGTATGCGAAATTTCATGACGATCGGTCGAGTACTTAGGGCGTGAAAGCGTAACAAACAAACTCACATTCGCATTTATAATATTTGTTTAACTGCCTCCGTGGCGGAGCGGAAGTGAATGCGACTGCCGTGCATGAGGTCTCGGGTTCGAATCCCGGGTCAGGTTAACAAGTTGTTGGGCTTTTCCGTTAAAAACTCTCAATAGCAGCCCGGAGTTAGGAAGTTGGCGGTGTTAGACACCCCCGTGCCTCGGAAAGCACGTAAAGCTGTTGGTCCTGCGCCTGATCTCTCTCTGGTCGTGTCGTTTTCGATCACACGAAATTCGGTCTGGAGGACATTATTATTATTAGTTAGGAAGTTAGGATAGCCTGTTTCTTTATAAAGAAACTAGCTTTTGCTCGCGGTTTCGTTCGCCTAAAAGTTGGTTTGGTTATGATAGTAACAGTATTTGTATTTTTTTTATAAAATAGCCTATCTATAATACTCGGTGAAAATATAGCTTTCTAATAGTGAAACATTTTTTTTAATAGGTTGTGTCCCTTACAAACAAAAAAAACCAAAATATCAAATCTTTCCTCTTTATTTTATTAGTATAGAGGTAGACTTGCATTTGTAAACCATTCTCTCATACTTTTTTTATTTGGTAAACATCTACATTTTGACCGATTTTGATGCAGATTTTCATGGTATATGATAATTGAGTACCTAAGTACATAGTAAATACGAGAGTACTGATGTTAAGTAATACTGCCACGGTTGAAATGTATATGGACGATTATTTGCGACTTTTTTAACCCAAGGTTAACCGTTCCCAAGTATGAAGCACAACTCAATATCTCCGTCTTGCCGCCTCATTCAATCTATTTATAATAATTATGAATACAGCAATAATACTCATTTATACATATACTCCTCATAGAGATAATCAACATAATTACCATAATGTAGGTACTTCGTCAGCAAAAACTACTTACGAGATAAACATACAGCTTTTAAAGTTTATGAGATTTTCCTGAGCAAAAACAATGTTGCTAAAATATATGTGCATAGTTTAGTAATTTGATAGTTGGTATAGTATATATTTAATTATGGTCTAAATTAAGCTACATTATCCAAATTTCATATTTCAAGGTCGAGAACACCAAGGTCGGTCAACTGTTCTGAGGATGAAGCATGACTCAACGTCCCCATATATAGTCTATTTATACAAATTGTGAATACAGCTACAGTAATTTGTGCTTACAAAGACACAGTTTATAGACAAACTGAATTCATTTGATAACCAAAACATTACCTATATTATGGTAATTTTGTCTCAGTCAAGAGAAATTACTTACGAGATAACCACAGTTTTTAACATCTAAGAGACTTTCCTTAGCTAAAAGAGCTTTCCTTAGTCAATTAATTTGTAAGGAATATAGTGACACGTGGTCCAAAATTGAGCTATATTGCCTCGACTAAAACAAGGACAGGCGATTATTTACAAACGTCGTATTTCAAGGTCAAGAACACCAAGGTCGATTAACATTCCCTAGGACGCATGACTCAATGTCCCCATTTTGTCGCCTCGTATACTTTATTTATTACAGATTATGAATATAGTAATAATAATCGTGTTTACTAATATACTTCTCATAGATAAGTTTAATGAATTCCATCACCATAATGTATGTAGGTACTCCATCAAGAAAAACATTTTGCGAGACAAACATTGAGATTTTAAATCTTATAATCTCTTTAGATAAGATGTTTATGTGTAACTCTTAAAGTATAATTATGTAAGTACATAGCAGATAGGGTAGGGCTCCACGATATGAAGCAACATTGCCAAAATGGATATGGACGAAAATTTTAAATATTGAATTCCAAGGTCAACAACACCAAGGTCGATCAACCGTTCCCGAGCATGTCACAACGAACCCATTTTTGACCTCATGTATTTTATTTATACGAATTGTGAATACAGACACAATAATCGTGCTTAAATATACTCTTCATAGACAAATTGGATGTAAGAATCTGATTACCATAATGTAAGTGCTTCGTCAACAAAATCAAAACGACAATGTTAGCTTTTATAGCTTATGATGATCTGCAGTCAAGACGTGTTTGCGGAGATCTCTCAATACAATTATGTTAAGCTTCTAAACGGGCAATATTCAACCCCCGCACTAGGAACAATTCCTGTGTCGCGGGGGACTTTACAAGCATTCAAACAACGGACACAGAACACCCAGACTCGGAACAACCATTTGTGGATCACACCAATTTTTTTGTCTCCAACCCACAACACTCGGCGTAGCGGCGGTGATGAGGCGACCACTTCACCCATTACGCGATTAGTGCTGTCAGTATATTACAACTATAGCCTGGCCAGCTCGAAACAATTGAACGCATCAGTCATGCCAAATATAATTCTTTGAATAGCCATATGCAATATATTGAAGTGTATTCCATAGCATGGCCGTTTTTACCGTCCAGTATAATTTAATAAAAATAATATGTATAATCATTTAGAATCCTCTTTAGTACATAGAAGAAAGGAGCAGCCCGTATGCCAAGAAGGTAAGCTACGTTGCCGCGGCCAGAAGGTAGGTTGGTGACCATTCTTAGAAAGCCACACTCTTATACTTTAAAATAACTATACGAGACTACATAGGAGACAGATGGACAGGGTGGGTAAAGCTGTTAAGTAATGATGCCGCGGTCAAACGGTGATCGGTGACTATTGACGGACTGTTATATTTCTGTGCCTAATTAAAAGCTCTTTAGTGATAAGTACTGAGAACAAAAGCAACTTTGACGCGGGTCGGTCTATTATATCGTGTTCATCCAGACCTTATGCACCTATTGAATTAATTTTATTGTGCTTATTACAAACACAAAATATAACGTCATATAAACGCATTTCGGTCATGGCGGTCAATCTTAACAGAGACTAGCTAACATTATAGATATTATAATGCACACGTACTTATGCGCAAACACAAGTGCTCTCTATTATTATCTTTGTTCATGTTAACATCCTAACTGTAAACCCATGTTCGCAATTGAATTAATGATATTGTCTTCTGTTTACGCGAATGTTATTCATTGCAATTAAACTACTATATACGGATTTTATCGCGTTGTTTATTTGACACTTTTTTACATAATTTATAAACTAGTACTATTAAACTTTACTAATATTTAAGCTAATTAAATTATTAAAACTATTTATATTTAAGTTTACACTTTCCCCGACGTTTCGGTTGCTTTTCAGCAGCCATGGTCACGGGGAGACTAAGATGGTAGTTGTCTCAATGTTCCAGTGTAGTTATTTCAAAGTACCCGAACATATTTTAATCATTGGTGTTTCTATTTACGCAGAATGACCTCAGAGTATCATGAAGTCTAGCTGTGGTTCGCTTCTTCTTGGGTTTGACTATTTGAATGACTGGATCCCAAGCTGGTGGTACGTTCCAACCATTTCCTCTATTAAAACTAGGATGTTTTTTGATTTCAATAGCCTCGCGAAGACCACAGACTCTCGCTAAAGAACACCGATTCCTACCAAGGATGCTTCGCGAGGCTATTGAATTAATGATTTATGATTTTCATTCCGACAGGACCGGAGAGAGGTCATTAGGAGGACCAACGCCTTTAACGGATTTTTGAGTACGGGTATGAAACACCGCAGACTCCCTAACACTGAACTGCTGCAAAAAGAAAAATCTCCTCAATTCCCGGGCCTGGCAAAGGATTCATAGATTTTTAAGTAGATAATGTAATAGTTATGATCTTTTTTATGTCGGACCAGTGTAATGAATACCTGCCTACACCGACGAGTATATAACCGTGAGATTATGTTATGTTAACAATTTTATTGCGACATAGATATCTTTTAGATTGACAAACATTTTAAGTATTGAACTGTTTTTTTCGCAAAAAAGAGCCCATTCCAACTAGCTCCAACTTTCCGAGATGTATCCGTGCCGATAACTAATCGCCTTGAGCTTCTGGGTATGACATTGACTCCAACCCTTAACTTTGGCTCCTATATTGAGGCAAGAGCTCAACTAGCTGCCAAAAAGCTGGGCATCCTCAGTAAGGTGAGGCAGTATTTCATGCCGGAACATTTGCTTAATTTGTACCAAGCACAGGTTCGGTCCTGCATGGAGTACTGTTCTCACCTCTGGGATGGCTCTGCAAAACATCAGCTGGAGGCTTTGGAGTCAATTGAGCGGAAGGCCAGGAGACTTATCGGCGATGACCAATTGGTCAACACACGACTCCAAAGCTTGGAGCATCGTCGTAAGGTTGCTAGTCTCTCGGTTTTCTATCGGATACATTTCGGAGAGTGTGCAGAGGAACTGCATAATTTGATTCCTCCTTCCCCATTCTACCATCGGACGACCAGACAATCAAGCCAGCGACACAGATACATGGTGGATATACCACATTTACGCACGAAGCGATTCGCTTCCAATTTTATAATGCGTACCGCTAAGGAGTGGAATTCGCTACCTAAGTCTGTGTTTCCCGATGAGTACAATCTGGGTGTCTTCAAGTGGCGAGTGAATAGGTATCTTCTAGGTAAGCGTGCTCCATCGTCGACTGCATCTACACTTAAGATCAGGTGAGATCGCGGTCAAACGCAAGCCTATTAGAGAATAAAAAAAAAAATTAAAAAAAAACTGTTCTAGGTATCCTTTACCGCCGAAAAATTATTTTTGTCTCAGTTTCACGCCTATGTCATCGAAGGGTAGACAGAGATTTATACACAATAATTCATCTTGGTATAGTTGTAAGATGTAACATAATAGGAGCCTATTGCTTATTAGTTATTGGTAGTGATTCTTGACAGAAAAATCTAATATCACTTTGTTTGACCTGAGAATCGAAACCGAGACCACATGGACAGTAATCGCGTTTACTACCAGTATGCCACTAAAATCCATTACACTTAAATTTTTATTGTTAACTACATAACATAAATGTCATAGCAACTCCTATCTGTACATCAGTATCCATCACAATATCTAATCAATACTATTGACAAATAAATATCTCAACATACTTGATATTGTAATGTTTTGCTATAAAACTATTGTTCTCCACCCATGGTATTATCTTAAAACTATATCTCGTCTAAGAATAGGATAAACACACATAGAGATAGGTAAATGGTGTTACAAGTTAAATTATAAGCAATCACTTATCATCTCAAAAATTATATGAGAGTATTGGAGCAGGAACTGAGGAACTGCTACATAGAGGTCTTCAGTTCAATCACTGATCCTCTGACTTTTTAAGATACATGCATAACGAATTATTACGTGCTTTATTGATGAAGGTAAACTTTATGAGGCAATTGCTTGCATGTATGAGAGTTCACTGTAATGTTCCCGAAGATGTATAGTCTGCCAATTCTCACTCTGGATAAATGTGGTGGGATATGACTAAAACTTGTACAAAATTATGGCATCTTTCAGCATTGATATGGTTTACAGGCCTACTTGACTTGATATTGTTGGTATTATTAATAATTGCCTGAGGCCAGAGATATAGGGAAAGGATACCTACACTAAAATCTTACAAAACTTGAAAACTTGTAAAATGAGATAGTATATAATACAAGTCAAACAATAACAAGACATAAAAAAAAAATTTGTGGTCTCACAGTGCATTATATTTTCAGAGCTTAAGGTTCCACTGAGTTTTTATCAGTGGAACAAGTGATAGATCTGTACCTTCTACGGCACACAATTGGAAATGCATTATTTTTTTATATGAATATTTATTGTTTTATTTAGTTGATCACAGATATAAACTGCTACGTAATATCTATCACATAATTTCTTAGAGAAAATGATTTTGAATAAACAATGAAAATACTAGCTATTTTCCAAAAATATGTTAATTATTGGATTGTAAATATGTAGGTATTCAAGATATTTTAATTGATTTATTATTTCACAAGTGGGCCATTATAAAATGTTGCAAACTCTTGTCATTTATTTGGCTTATTTATAAATGACTTTTTAAATGCTAAATAACTTTTTAAATGGAATATAATAAAGCCTATTACCATGTTTTACTTACGCTAAATTCGTTTCTTTTAAAATAAAAATTTCATGAAATTTCCCACTAACATAAACTAAATACTTAAGTAATTAATGTCGTAATAAAAAAATACATTTTTGTTATTGCTGCATTTTACGATATTGCTGCATTTTACGATATTTCTGTCTGAAAACCGAATTCCTTGGCTCCTAAAAATTTTACGCTATACATTGGCACACAAAACGTAAACAAGTGAATTTCTGTGATATAATTAATTAAGTAATTTAATTAGATGGAATGAACGATATGTCGAACATGTAACTAATATTTACGTAAGTCTAATTCACTTACCCGTGTATGAAGTGGAGCTGTAAGAATCCGCTGAAGACGCCGAGAGCGATCTGCTGCGGTAACGAGCAGATTTTTTCAAAGCGCCTGATTTCCCGCGCTGACCTTCGAATTTGCCTGCAGCAGCATCAGTGTTTCCGCCTCGCACTTGCCCAGGGTCCGTTACAGGGCTATCACTCGGCACATTAGCAGCCGCAACGCTTTCCTTTCTGTTTTGATTCAGCTGAATCGGCTCCCCGTGCCCGTCAGACATATTTAAAAATTATTTTATACTGAATTTTTCAAATAATAATCCTATTTGAATATACGGATTTTATAATTGAAATCTCCTTTTATTAGTACAGTTTTAATTTAAAGGGTACTGAAAATAGTTATGCTCTAAGGCATTGGAATAAAAATATCAGTAATAAAAACAGCAGTGCAAACAACCGCAGTGGTGATTTAAATAAATTTGGAGATCGGGGGAACACTTCGCGGTATAAAAATAAATTTATATCATAGTATGACGATAATTTGATAGCGGCAAATACACGGAAAATTTAAAAATTAAATAGAACAAGAGAAAAATACAATTTCTTCAGTTATCCGCCCGAGGAAAACGCACACCCCGCTTCCATGCTTCACCCCCGTAACTGAAATGTCATTTTTTCGATCGGCTTTCATGTAAGGATTGCTTTATACGTTTAGCAATAAACCGGTAATCACTTCAATACGGTTTTGATAATTCTAAAACAGAAGTCTTTTATTGTTTTATATATAATTGCAATTTTTAATGTTTTAAGCTATTCCTTAATGCTATGAGTTTTACATTCGATCTTTTTTTTTCGGTTTCATGTATGATATTTTACATAAAGAGAACTAAAGTTATTATTTTAAAACTTGCTGTATTGAGACATCATTTAATATATTTGTGTATATTCACTTAGTTTTATGTATTAATTTTCTTTTCTTTTTTGTTGCCTTACCGGTAACCGATAATATCGGGTTTTAAATACATCGAGTAAGCTGCATTCAGACATCATTCATTCACAACACTATTCGCCAATATGGAAGTGAAACGTATGTCAACTACTGCGCGACCAAACAACTAAGAAATAAATAACTCGGAAATACTTTCTATAATTTAATTCGGTGAGTAAATATTTTCAATTTTTCAACACAAATAATCATATTTTTATTTATTTTCATTGATCGTTCATTTTCGCGCGATGCTAACAAATGGAAATATACGCGATTTTCGTCATCAATGCATTTGCCGGCGAACAAAGATATTTTTAAAAGATACATAGCCTATAAATATTTAAATTACACACGAAAGTGTTGTAAACAAAACATTGCTAAGATATCTTTTGAGTTTTCATTGATGGTTTTCTTGTATATTTTTGAAAACATAGATGTGTGTGACATGAGTATATGTCATGATGTTTACATGTCATGAAATGTAATATTTTATGTATTATAACTTAGTGGGAACGTGTTAAAGCGTACATTATTATCTTTACAAGCGTCATACATTGTAAGTTAAGTGATAATATCGTGTAAATATTCTTATTTGCGAGATATTCTACCAAGGTTGGTGATTGTGCCAATAAAACGACACACGCTCCATGACATGTGGGCAATTTTTTTTCCTATGACGCAGGAAAGACGCGGGATTCAGCCTATACTTTCAAACCTTATATAAACTTTTTGGTTATTTATGAATCATCTTATGCTTGTTGCTATACATATCATGAATATATTTTCTTTTTTCCTTATTGGAATTGTAAATGTTTTGGTGTTACTGTAGCTTGTGTTATTGAGTTATCAAGGCAGGCTTCACAATGTTTACCTGAAGTTACTTTGTGTAATTCTTTACCTTTTAGTTTATTAATGTAGAAGTAACAGGTTACTGACATACCATTTATCAGATGTATGCTAACCTAGTCACTGAAGTTTATTATACTTGCAAAAGTTGTATATGGATAGGACACTTATAGAAAGCAGGAAGTAGCATTGAAATGGTGCTATCATTAATTTCACACATACAGAGACTTGGATATACTAACACATGCTCAAAATCATATGGCTATACTTAGTGTGCCCTACATAATTTCTTCATAATATGACATTTCTTTAACTTTAGCTGTCAGAGTAATTGTTGAAGCAATTAACTACTAAAATGTTTTGAATCTGTAGCAATGACCTTTGATTATAGTGAACCTATATATGAAAAATTTATCAATGCATATACTTAGATCACAAATGTGAAGGCACTCTGTCAACTTTTTATATTGTCACAACTATATTGATATAATTTGTTATGGATATGGTATAAACCTCAGAGAGATGCTGATAAAAGAAAATGAAGTAGTATGGATATTTTCAATACCTATTAGAATGAAAGCTACAAAGTACAATATTACAATCCAGTTTCCAATGTTGTTGACTTTAGAAAATTATAACAGAGAAAAAGACAATATATGAAGTAGGACTTGAATCTGCAATCTCGAGTAACCATGTCATTGCTTTGCCAACTAAGCGAAATTTGCCTCCAGATTTTGCATCTATGGCAAGGCATCATCTATCATTAAGTTATAGTGTTGACTGTTGTTGGAGTAGTCACCTCACCACTAAACTACACAAAATATTGTGGGTTTGATACTTACAGAGGACAAAATTTAATCTGTGTGTCATTTGTATCTGTTGTTTGAATGTTTGTAGAGTACCCCGTGATACAGGAATTATTCCTGGTGTGTGTCACACTTGTGGTGCTGTCTTTGCAAAAGGCTCTCTATCCAAAGGGTCCATCTCCATCAGGGATGCAGGTATAATATTTATAAACTAAGTTTCTTGTTAGACTAATAGAATATTCATTATAACATTTATATCATGTATGTATATTATAGAGCTGCAGATTACACTTAGGAGCACACATTGGACAAGGCTTATGCCCAATAGTGGCGTGCCACTGGCTGATTATAGATTATAAATAAGTACTACTGTACAAAAGAATTTAATTGTATAATATAGTATTGTTACAACTTATTTGTATTTTGAATATTGTCTAATCATATTAGAGACCAGCTTTTCTCTACAGTTTCACTCATGTTCATAGTTACTGCTCTGCTCCCATGTAAATGTAATTGGACTCCGTTTTCCGCATTTGAACTCTAAGTTGGTCCATTATGCGTGAGACTCGGCCGGTTATGGAGATAGCCAGCCCAGCCCCGCCTGGAAGCACAGAAGTTTACTGGGGTCTTCGCAGGCTTCGCGGAGTGACCTCGGGTTGTTGAGGATTTCCTTACGTTGTGCTGTTACTTCCACACATTTCAGGACTACTACTACTACTACTTGGGCAGCAGCCAACTCATCTGCAGCATCATTGTCCAGCGATTCACTGTGCCCCTTAATCCATTGTAAGGTCACTGTTTTTTATGGATATTATTTCAAGAGCAAGGTGGCTTTCGTAAACCAGCCTGGAGTTGCAGCCATTGCTCTCTAGGGCTCTAAGTATTGCTGTGCTGTCGGAGAGGATTCGTATCCTGTAGCCTTCAATCCGTCTCCTATCGATCGCGGTGGCGGCATCCGTGATGGCCACACATTCGCATTGGAAGATAGAACTGTGTGAGCCTAGTGTCATAGATATGTTAATATTGAGATCCAGGGAGTGAACTCCCGCGGCCGTTCCCTGTATGGTTTTTGAGCCATCGGTGTAGACTCGGACATCGTTGATTCCCGATTGATCTCTCTGTTCCTCATGAAGTAGTACATGGTAGTTTTATTTAAATAAATGTTGTTTGGAGATCTTATCACACGGAGCGGCGAGCAGTGGTTCGTAAGCTATAGCTCGCTCTAATATCGATGCATGTGGGCTCCTAGTGGTTACCCACAGGCTCTGGTGTTTCAGCCGTATTGCGGCCATAGTCGCTTCTTGTTGTATGTAGAGGTCTAAGGGAACCAGCCCTAGAATGATTTCGAGGGCGGCTGTCGGTGTTGTCCTCATACATCCTGTTATTGCTGAGCATGTCAATCTCTGCAGCTTGTTGATGACGGTATTGAGTTCAGTCCGGGTCCACCATACGATAGCACCGTATGTCATTGTTGGTCTGATTATGGCGGTGTATAGCCACAGTGTTATTTTTGGGGAGCTCTTGCTCTTCTGCTCCCATGGTTTTTAGGATTATTTATAGCCTATGTTATTTCTGGATAAAGTATCTTTCTAATGGTGAAAGAATTATTAAAATCCATTTAGTTGGTACAACGGTAATTGATTACAAACATATCTTTCCTTATATTTATAACAGTCAGAGACATATAAAATGTGAGAGAGGCATATCATGATTATAGCATATAGAAATTATAATGTCTGCCTACCTCTGTTAGCAACAGGTGTTAGTCTATGTTTACAAACATTAGAGATCCGTGCACAGCATAATTTGTCTGTGATTTCTTTATAGGATATTGTTTGTGTTTAAGTGAATATAAAAGTAATAAAACATTCTTCAGCGAAACAATTAGGTAAAAGAACTTTGTTGTAATGACAAACAAGCATTCAACCCACATAATAGAAAACTGTTATGATGGTTGTAGATGTGTCTATGACCTTGTCTGGCATTTGCATATTGCCAACTATTCAATAAAATATTATAAATAAATAATACTACTCAATAGTTGAAAGTCTAAAATCATATATTCATTTTGGTTATGAAATAGCATGTATGAATATTATATACTAGTGGTTACTGAATTTACTAAGTTACATTTAGTTCAGATGGTAGATACAGGTTGAGGAAATCGCTGACACTCTTTTCCAAACATTTAATTTGGGTATTTTACAAGTTACATCTTCCATGTGTTTCAGCCATTACACTGTATACTACTGATTGTACTGTTGGGATACTGCTGACTTTACGACACAATTTAGTTTACCGTGGTACTACTAAATTGGCACTGAAGACTAATTTATGATATGAAGGTGGTCTATTAGGATTCTTGCTTTAAGGCTTACTTGTGTAAGGACGTAGCTTTCTCTCTATAAAAAAAAATATCAGACTTACACATGTTTATGGGTCGCTGTATAAAGATGGCGTAGTGGTTGGTGTAATCGACTGCCGCGCCTGAGGTCGCGGGTTCGATTCCCGCCAAGTCAAACATTTGTGTGCATGAACATGAATGTTTGTTTTGGTCAGGGTGTTTCTATGTATAATACGTATGTATTTAAAAGAAAGTATATATTTATGTGTATCCATTGTCTAGTACCCATAGTAGTACTAAGCTCTGCTTAGTTTGGGCTAGATGGTGTTGTGTGTATGTGATAGAATATTATTATTATTATTACATTATTTCCTGTCCTATTTGAGAAGCCTAGCTATAAATATACCTCCACCTTAAGAAACTCACAGCCAAATAACATTGTGTGCTTATTGGTGAAATAGTTTGTAGGACCTTTAAGGAAGCACTATGCTGTCCATAGAGGTCTAATAACCTGTCTCCCTTTAGCTGGCTGCACAATCGTTCCCTTTTTAAAAGAACAGAAATGCGGGCAATATCTCTTTTGTTAAGCAAACATCCATAAGCTTCAGTGACTGCTTAACATTAGGCTTTATACTTTTTTGCAATTGTGGTTATATAAAAAAAAGCATTACCAAGTTATTTAGTAAAGACTTTTAGATAATGTAGCATACTAATTAAATTAATCTGGCAATTAAATTATAATTATGTATTGTTACATAATTCATAACAAGTACTGTTTGTTGAATTTTACATTTTAAAACTCAAATACTAAGCTGATTTTTATGAAATATGGTGTAGAGATAGTTTGCATTAAGGGGTATAGGAATGAAATGACATGGTGGGCATCACTGTAACTACATATTATAAAACAATGTCCCCCGCCGCGTCTGTTCGCGGTAAACTCTAAGACTACTGAACGGATTTTCTTGCGGTTTTCACCAATAGACAGAGTGATTCATGAGGAAGGTTTAGGTGTATAATTTGTGAAGGGTTTGTACTATCCGTGCGAAGTCGGGCGGCTCGCTAGTTACTATATAATTAAACAATGTGACCCAAGTTATGGGTAATATCCATAATAATAATCTTATAATGATAAAAAGATCAGTTATTTAAAATGTCAATCATAATTACCTTTTTTAAAGATAAAACATCTTTCATAATCGCTCGTTATCTGTAAATTGTAGATAAATAATATGTGCAACAAGTTGTTTCGTCAAAAAACACCTTTTGTCATAAAAACGAGGATGACGTAATTTCATAAATATAGAAGCAGTGCTACTTTTTATATGCATATGTTATTATGTATGTGAACTTTTAAGGTGCGTATGCACTAAAGTGCAGCATATTATGACAGAAAACGGTGTTTTTTTCGTTTGTAATAGCTTGCGTTTGACTGCAATCTCACCTGTTGTTAAGTGACGATGCAGCCGACGATAGAACAGGCTTGCCTAGACGATACCTTTTTACTTGCGACTTGAAGACAGATTGTACTCATGCGCATGTACATCACGCGAAACACAGACTTAGGTGGCGAGTTCCACTCCTTAGCCGTTCGCATTATAAAAGTGGAAGAAAAGCGCTTCGTGCGTAAATGTGGTATATCCAACATGTACCTGTGGCGCTGGTCTGTTTGTCTGGTCGTCCGATGGTAGAACGGGAAAGGAGAAATTAAATTATGCGGATTACCGTATATGTTGTGTATTTCAATAATTGTGCAATTAGTTGAGAATACGTGCGCTGCTTCCTTGATAACGCAAAGAAAGTGACGCGTTATGTTACTGTACTCTAATATAACTCAAATGCAGACGCATTGTTATTTCCTATGGGCTAGCATGGATTGTATACAGTCACAGATCTTGCGGTATAACAAGAAATGTGTGACAACACACTGAGGCCGATATTTTGAAGCGACAGGATGATGCGCGATGTCATTAAGCCATCCTCACTTGACCAATAGGTACGGTCTACAGAACGTCGTAGATAGTACTTGTGTTGCATTCCTACGGTAATCAGGGCTTGCAAGTTCGCTCTCAGCAAGAGATCAGTAATGTCCATTATTTGTGCTGACAGCATAGCGTCTTCTTTTTGAAGCGTAGTCAACGTGAGGTCTTACACCTAGTGTGGTAAGCGTTCACTACGATACGAAAGCCACTTAACATCAGGCGTACTTTGACTGTGGTCTTTTGTTGGGTGGACATATTTCTCCAGTCGAAATTTTCCAATTTGTGTAGTCACATGTATAACTCTGTTATCTGTCATGACCTGTTACGTTAATGATTCGATACGGGCCAGTGGGCGGACTCCTTTAATATTACTGCAATTTAACGCATATATTTGCATCTATAATCAAAATTGGAAACATGGCAAAATTTGTTATAATACCAGAATTGTGATATCCTATTATACTAGAACTAGATTTTTCCCGCGGTTTCGGTCGTGTAGTAACAGGAGATTTTTCTGGATGAAAGGCATCCTATGTCCTATTTTATATCCCTGACAATGTCTATGCAAAATTTCACGATGATCAGTCGACTAGTTAAGGCGTAAATGCGTAACAAACAAACAAACTCACATTTGCATTTATATTATCAAGTTAGGATGTTAAAGTGTTTGAAGATATTTGTATATTTGTAACATTGACACACGTAGACTGTTAAACGAATTTAAATGCAACAAACCAAATAGATGGGCTAATTAAATTGCATTGGCAAAATATTATCTTACATTTACGTGGACGTTACACAAATAAAAGTACTTTATACGGATTTTATCACTATTTATTACAATATTTTTTTCTGTAAAGATATTCAAGACAGGCACAGTTCTAGAATATCGTGCATGTATCATACATACATGATATTCTAGAACTGGTCAATAGGTCAATAGGGCTTGCTCCCTATGAAGTGGGATTTAAAACCACAGCTGGCGTAATTTCTTAATAACAGCACGGAGTCTAGAATTGTCTATACCAGTGGTACACGTCAATAGGCTTGGACCCTATGCCGTCAGATTGAATACCACAGCTGGCGTAATCGAGCTGTAATACACCCCTGCCTTCGGGGATGTGGGCCGTAAGTTTCTTGCAGATATCTCATAGGCTCAAATCTTTGTCTGAACCTAGCAACAAACCTAAATGTAAATTCAGTAACCTCACTAATTTGTAATCTATGATGTTCATAAATGATTTTTAACTTTGACTAATGCCATTTTCCTACAATAAGAAACGGCGCCAGCTGAAAACCAGCGCTGGGTCTTTGACGCCTACACATGCTGAGCTGGTCTCAGCTGGTAACCTTTTCAGCAATACATGGTAATTAGGGTAAATGTAATTAGGGTTGCCAACCGTACCTTCTAATAAAGTATTGTACGTTATTTCGGGTAAACGTACTTTATATTTTATGAGGACAATTTATTGCCATAGATTCTAAAGATTTTGTGAATACGTTCCTTAAATATAAATATTCGTTCAATGTTGCTAAAGGCAACAATAAACTTGGTAACAAAATAAAAGAATAAATAATACGTTATTTTCAGATGACGTACCTACTTTATTTTTTACCTCATTTAGTAAATGTACTATATTTGATCAAAAAGAAGATGGCCGCCCTACTTGTAATGCTTACTTGAGTTGGCATTCGACAACTGGCTAAACTCAGTCCAAGCCTTATTACCCACATCACTTATATAAATATTTGTAACCCACTGTGCATAATCTATATTTTAATACATGAAACAAAAACTTTGTGCCCCTTTTTATGAAAAAAGCGCGGACGGAGGAGTATGAAATTTGGCACAGTTAAAGTTTATATGCAGGAGGAGTGGCGAATCCTAATATTTTTGTTAAATATGCATTAGAAATACATTAAATTAATGAAAAGACACCACACGCACACAACCATGCATTTGACACACGCAGTTGAATCGCGTTCGTATTATTTCGGCACGGTTCGGCTGTCGTATAATTCTTCGTAACTATGGTTACATACCTTTAGTACCTATTGCAATTTCGCGGTATATATAATAACGATCAAACTTAAAATTTAAATCAATTAAGGAGTCAGCCCACTACACCGTCTCATACCATGACCGTGCTAGGAACGTATCAGACACAAAAAGCAACACGATATGCCCTGCTATAGGAACTGCTGGTCGGTGACGGAACGGTCTAGTGGGCATAGTCTTATACATTTTCTTACAAAGAATATTTTTTTGTCTGACACGTTCCTAGCACGGTCATGGTATGAGACGCGGTAGTGGGCAGACTCCTTTATGGTCGAATTTCGACCACTTGGCGACCGCTACTTATGTTAAATAAATGATTTTTCTTTCTTTCTTTCTTCTAAACGAGTCGTTTATCTGCGGAGCGTTAATTTCAACTCGTATTATATGAAAAATGTGAAAATTAAACTGTCCGTAGCTAAAAACAACGCGTTTCTTGAATACCTATACGAACCAGGCCTTAGCGTGAGAGTTTATCAGCCAAGTCTTCCGGTATGCTCAGGCATGATACTACGTAATATGTAATTCTTCATGAGAATGGAATCTCTCAAATTGTCGACTTGGCAATCTTCAAATATTGGCACATACACGCGTTGAATTGTATACTCGGCTTATTTTGTGAACATAATATTAACACATAATATACAGCATATTTAATCATACAAAACTTACTATACTGATTTACATTTTTAATACCCATATTTTCAATTAAGTAGTGTTTTATATATTTTTTATTTTAAATAACTCCCGTATTAGGAATAACTTCTGTGTCGAGTATATTACAAAAAAAATGTTTTATAATAATTTGTCACAATAATTTTTAGTAACGCTGCGCTTGCGCAATACGCTGTACGATGTACTCCTTGCTATTGTGGCTCGGCAACACTTGTCTGCGTTGTTAAACGTTGCATACCAGTTGATTTTTCCTAACATGTGCGACACGCGAATTGATATTTATTATATATGAATATTAAAATTAAATTGATTTTAAGATAATTATGTATTTTCAATGATTCATATTCAGAATAAACAGTACCTCTGTTACTGGTTATGGTGAGAAAGCAGATCAACATTATTTAGATTTAGTTAGTTTAGTTTTAATTTTTGTCACAACAAATGCAGTACAGGTGACATTGTTGGAGTAGAGTTACATTCATAAAACGATTAAAGTGCCCATTTGTATTTTGCAACACGTCTCGTCTTTGTTTATGGAATTACAATGGGATTAGGATCTCCCACCCTTTTTAACACGAGCAATCGAACACCGTTTCGCAACCTATCCTAATTGTCTGTGCGTTTTATGCACGCTGATTTCTACAGTAAGTTTAGATAAATAAAATATCACACTAATAATATAATCGCAAAAGTGCTTGTTGGTTTGTCCTTTCACGTAGCAATGGAGTAATGGACATATTTTTTTGCCTAGAGAATGTTTATAATTATATTGAATCAGAGTAACGATGCCGTGGTTAAAAGGTAATAAATAAACGCCAATAATAATAGAAAACTGCTTGCAACAACTAGAAATAATAGTTCGATACTAAAATGTCTCAATAACTACAAAAAATACTTAATATTAAATATCCAAGTACTAGAATAAATCGCGGCACATAAAAATCTGTAGGATGCCAAGCTTTATAATCTAATTAATATTTCGACTCTCTTCTAACAGATTAATCAAAATAATAGAGGCTTGAAATATATGAAGTCACCGCTTTGTATGATGAAACTCTGTTGTGGTTCACATACTATTTCAAACAAATGTTTTAACTGGCCAATGGCGAATTCTATTTATTTTTCATGTGTAGTTCCTTGTATCTTGGCCACTATGGTTTGTCTTGAAATACACAAACCAACGTGTACCTAATTATGAAGAATTGAAACTACGAATACAGGCAGTCACAAGCGATATAATTTTAAATACAGTTTGTATAAAAGGTTATTGATATTTATCATTAATAATACATATTATCAATAATATATATAGTCTTTTGTCGATATATAAATAAATTTTCAAAATAACATTCAGTTTTACGGAATCCACGAAATTAGATGTAAGATATCAATGGCAATTTCACAGTTAAAGTTAAAATATTTACAGACATTCCAAAGATCAAACATGTTGATGTCTATTTAAAAACATGACAGACCCCAAATGGGTGCAAAACTAAACACTTTGACAATAACTGCGTTTTACAGTCAACAATAAGTACCTGTTACATACCTGTGCATTATTGTAAAGGTTTACAATTGCAGGTAGTTATAATGTCGAGCGTCGGCCGCGGGCGAGGCTACACCGGTCGGCATCACTTGCGCGAGCACAGGCCGGGGGACGACCTCGACTCGGAGTCCGACGCTGCTAGGACACTTGCTGAACTGAGCCCTAGATCCACTGGTAAGATACCTCTTATTTTGGACCTACTAGGTACTTGGAATTAAGTCGTGTCGTGGGTGACTTTAAACTTACACTCCGCCGTCCGCTGTTTCAATTATTTAAATGTTGTTGAAGTCTCCCAAGATACAAGAATTATTCCTTGTGCAGGAGGTGTCTGTATATACAGTGTGACTGGTTAAACATTGTACATACTTAATAATTTATGGTCGGAAGTAACGTATGAATAAAATATAAATAATATCTGTGTAACCTGCAAAGAAAACCTTTATAAAAATTTGTATGATATATCCATAAAATGTGGACACTGCGCGCGTCGCACACAGCTGTCGAGCTGCTTCCGAGGCTAATGACCTTTGATAAGAAAAGGAACGGCGGGGTTGCAAATTCGGGCGAATGTAGGGTGCAGCAGCAGGGGACGGAGGCAGAGGTTTTGTTTAGCTTTGGTATATGCGCAAGAGTGTCCGCACATTAAGTTTTTATTGGATAACTAAGTCAAATTTTAAGTAGCTATTTTTTTAGATATTCGTGTCCATAATTGAATACTGCATACCCTCCTTCAATATGTCCAGTCTTTTACCAATCAGCCTGTATATAAGATACGTGTTATTTACTTTAAAGACCACTTAGAGAATCAAGAACTGTGTCTAAAGGAATTTTAAAATACAGTTCGTTGTCTGTTGTTTGAATATTTGTAAAGTTACCCGCGATACAGGATTTATTCCTACTGCGGGAGTTGTCATCTTTATATGTAAAGGTTGGTCCAACCGTAACGCACGATGTTATTTGTAAATAAAACAAAAAGTTTTCAGATAATTATCTAATTCATTTTTTTTATTATGATAGATCTCTGACAATTGTGTGAAACAAAATATCGGCCAAATGCTCGCCACGGCTTTGGTGGCATACCTCTATCCGATAGTCCATATTTTCAATGACTCTCGAGGCATAATTGAGGTTCAATGTCGTTAATGTGCCGAATTATCATATCCTTTAGCTCTAGAACTGTTATATATGTGACTGGTAAGATACGTGTTATTTTCTGTAAAGAGATTAAGTTTTTCTGGAATCAAGAACTGCGCCGAGGGGACTTTAAAACATACAATCCGTCATCCGTTGTTTGAGTATTTGTAAATTCCCACCGCGATACAGGATTTATTTACAGCGGGAATTTCTATGATTATTTTTTTCTGTATGTGTGTGTCATTGAACTCTGCCTCCTAAACGGCTGGTCTGATTTTTATTAACTATCTTGTGTGTGTTTTGTGGGTTACTAAATGGTTTAGATTCACAATTGGACCCGGTAGGTTGCGTTTCGATCGGGTTCTAAGATTTTTCCTTGCGGGCAGGACATGCATATATCCTTGAGACTGTGTATGTATGTATTTTAATTTGGTGATATCTAACACATTTCTTCTTACAAATATCTATCGACAAATTACTCAAACTACTTTCTAAACCTTTCCACTAATATGTCTAGCATTACTCATAAACTTGACCCCAATCGGTGAAGTAGCTTTCGAGTGTATGAGTGACACACAAACTAACATTTATTCTTATACTTGAGGTGTTAGGAAAATGGTTATAAGTATTGTATTGCACGGATGGCGAATCAAAATCAATCTTAACATAAATCTACATTATCGCGGGCAAAGTCTAATATTATTATATTAGCTTTACGGCTTCGAGGGCATTTACATCCACTCAGTAAATAATATGATGGTATTATCTACATACTTACATAGATTCATGCCTGTTTCCCAGAGGGGTAGGCAGAGACTACGGATTGCCATTTGCTACGATCCTGACACACTTCTCTGGATTTATTCACTTTCATCACATTCCACATACACGCTCGCCGGTTTAAGGTGCTCTTAACCTTGCCTTGTTTCGGATCTGATAAAGAAACGTTCGCCTAGGTCTGCCTCTTGCGACTGTTCCATTCACACTAGCCTTATAAACTTTCTTAGTCAGTCTTTTCTCGTCCATTCTTTCCACATGTCCAAACCAGCTTAACATACCCTTTTCTATTCTTGTCACTATATCCGCATTTATGCCGCATCTCTCTCTAATCACACTATTCTTTATTCTATCGTTCTATTCTATCTTTATTTATCTATACTTATTATATTATAAATGCAAAAGTAATTGTCCGTTTGTCTGTTTCACTTTCACGGCTAAACCTCAGAAACCATTTTGATAAAATTTTGCAAGGTCACATGTATCCTGGGAAAGGACCTTGTGATGTGATCCTATGGGATTTACACGGGCAAAGCTGCAAGCAACAGATAGTCCTTAATTATAATATTATAAATGCGAATGTGAGTTTGTTTGTTTGTTGCGCTTTCACACATTAACTACTTGACCAATCATCATGACATTATATACACGTTATCAGGGATACAGAAAAAGACATAGGATATTTCATCCAGATAAAGTAATGATACTAACTACAAGAGCAAAACCGCGGGCAAACTCATAGTATTTTATATACTATTAACTTTTGCCCGCAGCTTCGCTTGCATCCCTGACCTTTCTGTAGCCCTGACAATGCATATGCGAAATTTTAGGACAAAATAGTTACAGTACGTTTTTTTTAATGAAATATTGCCTATGTTACTCGGTAATACTATAGTCTTTTAATAGAGAAAGAATTTTAAAATAGGTTAAGTAGTTTTGTGGTAAATCCTTACAAACAAACAAACAAAAAATCAAGTCTTTCATCTTTATAATATTATTATGTATAGATATATAGTATTTTATGCATATAATGTAAAACAATTTTCAGATCCAACAAGAATGGATGTGAAAGAAAAGATAGAGTCAGAGTCGGAGTGCGCAGAGAAGCCGGACAAGAGCGTGGGAGAAGATGACGTCACACTCAAAGAGTTGCTGCGCGTCGATGAACAATACATACCTCTGCTCACTTTGGTAACACCCTCTTTTACTCTTATAATATTAGCCATATAAGCTGTCTCACTGCTGGGCACGGGTCTTATTATCAGTTCTTAAACAGTCCCACTGCTGGGCACGGGTCTTATTATCAGTTCTTAAACAGTCCCACTGCTGGGCACGGGTCTTATTATCAGTTCTTAAACAGTCCCACTGCTGGGCACGGGTCTTATTATCAGTTCTTAAACAGTCCCACTGCTGGGCACGGGTCTTATTATCAGTTCTTAAACAGTCCCACTGCGGGGCACGGCCTTAATATCAGCTGTATAAACTGTCCCACTGCTGGGCACGGTCCTCCTCTATTAATATCAGCTGTATTAACTGTCCCACTGCTGGGCACGGTCTTCCTTTATTAATATCAGCATTAATATCAGCTGTATAAACTATCCCACTGCTGGGCACGGTCCTCGTCTTTTAATATCAGCTGTATAAACTGTCCCACTGCTGGGCACGGGCTTAATTGTCCGTCCTATATATAAACTTTCCCACTGCTGGGCAAGGGCCTTAATATCAGCCCTGTATATAAAATGTCACACTGCTGGGCACGGGTCACTTCTCAGAGTAGGTTAGGCCATAGTCCACCACGCCGCCCCAGTGCGGGTGGCGCGTATATACGGAAAGCCTATTGCCGTTTTCCGGGCACTGGAACTAAGCTGTTACTAAGGCCAGTGTTAGCACCTTGGCAGACTTCACATCTCTTTGTGAACCCTGAGGCCTAAGGATTTCCTTGCGATGGTTTCCATTACCGTTAAAACGAGCCATAATTAATGAATCAGTATACCTACATTAATGGCAAAAACTGTTCTTGGGATTTCTGTTAGGAATAGAGTCTGAAACTAATAATAATAATATAATATTCTACCACATAAACACAACACTATCTAGCCCAAACTAAGCAGATCTTAGACAATGAATAAACATACATATATACTTTTTTTTTTATTAATACTTACATATTATACATAGAAACACCCAGACCAAGACAAACATCCATGTTCATGCACACAAATGTTTGGCTTGTGCGGGAATCGAACCCGCGACCTCAAGCGTGGCACTCAGTTACACTAACCACTACGCCATCGAGGCCGACATTGACAAAATGAAATGTCAAAATTGTCTGGTAAACAAGAGTATTATGTAGAACTTCAAATAATAGCTCAAGTAATGTGGGTAAACACCTCTGTCTGGGGATATCGCCATATGTATGTATATGTACTTTAAGGCAGGAAATCTTCGATGTCTTTGTCCAACTCACAGTTGAGCTAGTTAGTACATTTTATAACAATGTTGGACTTGTCCTACTATTGTCACTAAACACGCTACTGCTGAGGTCTCGGATTCGATTTCTGGGTCGAGAAATTTAGAAATTTAGATATTTTTTTTTTAGAAATTTTGAAATTGAGTCTGATAAATGGCAATACTTTCGCCACCTAAAACCTAGGTAACCGAAATATAGCTGTAATTGTAATTTGATTGCCTTTTCCGCATTTGAACTCCACGTTGGTCCATTATGCGTCAAATATAGGTGTTATACAAGTCTGCCTACTTCTTCAGTTACTTAACCGTAAAACTATATATTATGTATGTATGTTTCAGCTAGAACAATTTTCGCCCGGAGAAGATGGCATACAGTTCAATAGAAAGCTGCGTCACTTTGAAACCACAGTCACTAATATGTGCCCAGACGAGAGTCGGTTACAGTGAGTATTGTTCATTCTATTCACATAATGTCCTCCAGACCGAATTTCGGTCACGGCGGCCAATCTTAACGGAGACTGGCCATCTGCGCAGGAGATATTATAGTGCACAAGCGTGTGCGCAAACACAAGTGCACTCTCTGCTCCCTCACTTTAATGATCTGAAGAGACTGCAATCCAACACGACCGGAGAGAGATCAGGCGCTAGACCAACGGCTTTATGTGCTTTCCGAGGCACGGGGGTGTGTAACATCGATAACTTCCTGACTTCTGCTACCAAGAATTTCTTAGAAAAATCTAATAACTCTTTGTTGATTGAAATTAAACTACTATATACGGATTTTATCGCGTTGTTTATTTGACACTTTATTACATATATTATTTTAATAGAGAAGATGGTTGCAATGTACCACCAGCTTGGCATCCAGTAATACAAATAGTCAAACCCAAGAAGAAGCAAACCACAGCTAGACTTCATGATACTTTGAGATCATTCTGCGTAAATAGAAACACCAATGATTAAATTATGTTCGGGTGCTTTGAAATAACTACACTGGAACATTGAGACAACTACCATCTTAGTCTTCCCGTTACCATGGCTGCTGAAAAGCAACCGAAACGTCGGGGAAAGTGTCAAATTAAATTTAAGCTAAATAGTTTTAATAATAATTTAATTAGCTTAAAAATTAGTAAAGTTTAATAGTAGTAGTAGTGTAACAGTTTTCAAAATTATGTAATAAAGTGTCAAATAAACAACGCGATAAAATCCGTATATAGTAGTTTAATTTCAATGAATAATATTCGCGTAAACTCTTTGTGGACCCGGAATTTAAATGCAAGACCTCATGTACAGTTACGCAAACACTACCGCTGTGCCTCCGAGGCAGTCATCACCCACACTCAGAAAAAGACAAAAAAAATTGGATAAGCGCCTGTCAACTTAGAAATACCAAGAAGATAACTTTATTATTATGTCATAATAATAATTAGCCCTGTATTTAAACTGTTCTTTTGCTGGCCACGGAATTCTCAGTGTGGGGCCAACACATATGTTCGAGAACATTATGTACAACTCTCGGCCGTGCAGGTTTCCTCACGATGTTTTCTCTCACTGTTAAAGCGAGCGATACTTAACTACACAAAGAACACCCAGACTCGGTACAACCATTTGTGGATCACACATTTTTTGTCCGGTGTGGGATTCGAGTTTATTTTGTCGTGATAGATCATTTAGTTTAAAAGTTACACCGTTTTGTTTACGCGAAGGGTCATATTAGCGAACAATAAATTTAAAATATTTAAGGATAGTCTCTCTTATTTTAATACTAGCTAGAATTTTCCCCGTTTTTACATTTTTCATTGATGCTTCGCTACTATTGGTCGTAGCGTGACGTTATCTATAGGCCGACCGTTTAACTCGCGTATCGCCTGCGCGGTAAGAAGGGAGCGGGGTCGGGTAACGCTACACGCGGAGTTAATAATCCAAAGACTTATCTCGAGATAGACATTGCTGGCAAAGTTTAAAATATAATTGTAGTATCTGTATTTTGTAGTATCTGTATGTCTTAAGTCAAAAATAAACGTTTAAATTTTACAATTACTTTATTAATAGCTTCTTCGTACGAAATAATAAAACAACAATTAACTCCTTTTACGAAATATTTAACCACAGATAAAAATTATGTAGGACTATTCGTCACTAATAGCCATAGTGCTTGAATCGTCTTCACTGTCTGTGCAGCTCGGGAAGTCAGACCTTGCAAGTTAGTAGTAACTCGGCCCGTCTCCTCATCAACGATGCGATCGTGCTGACAGTATTTATTCTCAATAGTTTGAACATGTTTATCGCAGTTGCCCCATTTTTCTACAGAGAATTCGGCGAATAACTGTTCCAGAGTATTTTTCTTTTTGTCTAAATTAGAATCAATTTCAATTTTTGCGAGCTATAATTTGATATCCCTCTAGACCAATTCGATGGGGTCCAAGTCTGGGTGATATGGTGGCAGTCTCAAGACTTCATGGCCTGCCGCCTTTAAAATTGCATCTGTTTTGTACACATTTTCTGATCCGTGTTGCTTGATTAAGTTCAAATTTCCTAAAGACATATCAAATTCAACGTTGTGTCTTTGCAGCCAGGCCTGCATGATGGCTTTTGTGGATGTCATCGTAGGCTTTTTGTCCTCCTGTACCGAGTGGTATAAGGCATTATCCATTACGATAACGGAGTTTGGCGGTAAATTTGGCAATAACTTTTCTCTAGTCCATTTGCTAAAGTTTACAAAATTCATATCGCTATGATAATCTCCGGTTTTGTTTTAAGATTTAAAAATTAAAGATGAATCCGCCTTGTCCTCCAGCATGTACAATAATTAAACGCGGCCCTTTGCCAATATGTGACAGTACCTCTCGTTCTTCATTGAATTGCCAACACGCCGGTACATTTCAAGACGAATTGACATATGTTTCATCAAGGTAAACGATGTTTCTTTGATCTCTCCTGTGCTTCTTTATCGCATTAAGATAACGCCACCGCCACAATACGATGTTTTGTTGTTCAATCAATAATTTTCTTTTTGACTGACATTTCTTAAATCGAAAGCCAAGTTTATGAATCAATAATCTCAAATATTCTCGGCCTCAATTTAAAATTTTCTTCTGTGAGTTGCATAATCAAAGTTTCTAATGTACGAACCTGCTTGTAAACCGTATTAAATTGAGTTATTTTTCTTCTAAGTACGCCTTCTGTAAAACCGTCTACTCCAATTTTTTTCTTTCGGATTTGTTTATTTTTGTTGGTGATTTAAAATTTACATGCGTTTGTTCATCGTTCAGTTCATTTCCTTCTTTTATTGTTTTACTTATGGTAGTCACCCAGAGTCCTGTAGCTTCAGCAACAAGGTTATTTACGTTCACGTCTTGAGGATACTCCTTAGAACCATGATCTTGTTTTCTGGTTTTAAAAAAGGAATATACGTTGTATGCTATTTGTTTAGCTTGCTTGTTAATTTCTTTCGCAAAACAGGAAGAGCTATTCATCTGGGGTTAATCTTAGAAAGTCGTGTACCTTGTGCATTAATGTCCAAGCGTCCATGTAACAAAAATACCAACCACGCGCTGTGAGCACCACCAGCGCACTGCCGCGCTTGACGCGAACTCTCTGCTCCGCGCACCCCTGTCAGCCCCCGGTAACATCCCCCCCGCTCCCTTCTTAC
Source organism: Catocala fraxini (assembly GCA_930367265.1). Taxonomy (NCBI): domain Eukaryota; kingdom Metazoa; phylum Arthropoda; class Insecta; order Lepidoptera; family Erebidae; genus Catocala; species Catocala fraxini. The sequence continues at coordinate 14,869,566 of OV884051.1, forward strand.
CGCGCAGGCGATACGCGAGTTTAACGGTCGGCCTATAGTCTTCCTCGATAAATGGTCTATCCAACACTTAACTAATTTTCAATTCGAACCAGTAGTTCCTGAGATTAGCGCGTTGAGGCAAATAAACTCTTCAGCTTTATAATACTAGCATAGATGTGCACATATTGACACACTGTACAGACACGCGTTCGCGACGTTCCGCGCGGCGGCGCTGCTGAGCTCGGTGACGGCGCGCAAGCTGGCGGCCGTGGGCGCCTCGTTCACGCGCCAGCAGCGCCAGCAGCTGCTGCGCGGCGCGCTGCTCAACGTGGTCATGCAGGGCACCTTCTCCAGTGAGTACTAGCTTACACTTTACATCCTTATCGTATTTTACATCATCTCATATTATACATCCTCTCCACTTTTTACATGGCCATACTCTTTTTTTCAGCCTCATCTTTAACATCATCCCCGTTTTTACATTCTCCTCATCTTTTCATTCGCCTCATTTTTTTACATCCTACTTATTTCTTGCATCGTCCTCACTTTTTACATCCTCATTTTAACATACGACGCAATTTTTCAAGCTCCCCACTTTTTTATATACTCAGATTTTACATCCCTCTCATATTTTACATCCTCCTCATTTTTATATCCTCCTCTTATTTACATCCTTCTCATCTACTACAGCCTCCTCATTTTTACTTTCTTATCATATTTCATATCGTCATCTTTTACATCCTCCCCATATTTCACACCCTCGGCATTAATTAAATTGGCCTACTGTACTACTAGGAAAACTAAAATCTACATTCATTTTATTACAGAACTGGACGTCTTGGAGCGATCGAATCCCCTGTTCCTAATAAACGCGGCGAACCTCATGGGCGATTATTTCGCAGGTAATTACTCTATAATAAATCTCTCACGTTCATCACACATCACTCACTCAATGTACAAAATACATCCATATGTCTTTCTGTTTATGTTATTGCCAACTTGACATCACATTCATCAGGTATTATTGCTAACAGTAAGTATATATATATAAGCTATGTATGAATTAAGTAGATAATGCAAAAGTCATGTATTTAAATAGCTTGTCATTTCATTCATTTAGGTCACAAAGTCACACATATGAATGTTAATGTTTAGTAGTCTGGGTAACTAAGTTATTGAAGTTACATTTAAGTTAGTTGTCTGGGTCAGATAAATGGTAGATCATTTATTCATTAGTGTAACAAATATGAATGTTGATGATTAGTAGTCTAACTAAAGTTTCTGAACTTACATTTAGGTTAATCGCTAGGTTTAGGCAAAAGGTTGATAATTTATTCATATATGTCACAAAGTGACACTTAGGAACGTCAAAGCTAAGTTTGTAGTGTACTAAGTACTTCAGTCAAAGGGTTGAGACTGCGATAAGATACCTGTGAGAAACCCAAGGTCACCTCTTTTTTATCGTCATAGAATTTTGGTATTACAAAGATCGCATTTGCAAAATGCTGCAGCCATTATATTTATCATATATTATACAGTATAAAAATAACAAGCACATAAGTTAAAGAATTTAGGTTCAGTATTAATGTTTATGTATAAAAAAACATCTTATGTGTGTTTGTGTCTCTACCTGTATAAGACTGATTTTATATACTTTTAATTCCCAAAGTTTCCAAGGGAACGGGATATACAAGTCAAATATTTGTGTGCATGGACATGGATGTTTGTCTTGGTCTGGGTGTTTCTATGTATAATATGTAATTTACAGAATAAAAATATACAGGGTGACTGGATAAACATTGTACGTACTTAAGGACATGATAATTTATGGTAAGACGTAACGTATAAAAATCAAAACTGTGTAACCTGAGATAAAACCTTAATAAAAATTTGTATGAAATATACATAAAATGTGGACACTGCGCGCGTCGCACACAGCTGTCGAGCCGCTACCGAGGCTAATGACCTTTGATAAGAAAAGGACGGGTGAGGGTGCCAATTCGGGAGAGTGCGGAGTGCGGTAGCGGGGGACAGGGGCGGAGGTTTTGGTTACTGTACTGATTCGTTTCGTGGAATAACGGGAATTACTAAGGTAAGGCCAATCGGTCATCGTTTGTAACACAGCTGTGGTATATGCGAAGTGTCATTAAACATTAAGTTTTATTGGATAACTAGGTAAAATTATAAGTACCTATTTTTTTTAGATTTTCGGGTCCAGAATGGAGTACTGAGTACCCGCCCTCCTTCAATATGTCCAGTCTTTTACCAATCACCCTGTATATGTATGTTTATCCATTGTCTAGTACCCATAGTACAAGCTCTGCTTAGTTTGGGCTAGATGGTGTTGTGTGTATGTGATAGAATATTATATTATTATTATTCTCTTTATTTCCTAAATTTACAATAATAAATATATTTTAAATATATTTATTATTATATTTAAAATATCAGTCTGAGCTACAGTGAAGTGTGGCCAGATAGTGAAAATTTATATACGGCAGTGGCAAATATTACACTACAAGTGCTGAATGTTGCCATGAACACCAAATTTGCGTTATCTATTTAGTTCAATATCTGTGTACTTAATTAAAATCTATTCACCAATATTTTCCAACTAAGAGGCCTGTGGTTATTTTTAAGAGAAGGGTATGTTAAGCTGGTTTGGGCATGTAGAATGGACGAGGAAAGACTGACTAAGAAAGTTTATAAGGCTAGTGTGAATGGAACAGTCGTAAGGGTAAGACCTAGGCGAACGTTTCTTAATCAGATCGGAGACGTTCTGGACAAAGGCCAGGTTAAGAGCACCCTAAACCGGCGAGCGTGTATGAGAAATGTTATGAAATTGAATGAAGCCAGAGAAGTGAGTCAGGATCGTAGCAAATGGAAATTCGTAGTCACTGCCTACCCCTCTGGGAAACAGGCGTGAATCTATGTATGTTTGTATGTTTAAATATAACATAATAAAGGCTGTATATTTTAAAACTTATCTGTATTGTGATTTAACTATTTTATATATTTCAATGTATAAAATTCGCGTAAACGGAAGACATTAACATAACATTTTATTTTACATATTTATTTATAACGTTTTAAGTTTGGGAATATAAACAATTTTAGATTACGAATATTATGAGAACATTGGTGCTTACCAACAAACTTACAAAAAAATACAATCAACAACATTTTCCACAGTTCACAAACAATAGATGTTATCATTAAGAATTAGAGGTAGAAATAAAATGATGATCGATCTAGTAGTTCAGGCGTGAAACCGTAACAAACAAACAGACAAATTTACTTTCGCATTTAAAATATTAAAATGCGATTTAATAAAATATTTATCGCTGTATTTTGTTTACGTTATCAGAAGATAATAAATATATCATACTATCCTAATATTACTCCAAAACATGGTCTACCTGTGTGCCAAGATTCATCAAAATCTATTTAACACTTAATTTGGTAGAGATTACAACTAACTATAATATTATAAATGCGAATGTGAGTTTGTTTGATGCGCCTTCACGCCTTGACTACTCAACCTATCATCATGCAATTTCGCATACACGTTGTCAGGGGTACAGAAAAGGACATAGGGTACCTTTCATCCAGAAAAAGTACTGTTACAAACCAAACCTAACAAACATTTACGCCAGTGCAGCCGCGGGCAAAATCTAGTTTTGGCGTTCATAAGTGTTACTTTGTGACCTAAATGAATAAATGATTTTTGACTTTGACTTTGACTAGTTAGTAATAAAGGGACATGCCAGGCTTTAACGCATTAACAGCCGGCGGGCATAAGCCAGGTCCGTAGCTGGTAACTTTTAGGATTATAAAGGTGTCTCAGAATGTTTTTCGTTTTTGAATTGACCAATACGCGCCAACCGCAGGTAGCAGGGGAGGGCAGTGTTCTCAAACGCTTGGCCGGCTTGTTAAGTTTAGTAGCCATGAATCGTTTTACGGGACCGCAGTGCGCGTTTTGCGTACGAGCGTTTTATAAAAACAACGATTCCCACACTATGGTTCGTCGTCTCTACAGGTTACATTTTAATTTAACAAGCTTAAAACATGTGCCAAGTGCTAATTTTATTAAGCATTGTGTGTGCAAGTTTGAAGAGACTGGGAATACAATGCCTGATTTAACGCCTGCTGATTTTTTCCTATGGGGTTCCTAAAAAGTAAAGTTTACAATCCATTGCCACCCAACCTGAATGTTCTGAAGCAAAGAATCACTGAAGAAATCAACTCTATACCAAGAGCGATGCTCCAGCGAGTGATTGAAAATTTTAGCTCCAGGTTAAATGAGTGTGAACAAATGAATGGTGCGCATTTGCAAACGGTTGTTTTTCATAAATAAACTTCAATGGCAACGCCATCTCTAATTACTTGTATGACGGCGAAAAACGTAAATGTCAATATCATTGCTTGTTTTGCAACTGCATTGTGACGGTTAGTGTTTATTTATTGCGGTTAATATCGACGACTTTTACCCATAAGCTATAAAACTGCAATGTATTCTGTTTTATTTCATTCCTAATAGATTGTACTCATCAATAAATTAAAATAATATGTAAAATGATATAGCACATATTTAATATAAATTGTATTGATGACATATAAGAAGATTTGGTAACTTTAAAATGCCAAGTTTTTTATAAATCTTCATAAGCTAATTAATTATTGGCATTGCTTACTATTGCGGTGGGCTGATTGATTGATTGATTGATTGATTGATTGATTGCTTACTATTATTATCATTAGCCTTTATAGGTGTGCACTGTGGGCCCGAATTACTATGGCATCTAGGCATGCCCCTTTATTTCACTATTTTAAGCCACGGCAATACATCATTATATAAAAACTATACTGCATATTACACCAACACATAGTCTATCCATGTACCAAGTTGCATCCAAATCGATTTAACAGTTTACACTTTATTAAGTAAAAATCATTTTCATAAACATTCATACTTACAATACTAGACTAGCATTGTATTTATATAGTAATTTTGCCCTGCAGTTGTACCCGCTTTATATGTCAGTTATAATCCCTATTGGCTCATAGCGTAATGTTATCACCGAACATACCATTAATTCACCATCATCAAGTATTGATATGTTATAATAGGGGTTAACATTTGAAATTGCCGCTTTGTATGAAGAAAATTGATATTGTTGTGGTTTTATTAATTATTTTAGTATTAAATATACTATTAATAATTATTTTTTGAATAGACAATTCGAATTATGTTTTTTTTTTCCATGCATAGTTGCTTGTATTTAGGCCACTATAGTTTGTCATTAATTAACAAAAACAGGTATCATTATGTAATTATTGCGAATTGAAAAAACGAATACGAGCGGACACTAAGCCACTAAGCGATATATCTTTCAATACATAATTATTATTAATAATACACGTTATTAATAATATATATAGTCCATTCTCGAAATATAAACCAATTTTCAAAAGAACCATTACATTTTATACCTAAACCACGCATTAGATGTAGGACATAACGGCAATTTCATAGTTAAAGACCTGATATGAAATTTAACTTTAAATAAAGGCAAATCAGGTATTCGTACCTTTGTTTGAAGTTAAATAACACATATATGTGACAGATAGGAGGCTGGTACTAACAGCAGCGATGTGATGTTCCCAGAGGCGCGCCTGTGCAACGGCAACAAGGTGCACATCCTCGCCAGCCCGCTGCTGCAGTACATGCGGGCGCTGCTGGCTAGCGACGACATCAGGGCACACCGCAGTCTCGCCACGCAGGTAATACTATATATAGACCCACGTATATAGTTTTAGATTATTATAAAAGTTATTATAATGTAAATTTATTTATACTGATAATTGTATGTATGTATCTTATGTGGAGGCCAGTCAGTGCAGACCGGCGACACTTCGACCCAGTGGGATCTTTTGTGTCGACAATCCCAATAACGACTGCCATAGATGTTCATGGCAGCCGGGACCGACGGCTTAACGTGCTCTCCGAGGCACGGAGCAGGCGATAATTGTCAAGCAATACGCACATAGTTTCGAAAAGTCATATAACTTTCGAAAGTCAGAGGTGCGCGACGTGGGTTCGAACCCGAGACCCTCTGCATTGCAGTATGTTGGTCTCCCCACTGAGCTATCGCTGCTCGTCTAGTATTTATACTGATACTGGTGTGTAAGCACTTCGAAACACAGGTTAAACCTAGTTCGGGCAAATATCTATAAGTGTACTTTATATTATTATTAAGATGCAAATGTAAAACTAAGAATGTATACACAGATAAATAAATAATAATTATTATATTCAAATATTACGTAAGCAGAGGGGCTCTGAGTGTTGCTTATTTTCAATGACATGAGGTGGGTTTGGATGGTGATTACGTCACCTGTATTTACTTTTTTATTTCTTCGTATTTTCTACAAAATTTAGTTGAACACCAAGATGTTGAATGCTTGTAAGAGCTTTGCTTACTTTTGCTGAAGAGGGGGATAGAGGAATTATATTTGCAAAAAACTACTTACGGAATACTTGAACGGCTCCTCAGGCATTGTTCCAGAGTCCATGCTGTTACTTAGAATGTACTGATAGACACACCCAATAACTGCTCGACCCGGGAGTCGTTTCAGTCTTCTGTAGAGTGGAAGTGTACCCCAGCTGAGTTTCTTCCTACGATGGCGTATTGGTTTCAGTTCTGATCTCGCCAATGTTGCAACGCCGGTGGGTCGAGTGGATTCGGTCCCCACACGAGACGAAAATATGTCTGATCCATAATTAGTTAGTCCGAGCCAGGTTGTTCGGTGTTCGTTGTTTGAATGCTTGCTAAGTCCTCCGCAACATAGGATTTAATAAGGGGCGGGAGACGTTTTGAAAAATGCATTGTTAATAAGAAAGACCTAATTCCAACACGAAGCCAGTAAAGTCAGTGTCTGGCAGACAACAATACTCTCCTACTTTTATTGACCTTCTACATAGTAGGTGAAATGTGGCTGAATCACATCTCTGCTTACCCTTTCAGAGATACACAACTATCAGTCTACATATATTTACAAAACAATATTCTTCTTTCCAGCTAATGCAAAATGGCCGCGAGCTCCTTTCAGTACTTGCCCAGGAGCTGGACGAGTTGTCCATATCCATACGTCTCCGTCTACTGTCCCCGCCGCCCATCAGCACGATCTGGCTGCTGCTTTCCGCAGACCTGTGTCTCAACAAGTTCCTGCCGCTCCCCAACACTCTGCAGCAGTTCTATGCCGCACACCTTGAACTCACCACAGAGGAAAACTTCAGTGAGGTCAGCTACGGTTCCTGGAAAAACAGCCCCGAGAAAGAGGAGTTCCGCAGCGAAGTCACAGGAGATTCAGCGGATAAAGTCAGTGCAAATTTATCTCAAATTAGTCTCAATAATAATGATGATTCCAAGCCTAAGTTGAGGCCTATTCTAGGCGCAGGCGCCGCCATGCTTAGACAGGAGCAAGCCCTATCCGTCAGCCAGGACAACTTTGACACTTGGACCACGAAAAACAATTTAAACAAACGCTACGATCTCAACTCTTGGCGGCAGCAGGAGGAGGAGAAAAAAGAAGAATTAGAGTACAGCCAGACAGTTCTTCCTCCAAATTTTACAGACTACCCTCCACCGATCACTAGGTATAATTATCAAGAGAACTTCGTGAATTACCTTCAGCAAGGAGATGGTGCTTATATACAGAATCAGTACACAAATGTTCAGTTTAACCAGCAGGGAGACAGTTTCCCCCAGTACCCTCAAGAAAGGACACCGGTCCCCCCAAACACTGAAAGACCACCCCCTACCATGGTCGAGAGAGTCAACCCTGAACGTACATTACCCCAAATGCCAGAACGAGTGAACAATGAAGTACAGAAGACCAGCAGCCGTCGACCGGTCGAAAACTGGCGAAAAGAGAAAAGTGACTTAAAAGACGATCCGAACAGAAATAGACAGAGAAATTGGACACGGCAGAAATCTAAAGATAACATAAACGATGAAGAGGATAAAGAGAAATTCAAAGACCGTTCTGCTTCAAGAAGTTCTAGGGACGCTAGACCGGAGAGGATGACTAGACGCAATAGTGGGGAAGAGGGGTCCACTAATGGGTCTTCGGGGAAAACTCCCCCACGACGGCATGTCACTGAGGTGCCCAGAAGTGCGAAATACTGGGATCACGACGACCGGTGTGACAAAGATTACAACAGTTAGTAGAAGTAGCTGTTACAGCCGATAGATGGCAATGCCCAGCCGTGGGCATTATATCCCGCGTGGTTAAAATGGTGAATTCAAATTAGGTGCAGTGCGTCTTTAGTTTTATGCGGGAGAGGGAGTGGGGCATGTTGCCCACTGTTTGCAAATAAGAGTTACAATGGAAGGGTTCGACTACAACTTAATTGCACCATTTATGAAACTAAATTTGCCAACGGGAGCCAGCTATCGGAACTCAACGTGGACTTAACAACAACTTGGGACTAAATAGTGAAATTTTAGTGGCATTGTGACACTAATAGTGAAGTGACTTAGTGTAAAGTAAGATTCAGTTGGGAAAATAGTACTAAAAAGTACCATAGTGTACTGTCGTATTTATGTGTTAAGTTTAGATTTGGACAAATTGCCTCAATTAGTGAAATAAGCTTTGTGAAACAGACAAAGCCAACTTTAGATTTTATAAATTCTATTACAATAGCTCACAAAATAAATTGTGTATAATATACACAATAACTTAATAAAATTAACAGTGAAATTTAATTAAATATGATTAAGTATTATTTTAGATTTATTAAGCAAAATTGGCTACGTGTTTGCTTAGCAATTCAACGGCAGAAGGTCGATTCCCTATGACATGCAAACTATACTTGCCTGTGGGTGCAAAACACCTCTACTGGAAAAACAGTCGAAATGTTTTTTAACATGTAAAATGTGTTAGACGCCATTTTTAATATGCCTGTTAAAATAATATAAGATTTCATTAAACTTGGATATAGTTTGTTCAGAATGGTATTATTTAGTAACACTAGATGTATCCTGCGACTTCTCTCGCGTTTTTAAATAAGTCCATTCTCTTTAAAAATGACAATTCTCGCTCTAGGAATAATTCCTGTGTCACGGGGGACAAATATTTAAACAACAAACTACTTCTCAAAAGTCCTGTGACTTCACATCCCTCTAGGGGGAGGCTGAAAACATCTGTAAGCCATAACAAGTAGAAAAATATTTTATTTTATTTGTATACTAACAGCATACATATATTACAATCGTAAAAACACTTAAAATTACGTTAAATCGGTAAATTCCCATGACCATATCATTATAGGTAAACTCAGCATTTTAAATAAAATGGCGTTTGAACATTTTATATTAACTCTGACCACCCTTTGCTGGCAAATATTATTAGTATTTTTCATATTATTCTGTACAATAGGGATGGAATGAGCCGTGCCCATCCTACGATGTTAGGTTTCAACTCGATGTACTAGAATTGTATGTAGGCCATTGCTGTTTAGGGTCCCTTCAAAAATAACCCTAGATTAGCTAATGCATATGCACTTACATAAAGGTAACTGTGTCAAGAGCTCAGCGGCTTAAGTGGTCACTGCTAATGTGTTAAATAGTTCTCTCCATCCCATACGTAACAAACATCTGTGATTCACGAATGGTTGTGCCGAGTCTGGGTGTTCTTTGTATCTGTTGTTTAAATGTTTGTAAAGTCACCTATATCAAAGGGAATTATTTCAGTTCGCGTGGCGACCACTTGAACCTCTAAGACTCTCAAGCAGTAAACAAAACATTAGTTGTTACCATACACATAGAGAACAGTAAATATTGACCGGTAACACATGACCGCCGTAGTAAAATTAGTTAAAAGTAAAGCGACTATTGTAAAATAATTTGTGTGTATAAATTGTTTTTACAACTGATTCTACTTTAAAATAAACTTAGTGCTAATAAATTTACAAAATAAATACATTTAAGTTCCAATATGGAATTTACAATTAAGATTTAGTGGAGTAATTGATAAAGTCGATGGGTGGTGTAAAATTGAGTTAGGCTGCATTTTTGCGATTAATTAGGTTTTTATATAAATACATTTTAGTAGCAGTACTTCTGGCAGTATGTTCGGTAAGATGGCAATGGGCTCGCTCCTTATTATGTGCGATGTTAAAACCATAGCTAGCCTTGTGGGTGTAACGTCTGCCCACCCCTTCAGATAATAGGACAGGCTGATGTTACATACCTAAGTACAAAGTCTCACTCCTATTTCTCTGAAGAGTTTATGGCCTCACATGATAGGTGACTAAACTATTGCGGTCGGAGTATATTTTTGATTGCAATTAGTCTGGGTACCATACCCGAGATCTTGAACACGGTAGTCGTAGTCAGTATCGCTGTGTTATCGAGGCTAATATCAGGACGAAATCTACTTCCCCAATAAAAAAAAAACTAAAATGACGCTTGAATCAAAATATAATGCACGAAGACACCCGTCGAAATATAATTTTCTCATTATATAAATTTTAGCGAAAAGAAGTGTTAATTAATATAACTATTAGGGAAATGTGTTGATTTTATTATTGCACCTGAGACTTTCTCAAGAACGCGACTAGCTATTTTTATGTCGCACACCTTACAAATCTATGCAAAAATATATCCCCCACCTACAAACCGCGACAAAAAAGTCGTGAGTTTGTCGAATATCTTTTAAAACTTTTTGTTGCTCAATACTTTAAAATCTGACCATGACAGAATGAGATAGCAATATGTTTGTGATAAACAAATTGTTGAGGCAAAACCTTATTGAACTTTAACTGTATTAGTACAATGGTTATCTTTGGTTTAAAAACAGTAAGTATAAACAAAATAAAGAAAATGGATAATTTCTGTATGTTTGAGTATTATTATCTCAAAAATTACTGACCATATCACTATTATTTACAATTTTCAATTGTTAATGCATGCGCAAGAATGAGACAACGCTATACAGTGTGTATAGCTTCATCCCGTACTCGCTGAAGCAATAATATAAAAAAGAAAACTTATGATAGACATTATAATTTAAAAAGTTTAATGTTGTCTCTCTCTTGTTAACTTAAATAGTCGAGACTTATAGAAAAATGCTATTTAAAGACTGTGTTCCAGGGCCTTACTGTTTTTAAACCGAAGTTAAAAACATAGAAATTGTTGTAACTGAATGTGAATTGTAGTGAACTTTGTATTGTCCTATTCTGTTACTTAGTACGAGTGCACTAGCTGTTCTCGAAGTCTCGATCACATAGAACGACAGACAGTTGGACAATATGTTGATCAATTCTTAAATGTCGCACAAGATATGATATTTAGTTAATACTGGACTGGCGTACCACAAAAAATACTTTTTAGAGGATTCCACTGAATTACTTCAAATTCTGGACCCCTTATCCGACTAGTAAAAAAATTCTTAAGTCCTAAAATCGTTTTCGTTAAATTGTTATTGAAAGAAAACTGATGTTACAGAACAGAAAGCCGATTAAATTTAAGACAATATACATTTACTCAAACATGTGCGTACATTGATTTGGAATCAACTTGGCTTGACTTTGTATTCGGCCAATCGCGTTTTAAATGTACAAAGTGGTCGTACTGGCTACGTAGCCAATACCAGTACGAGTCATTCTATTTCCACCATCAATAGAAAGACGTCCACTGCTGGACATAGGCCACCTTAAGGTTTTCCACACAGACCGATTTTGGGCCGTCCGCATTCAACCGCTTCCCACGATCCTTACCAGGTCATGTGAGGACCTACTCCTACTGGATATGGATCCCCATACAGGACTAAAATTTATGTGACATACTAATAGTTGTTCCGTGTCTGTATGTTCTTTGTGTCCGTTGTTATAAAGTTTATAAAGACTCCCAGACAAAGGTATTATTGCTGGTGCGGCAATTGTCTTATATAAAATTATTGAAACGGCCCTCTATACCTTTGTATTTTGTGCTCGTACTAAGCATACAGAAATAATTGTCCTAGTAAAAATCTATGTTATCTATTGTACCTGGGAAATTTTATAACATTAGCTTTTCAAAATGCCTTAAAAGATTGTACCGTGATATTTTGTGATTGAAGAAATAATAAAGAGGCATCTGCGGCTCTTGTATGTAAGTGATTACCGAAGCCAAGGATAAGCCTGGGAAAAGGTGGCCAGCCCCACCCGCCAGCATCACGATCCGTTCTCCCACCTACTTATTAGTAGGGGGAGAAGGGATATGATGATGTTGCTGTAATATGTGTTTAAGAAAGGTCTTATTCACCGCAAGAACACAAAAGAAGGTGGTTTGACTGGGATCTTTTGTAAACTGAAGGTATTATTTGGTTTAGAGGTAATTTTTTTCATCGTGTCACTGTAATAAGTTTTCGCTTTTCTTTGTTATCATGGTCATAAAATTGCCCGCTGTCGATTAACCTATTGAGTGCGGTACACCGGCAGCCAGACACAATAGGTTTACAATTTGGCCTCGATGGCGTAGTGGTCAGTGTAACCGACTGCCACGCCTTAGGTCGCGGGTTCGATTTCCGTACAAGTCAAACATTTGTGTGCATAAACATGGATGTTTGTCTTGGTCTGGGTGTTTCTATGTATAATATGTACGTATTTACAAAAAAAAGTATATTTGTATGTTTATCCATTGTCTAGTACCCATAGTACAAGCTCTGCTTAGTTTGGGCTAGACGGTGTTGTGTGTATGTGATAGAATATTATATTACATTATTATTATTATAATTATGACTGGCAGTCAAACAATAGACAGGTTCATATGTTTTTTACATTGCAATAGTGAATGTTTGTATGCAATAGTTAATCTCACAAAGCCGTGTGCATAAACTGCTAATTTTGTTTCTCTTATCACAGATATTTTTCTAACATAGAAAAATATCTGGCCCTTTGGGAAGCTTACACGGAGACATACGTTCAACGTGAAGAGGCCTTTCGAGAGTTTTAATCTATATTTTTGTCATTATTAAGATGTTTTTATGAAGTACTTCAATGTATGTATAATAAAACAAATTTTAAACGCAATGAGCAGTAGTTTGCCAGAAATATTAAATATGACAATCACAAAATGTCACGGTATTATGTAAATTTTAGATGACTGTTTGTCTAAACTTTGTCAAATGTAACGAGCTGGTTCGATGTGTATACGTTTAAGGCGGTATGATTTGGAACTAATAAATAATATATGGCGTGTAACAAATAAATATGGTTGTATTAATAAGTCCATACCTACCGAAATTTATGTAATAGGAAACGGGCATTAACGCTCTCATTTTGACCAACTAGAGTTTAGAAATATGTAATAGAAACTAAAATTAACGCAATAATGTTAGATATTTACATAGCTTTAGAATAGTTTGACGTTTTGACCAGTTTGCACTGGCCGTGGTCACAAGCACTTAGAGCAACACATCCCACCGCTAGTAACCTAGATGTAGCGGTAGCAGAGGACAATCTGATCTATTGAGAGCAAGTATGGTTCTAGTTGACTGATTACATGTGCTTGTCATTGTGTTTAAAATCATACATAAATTTCTAACACTAACGATCCGCGCCGGCTTTGCACGGGTAGTACAAAACTAATAAATTATACACCTAAACCTTCCTCATGAATCACTCTGTCTAGTGGCGAAAACCGCATGAAAATCCGTTGAGTAGTTTTTGAGTTTATCGCGAACAGACGGACAGACGCGGCTAAGGACTTTGTTTTATGATATGTAGTGATGATTGCGTTAATTTCCGTTTCTATTCCATATTTCTACCTCTAGTAAGTCAAACAATAGAAACTACGAATCAATTTAAACCGCCTACAAGTCACATATTAGTTTACAGAATCAAGGCACCTAATTTATTGAGTCACGACAGCACACCAGTGGTCAGATACAACAGGTTCATAATTGTCTCGCATTCCAAGACTTGACAGGTTAAACACGACCATATATTATCATTACCCGCTTACCTATACACAGTAATGAACCAATAACTCTAGTTATTGTTGACGCGGTCACAGATGACCCGCCCTTACTCCAGTGCTTCATGTTACTCAGTGCCTCGATCCAACTTTGTTCATGTTACAAGTACGGCTAGGTATATGTTGTGTATCGAGTTCAATACTTCCTGCGACAATATGCCTTCTGAAATAAGCATGGGCCTTACCCATCTCATGAATACCCTCAAAAAATAAATTAAAACTAATAAAATTTCATAATAGGGGTAATTGTTGACAAAGGGATGCACGATATTAATTGTCATGTAAGCACTATTAAACTGCAGGTGTGTAAGGAAGATAGCTAGATATCTCTCCTACGCTCAACTTTTTGTCATACCCAAGTTTGAAATATTGGTTACTACCGTCATTTTACAATAAATTATAATACCGTTTTTAAAAAAGTATGCTGTTCAGTATAAAATAATTGACATAGGCAACTACTACTGATATTTATATACTATCACAATCGGTATATAAATGGGCAATCTTATCGCGAAAATAAGGAAGTATTGAAACCAAAGTTTGTCGCATAATAATGAAATTATATTAATTGTTATTTTTCATATTGTAATACATAAGATCGAATTAAGATTTTAAATAGCATAAGTCTTGTGTAAAATATGGAACGCGGCAATTAAAACAAAATGGATGCTTTATGCCAATTATATATTTTTGGAATTTCTATTCAACAAATGTATTTTCGTTTCTTTATGGGGTAAGCAGAGAGTAGATATTTCCACTTGCTATGATGTTATATTCAAAATCAAACTTGGTTCATTAATTTAGATCACAAAATAACACATATGAATGTGTAATATATGCTTATTAAAATGAATTTTATTAAGCATATCTGCATATACAGCCTAAGCAATCTGCTGCCATGTTCTGCAATTGCAAGCCATAGAAGCAATGAAAAGTACTAACAAGAAACTCCCGGCCACTCTTTTTAATTGCCAAGTTTTCAGTATTATTTATATTTTGGAAAATTAAACATATTAACAAATCACGTAAGAAAGAACTACCCTCATATGAATAATTTATCAGATATTATCTTTATCCCTTCCTAATCTAAGAACAGAGAGATTTCTATCAAGCAAGCAGGTCAAGAGCATTTATTATACCTATACCGATAGAAACTTGCATC
Organism: Catocala fraxini; assembly: GCA_930367265.1. NCBI lineage: Eukaryota > Metazoa > Arthropoda > Insecta > Lepidoptera > Erebidae > Catocala > Catocala fraxini. Next base: position 14,884,731 of record OV884051.1, read on the forward strand.
TTGCACTTGCGTCCCATAAGAAAGAAATCACAGTAATAACAGGTCCCTTCGTTGCTTCTCCCGAAGAAACCAGACATGTTGAATAGAATTCCGACTCCTATATTTGGTTTATAAGCTTTTGATTCTAATTTAGTGGCCTACTGAACACTCACGTGCCATGCCTTACGTATCGTCTATCTAATATTGTTAGAACTCTTATTTACCACAAATTTATTAGCTAATTGCCATTCCTGTATATCTCTTTATAACAACCGCCTAAGAAAAAGATGGAACTATACCCTGTATGTATGCATGCGGAGCAAACATTTGTCTTATCCAGAGATAGCTGTTCTGGGTCTCACTGTTTGTCTTCTTGTATTGATCTTAGTAAAAGTATAAAGAAATTAAAAGGAGATTGTTCTTTTCTTTTGTTCGTTGATAAAAAGAGATTAAGAAAATAATTAGTAGGTGAAATTATAAGCCTCATTACTAGCTCTATATAATATATTTATAAACAGATTATATTCTATATATTTACGCTGCGCCATTTTTGACCAGCCAAGTAATTTTCAGTGTCTGAGCCAGAAAATGTTTAGTCTGTCTTTATAAGACAGAAAAGCTTCGCCAAGCAGCTGTTTCTAGCATACCTGTACCCGTCAGGCTATTTCTAGCCTGACAATGTAAGCTAAGCCATTTTTAGCCGGAGTATGTTAAGCCATTTCATGTAATATAGGTCACTAAATAGAACCTAGTATGATTGAAACATCGCTCGGGATAAAGTACCTGTATAGAAAATAATTCATTGTTGTGCACAATGATTAATTTAAATGTATTTTTAAATATAATTTAGTTACAGGCCATGGTCTGTAGCGACTTTGAGGCCAGAACTTTGACAGACGACGTTAATATGGGCACATATTTGGTATATTATATTTGGATTCACGGTTCGAGGAAAATGCTACATATTAGGTTTTACAATCTTCAATATTCCATTAGAAAACTTTGGACTTAAAACATTGCTGGCGAAGTATGTAAAATACATCTAGGCTAGATGTTTGTAAATATATCAAGTATGTGCCTAAAGGCCACAAGCTGTAGTCATATTGATGAGTGTTGTTTGAGTAGAGCTACAGGCCTTGGCCTCGAATGAGTTTTATGCAGAATTGTACTAATTAGGCCAGTTTCTTATAAGGCCTTTGAGTGCCTATTAGACTTATTCGGTAGTTGAATAATTTTAATTTCCCTCATATTTGTATAAAAGGATTTAATTGTTTAATTAATGAAATTTTAATTGTTTCGTCACTGTATTCTAACTAATTTGGAAAATGGGAGACTCTACTTGAATCACATTTTATTTATTGCTGCTATATTAACTTTGTAGAGTAAAAATATGTATGCATGATGTATTCTACTTAACGCATGCTACCAAAATGGTGGATGCATCTGATTATATGGTTTTGAAAATTACCAGATGAAAGGGATGAAGTCATAATATGCTTTTGACTAATGCGCAAAGGACAGCATATAATGATATAAACATCAATTAATGTTTATACCATTAAATAAGTCGAGGAATAAATCTTCACGGCACTTATCATGGTCGATGATCGTCTACAATTCTGCTAAACACTCGCATACCTATGTTTAAGGCAATGTAAAATAGCTGCAAATATAATAGATTTTTCTAAGAATTCGTAAAGAAACGTTGTGGATTATTGTTTGATTAAATAACAAAATAAATTATGTTGTAACTGCCCCGTATGGGTGATTTTTCGTTAAACTTGAATGTTCAATGTAATTTTTTATTGACCATCTATTGTTTGAAACGGATGAATCACAGTTCCTTCCCCCTCTTTATCATGGCATACTATTAAAGTGCGACTTACTCATCGAACTTGACATTTAAGTTCCGTATTTTAAAAGTATTGTTACTAAAGTACAAGTATTTTAACTTAATAAGAGATGGTGGCAAAATTACTAGTTAAGATCTACCCACAAAACGTGAAATAAAAATTATGTTCAGCTTCAACAGAGCTAACTTTCATAAGTTCGTCTACGCTTTAATGGCAACACAATTAGTCTTAACGGTAATATCACAATAGTCTATATTGTTTGAAAAATTTTGAAAATATTATCTGAAGATATATATTTATAAAAATAATATGTTATAGACTCATAAATAATATATATTATATATTATATTTGAATCATTGTAAAGGTTGGACGTCACTTGGCTGAGCGCAATATTACTTGTGTATGAGTAACCGAATTCGCCATTAGCCGATACTTAAATATATCGACAAATGGTGTAACAATTTAGTTAGTTACTTAATATAATTAATGAAATTGATGACTTATTCTCGAAGTAACATATCTTGCGTTAAAATGTTAGAAAGTAAAGTTGATCCTGTAATCAAGTAAGTCCAACCTTAATGCTAAACCTTTCAACTGTAGAGATGTTCCTGAAAATAATTCAATAATATGAATTTGCAAGTAATTTATTAGTTTTTCATTTTGTGTACTTTATGTTCAAATACTGTGTTGTAGTTAAGTGTCACTGTTTGTCACTAGGTGGCGGTGTAGGGCCGAGGAACTTGTGCATTTATGTTAACATAAATAATTTAGATTCAAACGACGTGAGTCGTTTACATTTCGTTATTAAATTATGTAATCTCGAATAAATTGAAATTTGATTTCATTTTTATTGTTTGATTTTATAATGCCTTTTTAATGCAATAATATTAATTAGGTGGATACTTAACAGCGCAACAATAGTGAATGTGACTACTGAGCATGACGTTTCGGGTTCGATTCCTGGGTCAGGCCGACAAAGAGATAATAGATTTTATATCACAGAGTTAGGTAGGTGAGTGGTGTTGTGTGATGATCCCATCGTATCGGGTTGGATATCTCGTTGGATTATGAGATTTAGGGATTTTAAAAGCACTTGTTGTGTTTAGATGACTTTCAAAAGTTCAAGACCCGATTTCAGTCTCGCCTTGGTACAATTCATCTTTATTAACTATTATTTTTATCTATACTAATATTATAAAGCTGAAGAGTTTGTTTGGTTGAACACGCTAATCTCAGGAACTACAGGTTCGAATTAAAAAAATATTTTACGTGGTGTCCTGCGTGAGCGACGAATACGATGCGACGCGCCTGTGTGGACACTGGCCAGGCCCTGTCAACTCTGTATGGGGCTAAGTTTATACCTACGGAGGCTGAATTTTATGATTTTTAAGTATTGCAACACCAAAGTATCGACGGCTTAAAATGTTTTTATTTTAATTTATTACAAATACAATGTAAAAAACTATTAAATATAAATAATTATGGATTATATTTTTGATAAATAAACAACAGAGCAAAGTATCATATTCGCAGTGTAAAATAAAAGATAATTCAATATATAAATATTTACAATTAATTTCGTGTTATTTACTGGCAGCACTACAAGAAACATGTCTGCCACCGCTTGCGCACCGTTTATCTTGTAATTTCGGTTTATTTTCGATAAATCAACTAGTTTTAATTTCTCCTGCATTAAAAGCGTTGAGTCGAGCATCCTGTTCCTCGCTGTAGTGTTTTGGTGAAATCAAGTGTTATTTTGTGAGATAGACTCAGGTTGTGAGAAAGCGACTTACATTGTTTTTGTTGTTTTCTTAATTTTGGATATATATTATGGAATTCGCCAAATTTAATGTTTCTTTGTAAAAATATTGTTTTCTTTCTGTGTATATTACTATATTTTTTAAGTCTCTACTTTAAGTATAAACTTTCAAGCAAAATTGCCCTGTACTTCCCCATGGTTCGAGAAGTAATGACCAAAATCATGTAGACATTTGTCGCGTGTAGCATCGCGTCGCATTGCATCGTGTCGCGTCGCGTCGCGTTCGTCGGTCACGCAGGACACCCCGTTAGTATTGGGTAGCCTATTTATCGAGGAAGGCTATATAACATCACGCTACGACGCACGGGGGCGGCGCAGTAACCATAAACGCTTGTGAAACCGCGGACAGATCTAGTTATATGGTATTTTTATTTTAAGATTTTTTTATATACTTTCTAAATTCATCGTCGGTGCTAGGGAACGAATAAAACAACAAATACGACGACTATGTTTATTCAAAAAAATAAATACATAATATTAAAACTAAACTTAAACAATTATTGTAATACGATATATGTACAGCAACTAAACATCACTACTAGCGATTATTATGATTTCGGAATGAAATAACTGGACCATCTGCCATTACAAGTTGTGGTGACGCGAAACTATCCATATTTCAGTAATTTTATTTCATTTTGTAAAGTTACATTTTATTTTTATCAAGTTGTAATACAAGTCTGCCCACCCCTTGGGGGATGGATTAAAGGCGTGAACTATGCACGTTTAATGATAATTGTTGATTATAGATAATTCCTGTATCACATGTGAATTTACAAACATTGAATCGACGCAATAATCGCCCAGACTAGAAATATCTTATGCATCACAGGATTTTTATTTCGGCCTCGAACCTAGATTATTCTTTTAACTACTGCGCCTTCCATGCATTATTTTATGTATATATATTTAATCTTTGATATTATGTAGAGTATAATTGTTTTCTATATATATGGCTTCATTAATATCAATTACTTAATTTTAATTTAATTACTTTTATAATTTATATATCAGATTATCTTTTGCTTACGCGTAAATGCCACAGGACTTTCAGGAAATCCTAGTGTAAATTTATGAAATGGTATATTCGTTTGTCTAAAAATTCAAAAATCTTCACAAGCTCACATATATAATACTAGTTGCTGCCCGTGTCTCTGCCCATGTGAATCCTGTGAGATAAAAATATCCATGTGGTCTAAATGCGAGCCAAGTTTCGTCCAAAAGCGTTTAACATTTGAACTGTTAATATTACGATATTATATAATCAGTCATTCACAAAGTGTCGAATAGTCACATTGTGACATAGACCATAGACAGGGATGTCTATGGTACGGTCGGCCAAAAAAATGGTGTACCAGTTTTGATTTAGTTTCCTAGTAATCGAAAATTACATCAAGGTTCATACTAAAAAGATATCACTGAAAGAGATGCATAATAATGACGTAAACCTAATTGATAAGTATTCATACGTCACTTATAAGTGCATGACATTTTAACCTTTATTATAAGTAAGACATTAATTTCTACAAAGAAAATTTAAATTTATTTGATAAAGAAAACTGACAATTGACATTTGGTCAAATATATTTTAGTAATTTCTGTTATTTTCCTCAGAAAATCGATATATATTCCGTATTATTTTTGCTCAACTGCATATAAATACCATCTTCAATGCCTGCCGACTTGACCATTGCTGAAAGGGCACAAATAATTGCCCAATTTAATGAGGGATGCAGTATTAGTGCGATATCGAGAAATTTAATTATATCGAGACGTAGTGTTCGGTTTTGGATTCGGTTTGTTAGATCATAGAAGTGGTCGCCGGCCTGCTCTCTTCAATAACGACTGAGAATTTATGAGACGGGAATATGAAATCAATGGTTTTATCCCGACAAATCATTTTGCGGAGATATTCAAACAATAAGGAATCATCTACAGTACGTGGGGTGGCACCACACGCATTACGCCAAGAAAATATATTTGATGGATGCTTACAGACTTGCTCGTCTGAACTTCGCCAAAGAGCACTTAGAGTTTGTTTGGTCTACTACAGTGTTTTGTGATGAAAAAACGTTTATATCAAGTTAGCATGGACGTCTACACCTTCAGCGATATAATTCAACACGGTATAGAGATGATCATGTAATATTTTACGACGTCATAGGTTCCATCAAGTTCAAACTAAGAACAGCTGTCACGTAACATACAGTAACCATAGTTATCAATAATCAGATAAAGATGGCAATAGAAGTAGTCATATCAATCTGCAAGCGAAACTAATGTTTATAACCTATGAGTCTGCAAGCGGCATTCGACCTTAGGTGGTGCACCACTTTCTTGGCCGACCGTACCTAACGAGTGCCGCGTCACTTCACAAACACTCGTCACTCACTGTAGATAGTTCAGTGTAATCCCAACTTGTCTTGAACAAACATTGATTTGCCAATCTCCCGCCATTTCCTGGAATAGTAAAACAAGTCATGAAAATGATGGAAAATTTAAAATAACATGACATTTCAAAACTAATATATAATTCAATTACATGTAATCATAATATGTTTGTTATAGTTATAACGTCAGTAGTTACCATCAACACGTGGTGGCTCCGTGCTCGTCCTCGATGTGTTTCCGGAACACGTTCCTGGAGCCGGACTCGAACCCGCACGCGCCGCACACCAGAACGTCCGCGGCCTCCACCTCCTCCGTGTCCAAGTGCACGGTGTCTGGACATCACAAGTTAAACAATATTATATTTCATTGAAATAACAAATATCTATTTTTTATTTCCACTTCCTTTAAATTTTTCATAAATAAGTAATAACTCTTGTGTCACGGGGACATTCAAAGAATTGATACGAAGGAAGCTCCTACACTCTGAACAACTACATATTTATGAATCATACAAATGTTTATCTTGGCTATCGCACCCCCAGCACGGCACAGCGGCAGTGGAGTTAACCACTTCACAAAAATCGTCCGTGTGCCCAGAACTCGCATCCGAGTCGTGTCTATAAGTAGCTATTCTTGACTCGTCGCCGTCTAAGTTAAAATCACTCAATACGCAACTCAAGATGCGAGTCTGGGCACACGGACAACTTTTTATTCGACTCATAGGGTGAGTTTACATACAATGTTAAGTTAGACAGTTTGTTGGCGATTACGAAGTGAACATAAAATTACCTTGGTTGATTTCGTATTGTTAATACGAAAGTGTATCAGGATCGTAGCAAATGGTAATCCGTAGTCTCTGCCTACCCCTCTAGGAAACAGGCGTGAATCTATGTATGTATGTTAATACGAAATCAACCAAGATAATTTAAATGATAATTTATTGTAATCTCTCACTACCTACACGACGGTACATAATTATTAAAATATTGAAGCGCCTACAACAATGAATACTACTATTGCTAATATAAATCCAATAGGCGTAAACACAGTGTATACTTAATGTTTAAAATAAAAATACTATATACTATATATATTTCTATTGCCTTTTAGATTTTTATATATTAATCCCGTAAGTAATAATTTCTGTGTCACGGGGGATAATTAAAATACGGGTGCAAAGAACATCCAGACTTGGAACAACTATTTATGAATCACACAAATTTTTGTCTTGTGTATCGAATCCAAGACACTCGGCGCAGCGGCAGTTCACGGCGACCATTTAAACCACTGCACTATTACACTCGACATGATTAAATAAAAATGAATAATAAATGAACGACTGCTCTGTGACGCAGTGCTAGTAAATGCGAGTGCGGTGCGTCGGGCGTCGGGTTCGATACCCAGCAAACTGTTATTTAGCTATCTATTTTGTTAGACAATCTCAGCACAGCATCTGCAACTATACCAGATAGATAGCAAAACGCTGACTCTCCCTTATTACATTGGACTTAATATCATAACTGGGGCTGGCTGTGGGTAAAACACAGGGTGACTGGTTAAACATTGTACGTACTTAAGGACATGATAATTTATAGTCAGAGATAACGTATAAAAAAAATTGTAACCTGTAAAGAAAACCTTTATGAAAATTTGTATGAAATATCCATAAAATGTGGACACTGCGCGGGGCGCACACAGCTGTCGAGTCGCTACCGAGGCTAATAACCTTTGATAAAAAAAGAACGGGCGAATTCGGGAGAGTCCGGGGTGCGGTAGCGGGGGGCGGGGGCGGAGGTTTTGGTTACTGTACTGAGTCGTTTTGTGGTATAACAGGAATTACCAAGGTTGCACGGCCAATTGGTCATCGTTTGTAACACAGCTGTGGTATATGCAAAGAGTGTCAACACATTAAATTTTTATTAGATAACTAGGTCAAATTTTAAGTACCTATTTTTTTAGATATTCGGATCCAGAATCGAGTACTGAATCCTTCAATATGTCTAGTCTTTTACCAATCACCCTGTATAAATACATATAAAAGTATGATAATAGAGCTACTTACTGCAGACTTTGGTGTCCAGATGTTTGTCTTGCACATGCTTCATGAGCTGTAAATGAAAAGAAATATTATTATAATGCGGTAGTGAGCGCGACTGTTGTGCATGATGTCTCAGGTTTGATACCTGACCAATGAGAAATTAGATATTTCTGTCAGGAAATTCTCAGTTTGCAGTCCTATTGGGTCCTAAGCTAACACAATGTTGGTGTGATACACCTGTTTCGGGGACAAAGGTGTGACACTATGTATCTTTTGCTTAAGACAAATATGAAAATGGAAATAGCCTTTATTTCACTGACCAATAATACAGTAATTGATATACATGTACGTATGCATATATTATCAATTTAACCGCAATTTTCCTTGATAGTTTCAAAAAAATATATGTACAGATCATAAAATGAGTTGAGGTGTGTTGAGTGTGAAAAGTGATGATGGATTCTCAGTATTCCACGTGTGACGCAGTGGTTTTTATGGTATTTCGTCACTGTTAGAGTCCCGAATGTTGGTTCAATCCCCACACAAGACAAAAATTATCCAAAATAGTATTTCTGCTAAATCTAAGTGGTGTCTGTGTTAATTGATTTAATGATTTATAAACGTTGCATAATTTTGTGGAGAAGTAATAATTTGAAGTTTGATGGACATAGGGATTGTGTCAAGTAAACATAAGAGGTATATAACGTGTGGTAGTACCTGTGAGTGCATGGCACCTCTGAAAGGGCACCGGGCACACTGCAGCGTGACGGAGGCGCTGCGCCCGTTGCCGTGGCGACCTCGACCACCGTTGCCGTGTTCCGCCGCCTGTGACATCATTATAGTATCACACATCAATATTATAACACTTATCATTCTAATATTATGTAATAATTATGTATATCTCATCTTTCTCGATTATCTTCACCTTATATCGATTTGTTAAGTGACCGACAATACGGTTTCCGCCATCGTCGCTCAACTGGCGACCTTCTCGTGTATCTCACACACTGATGGACACTAGCCATTGAGAGCCAAGGTGAGGCATTGGCTGTCAGCCTGGACATGGCGAAGGCCTTCGATCGGGCCTGGCACAAAGGTCTTCTATCGAAGTTACCATCTTACAGACTGCCCAAGGCATTATGCGAATGGATTGCCAGCTTTTTGTCCGGCAGATGCATCTAAACTGTGGTTGACGGTGATTGCTCTCACCGCATGGACATAAACGCTGGCGTCCCGCAAGGCCCTGTGTTGTCCCCGACGCTGTTCCTGCTGCATGTCAATGATATGTTGTCAATTGACGGCATTCATTGCTATGCGGATGACAGTACTGGGGATACTTATTACACGGGGCGCGCTAATATCCCTCGGTCCACAGTGGAGGAAAGCCGCGAACGGCTTGTGTCTGAAATCGGAAATACTCTGGATACAGTATCTGAATGGGGAAGACTAAATTTAGTCGTGTTTAACCCAGCCAAGACACAAGCCTGCGCGTTCACCGCTAAGAAAACCTCATTTACTGTGTCTTCACAAGTCCAGAACATATCTCTCATCATCTCTAAGAGTATTGGAATCCTTGGCTTCGACATCTCAAGTGATGTACAGTTCCACAGTCATTTAGAGAGCAAGGTCAAGCAGACTTCCAAAAAGCTGGGTGTGCTCAATAGAGCTAAGCGGTACTTCACTGCGGGTCAAAGACTGCTTCTATGTAAGTCGTAAGTCCGGCCTCACATGGAGTACTGCATTCATCTTTGGGCAGGAGCACCAAAATACCAGCTTGGTCCTTTTGACGCGGAACAGAGACGAGCTTTGAGAATTGTTGATGAGCCCAAAATCACAGACGGTATTGAGCCACTAAGTCTCAGACGGGACTTTGCCTCCCTTTGTGTGTTCTACCGCTTATATAATGGTTTGTGTTCTGATAAGTTGTTTGAGATGATGACCTCAGCTACTTTTTATAATCGCACCGCTCACCATCAGCATGGATTTCATTCTCACACCTTACAACCTAATTGGTGCCGAACCAAGCGGTTCCAAAGGACTTTTCTTCTGCGAACGCTCAGGTTGTGGAATGAACTCCCTGCCCAGGTTTTCCCACAGGACTACAGTATATGGTTCTTCAAAAAGGGCATTAAAAGGTTTTTTACAAGGTCGGCAACGCGCAAGGTATGTCTATGGTGTTGCAGGCGTCCATAGGCTACGGTAACCAGTTACCATCAAGTGGGCCGTATGCTTGATTGCCACATTAGAAGTAAAAAAAAAACTAAATTCTATTTTCTGTCGAGGAATTCTCAGTAACGGCATGGAGTTTGGCCTGACTGAGGATTTAAACCTGAGACTTTATGTATATAAACAGAAAGGTGAGCATTTGGCCTGACCCAGAACTCGAACATGAGACTTTAGACCCATAGACAGTGTGGTGGTAGGTACCTTGTGCGCAGACATGTCCTTGACAGCGTTACACTTGAACGAGCACATCTTGCACGAGTACAGGTACAGCTTGAAGTTCGGCGACGCAAGGAGCTCGTGCGGGGGGGGCAGGTCGCTCTTGCGCTTGCGCCCGCGGCCCCGACCCCTAGGGGGGGAGGACGACAGCAGCGCCCTGAAATAGAACATACAGGTTAGCTATTGTCTCACCGACTCGCTGACTAAACCGACTTTACAACATTTTGTAAGGTTATAGGCCAGGGATAGCAAACTAATGTTATATACCAGTGCTGGCACACGACAATAATAATTACGCCAATAATTGATTTAGTATTACTAAGTGATTGACTAATCTATGTAGTCAGCAATATAAATCGATACGCACATCTTGCAAAACTTCAATTACTTTTATCTTTCAAAATTTTAACAAGTAAGTCGTAATAATAATGATGTGATAACGTTACTAATATATAATTGAAAAACGAAACATGTCTTTTGATGGTATTAAATACACATTTTTATTTTTATAAATAATTGCACGTTGACAATTAAAAAAGTTGCCATTCCTGTTATAGAGTAACGCTACGAGCCACGGGAGCAAAACAGATAATAAATCTGAATGAAACTGTGGAGAACACTTAATCGAGTGCAGTGCAGTGTTGGGCGTACAACGATACAACTAATTGGCACACGAAACAGAGCACTATCAGTATTTTAATATTAATATATTTATATTTTATTCAAAGTCTTTAGTCTTTAGTCAGAAGAAGTGCATAAGGGCAATATGTGGGGCCAGCTTCCTGGACAGTTGTAGGCCACTATTTATTAAACATAAAGTACTTCCCTTGCCCTGTTTATACATACACGAAATTTGTACATTTGTAAAAAAATATCCACAACTTTTTGAAAGTTTTAATAACATGTCTAGGCACCAAAATAAATTAAAATTGCCCCAAATACGTTTAGAAATATTTAGAAGAAATGCGTATTGTATGGCTATCAAGATATTTAATAAGGTTCCCCAAACCATTAAACAGTTGCCATTACAACAATTTAAAAATAAATTGTTTAATTTACTTTTAGAAAAATGCTACTACAATACAAAAGAATATCTAGAAGATAAGTGAAAGCTGCATATGTATATTTAAGTAAAACTAATATAAATTAATTACATTTTTATGTATTTATATTTGCACGCTCTAAGGAGCAGAACATGTGATCCTTTTCTAATGTGTAAAAACTATAATGTACCATGTTTCGAGCAAATAAATGTTTTTGAATTTGAATTTTGAATTTGAATTTATTGCCATAATAATGTGTGTTTATTCTTGAACACGTCAATTAAGTAATAAATTTAAAAATAATTAATAGAATAGGTAATAAAAATGTAGCATCGAAAAAAACTGTTTGAAGAGAAGAACTCTCAAGAAACTCATGCCCACTATTTTCAATCGTCAAATGTTACCAATAAGATATTTAACATTAAAATAAATTTATTTACTTTTATGAGACGAATACAGCATTGCAAATCATATTTACACAGTATGACAATTAAAATAAAAGTTATATAGAAAAGGTTTCAACAATATTATAAGTTTACAGAAATTAATAAAAACTTAAACATAATATTATCGAACACATATATTGGAAACAGCACTTTTATATTTTTAATTGATTTATAGTTACTATTCATTTATAATTACTTACTTAGCTTTTTGTAAGGTCTTCGCCCTTTCTAAGATCTCAGCTGGCGACAGCGATTTCTGCAACAATTATTCAATTTATAATTAATTTTGCAGATAATAAGCTTTTTAAGCAGAATCTTATAATCTTATCAGAATATTATTTTAAATAAATTTTAATATTTAAAGAGACTTTAAACAACAATTTTTTGAATCACACATAAGTTTGCCCCGCTTGTAGATCAAATCCACAACAGTCAATGTAAACCCACTATTCGTGAAGTCAATATTTTATATTTTTAGAGTTCGAAAAAACTCCTATACAACAGCTTTGTCCGTCCGTCTGTTATACAACTTTCAACTCAAGAACCATACTAGCTCTTATGGTTCTTGAGTTGAAAGACTCGCGGTCAACGCCATTTGACTCATCATAGTCGATATACCCCCGAAATGACTATGATCTTTGACCTCTGACCTCAAGGTCCCGTGATACCATCTTTCAACTCAAGAACCGTAAGAGCTAGAGACTCGTGGTCAACGCCATTCGACTCAGCATAGTCGATATACCACCGAAATGACTATGACCGTTGACCTCTGACACGTGATACCATTTTTTCGAACTCTGAGATTTACGGCAATTCATGGCCATTTCTCGCTTGTTATACTGTGAAGTAGTAACGACCTAGTGGTAAACCGTTGGACTGCCACGCAGAGGTCTCGAGATTGATCCTAAGACAACATTTTACTTTACAAAGTTATGTGCGTATTAAATAGTTAATAATCGCTCGCTGAATATCAGTGAAGGAAAGTATCATGAGAATATCTGAGAACACTATATTTATATTATTCTGAAAAATAATAATAATATTCTACCACATACACACAACATCTAGCCCAAACTAAGCAGAGCTTGTACTATGGGTACTAGACAATGGATACACATACATATATACTTTTCTTTGGTAAATACATGCATATTATACATATATAGAAACACCCAGACCAAGACAAACATCCATGCTCATGCACACAAATGTTTCACTTGTGCGGGAATCGAACCCCTGACCTCAGGCGTGGCAGTCGACTACACTAACCACACCGCCATCGAAGCCGCTAATCATCAAAATAAATTAAACTACTGTACTGTTACTATCAAAATTTACTATTATTTAAATTATTAAACTATTTAGATTGATGTTTTGTTGCATTTTATAATAAAAAGTTTAATAATTCGTTTTATTACATTAATTAGTATATTATATGTAGGTACTTTGGAGTCATCCTTGAGGTCGTGTGTGGTGTGCGCCATGTCCGCGGAGGCGTCGTGCAGCGCAGACTTGAGGAACACCAGCGGCCCCTGACCGTTTTCGCTCTCCACCATCACGTACGAGTCCTGGTTGTCCGGGTCTACAACAACACAACATACAATCGTAGTACATACAATGTAATAAAATATAATAATGAATGATTTTTTAATAATAGTATTTGTTTAGTGGTCGAAATGTAATAGTAATCTATATGAATATTATAAAGCTGAAGAGTTTGTTTGTTTGTTTGTTTGAACGTGCTAATCTCAAGAACTACTAAATCGAATTGAAAAATTATTTTAGTGTTGGATAGCCCATTTATCGAGGAAGGCTATAGGCTAGATAACATCACGCTACGACCAATAGGAGCAGAGCAGCGATGAAAAATGTTGTAAGAACGGGGTATATTCTCTTATGTGAAGCAGACGAAGTTGCGCGGGTCAGCTAGTACATATATATAACTAACAGTCCCCCGCTTTTACAACGGTTATATTGTAAAGTCAACTATATTTAGCACGCGGCTTTACTCACGATAATCTAGATTTCACACGGGAACAGAACTTTTTCCTGTACGAATTGTTATAATATTAATTAATAAGTTAGGATGCGAATGAAAGTTTACTATTTGTTACACTTTTACGCCTTAACTACTGGACCGATCGTCATGAAATTTGGCTTCCTGTATTCTTATGTATTGATTTATATTGACCTTTTCTGTACTCCTGTACAGAAAATAATACCTTTGAAGTACTGTTCCCGAGCGAGCGAAGCCGTGGGCAAAGACTAATGTAAAAGTCCTTTTTAGTGCCATCGTATCTTATAGACCCAGAAACCCTGAATCATTTAAGATCTGTAAATGTTGGTGACATACCTTCAGTGTCGCTGGACTGCAGCACACAGGTGACAGTGGTGTCCGATGGCAGGTCATCTGAGGAGCCCGAGTTGGTCACGAACTGGTACCGCTCCTCGCCATCTGGACATCTGCAATATACACACACTTATATACATAATCTCACTGATATATCCTCAAAACAATATGAAGAGTTACTACACCTACATTTTGTAAGCTATAGTTTTAGGTGTCAAGTAAAACAGGAGAGCTTATTGCTGTCTATCAGATAAAGTTCCAGACTGATAATATTTTGACAAATCTTAATAAAACTTCGCTTAACCTGAGACTCGAACCTAAGATCTTTGCAATTGCAGCAGTCGCATTTAAATACTACTATTGAAATCATAGATGTGCCTACCGTTATTTAAGTCGCACGAAAGCGTCCGTACTAAAAAGGGTGAGTCACATATTAGGTATTGTTTCCTCGGCGCCGGGAATAGTTCCCGCGTCGCCGGCCACTTCACACACATTCAAACAACGAACAAAAACAACACCCACACTCGGGACAACCATTTGTGGATTGCACAAAATTTTGTACCGTGTGGGGATCGAACCGGCGCGACGGCAGTGACGAGGCGACCACTTTTACCATCTATCCACTATGCCATCCGTGCAGTGCAAGATGTAAAACAAATAAAATGAATAATTGCTTATTAAATCTTTTAACGAATTAGATAAACTTATAAATCTAAAACACATTATAAAATTAAGTAATTTGCCAAGTGCTGGCAAAATTAAACAAATACTGCTGAGGTTTTCACACTAGGTAAGCCCATATTGTGAAGAGCCATAACAATAGGTAATAATAATACACTACCACATCCACACAACACCATCTAGCACAAACTAAACAGAGCTTGTACTATGGGTACTAGACAATGGATAAACATACATATATACTTTTTTTTTGTAAATATTTTCATATTATACATAGAAACACCCAGACCAAGACAAACATCCATGTCCATGCACACAAATGTTTGACTTGTGCGGGAATCGAATCCGCGACCTTAGGCGTGGCAGTCGGTTACACTAACCACTACATAACAAACAATAACATTAAACAAAAATTAAACACTACTACTCTTTTCAATACTCACCTAACTAGTGTCAAATTAAGTAAGTCCAACTGAACGAGTCCCTTGCTGGTGTCGAGGACTTGCATGTACTTCGGTTGCTGGTCACTGCTGTCCGATAGCGGCATCAGGGAGTCCTGTGTCAATTATATTGAGATATTAATACATATATATGTAAGGGAAGGCATGCCTAAAATTTTGCAAATCTTTCTATATGTACTTATTTTGACTCATATTTGAATTCATAATAAAATAAGATTTTCTTTTTGCATTTCTGTTTATTAATAATAAATGACAATTATGTAAGTGAAGTGTCACTTACACTTAGTAGTCACACAGTGCAAGAGTGTGCGCCGTCACGCCATCGCCATCCTACTGTACTGTACGTCTGTTTTACATTTATATTAAAACACATAACTTAGCCCAAATTATTTCATCTCTATAATATTATTAAGTTATTATTGTTATCTTTTTAATATTAGTTTTTTATAGTCAGTAGTATATGGCGTAATGGCTGCAACACCTTGTTAATCTGAGTAGTAAAATACTGAAATTATATTTAATTGGAGATTTAAAAGAGTGGCCGCGAGTTTCTTGCATGTTTCTTCTCATAGGCTCAACCCTTTGCCTGAACCTAGCAACTAACCTAAATGTAGCTTCAGTAACTTAGTAAACTCACTAACCTATATATTTTGACGTTCATAAGTGTTACTTTGTGACCTAAATGAATAAATGATTTTTGACTTTGACTAAAAGAAATTAAATTGATACTTACATGTACAGTCGGCCAAAAATGTGGTCTACCACTGAGCTGAGGTTCATTTGAATGTCATAAAAGAACAGGGTGGATTTCCCTTTGCAATAATATTATGGCAGTGATCATTGCTATCTCTACCATGTATTATATTTACGTCATGTCATGTGTCAAGTTAGAAAATCAACCTTAGGGATAATTGATCTAATTATCACAGAAACTTTTGTCAAAACTGGTAGACCATTGTCTTGGCCGACTGTTCATATCAAACACAACATAAATAGTTAAAAAAGTAAACCCATTCAAATAAAACTTACAAGAAAATGAGAAATTATAAATACAGGTTTTACAAAAACTCCTAAGCAACATTAAAAAACGATCGACGATACAATTAACAATTTTAAAACAGTAGGTAAACAAAAAAAAATCGTCTAGAATGTATTACTCAGTCATATACACCTTTGTAATATTATAAATTCGAATGTTTCAAAGTGTTCTTACCCTGTCCTTGTCAAAAGGTGTGACTTCCACAATTTGCAGTTGACCTGTAATGCAATCATTTTTCATATAGCAAGTAGAATATAGCGCGTGTCAGTACAAATAATACAGTTAAATTGTCATACTGCCTTTATATTTTTTCTCTCTTCAGAAATGACAATTCCTGCGCTAGGATTAATTCCTGTGCGCCCAAAGAACACACAGTCTCGACACAACTATTTCTGGATCACACAAATTTTTGTTCCGTGCGGGGAACAAGCTCATAACATTTGGCGCAGTGGCGAGGCGACCACTTTAACCACGACGCCATTAGTGCAGTCAATTTTTTATACACTATACCAAATTTAAAACACCTCCATGCTATGCAAAATACTTAAAAAGGGGTATAAAGATTTTCCTTCACATATTAATAGCCGTCGCATTCTTCTGCGAGGACATTATCTCGCGGAAGGAGGCGGCGGAGCGGATCCGTGAGGAAAGTATCCTTGCGGATCCGAGCCGCCGCGGGCGGGAGAACGGGGATCTTCCGTCCGTCAGCCATTAGGTCGAAGTGACGCCCTCTGTCGTGCCGGGGCGTCAACCAGGAGTCGTCGCCCGCAGGCATTCCTTGCCTGCGTTGGGCACTGCTGGGTGGGTAGCTGATGTAGTTTCAGTTCCAGCGACCCATCCACCACTCAAGGCAACGAGCTGGCACACCGTGGTGGGTTTAGTCGGTAGTACCGGGACATTCCATTTTCGCCCGGGTGAGCCCGACATAACCTCTCCGTTTCCCTTTTTCGCGGAGAGGAATGCGTTAAAGTATTCCCCACGTTAAAAGAAAAAGAAAAAGAATAAGGTGTTCCCAGAATGTGCGACGTAGCGCCCTGGTGAAGCGTAAAAGTGGAAAAAGGTGCCGTGAAGCTATTCTCTTTACCATTATATGCTCATAAATAAATAGTTTAACTTTATAATTTGGATGTTTTCATTTTTGTGCCTATTTCGACCAGCTACATAGTTAGGGGCACCGAGACAAATAGTAAACATGTAAGTGCGCCCGCAGACTGAAAGATTGGGTACCCTCAGATTAGAGATTAGTTACTGACTTACCATCTTTGTACTCAGCAGCCAGGATCTGTCCATCTGAAGTCTCCACAGTCACTTCTTCATCAGACATGTCGAGATACTTCTGTAAATACAATTTATTGAGCTGTGTATAAACTGAGTTTTTCTAGGCCGGTTATTACATGAATGTTAATCTTTTTTTGGGTAGTAGAGCCTCGCTGATTTCAGTATGAATGAGCCGGCTCGACCGGGGCAGGACTACCCTCTCACAGAATATTGATGTCAAATAGCAGTATTTCTACTGTTGTGTTTCGTTCGGTGAGTGAGAGTGCCGGAGGCCCAATCACCCCCTTTCCCCCATCCCGCTCCTTCTCCTTTCACTTCCTTTCCTAAAGGGTAGGCAAAGCGTAAGTGATGCCTCTGGTATCGCAGGCGTCCCTAGGCTACGGTGACCACTTACCATGAGGTGGGCCGTATACTTGTTTGCCACCTTTGTTGTACAAAAAAATAAAAAAAAATACCATTTTTAGTAAGTCCATCCTTTTTGATATTTTTAAGAGAGTATAAGTCTACTAGTTTTTCCCCGCGGTTTCACCCGCGTAAGTCCCGTTCCCGTGAGAATATCAGGATAAAAAGTAGCCTATGTGTGAATCCAGGTCTCCAGCTATCTACATACCAAGTTTCATCTCAATCACTCTAGTAGATTTTGCGTGAAAGAGTAACAAACATCCATAGATCCATACAAACTTTCGCGTTTATAATATTAGTAAGGAAGTAAGGATGTGGAAGAATAATGATTCTTCTCAGTGTAAGAAGGGTTAGGCCATAGTTTGCCACATTGGCCTAGAGTGAGTTGGTAGACTTCACATATATTTTAGAACTCTTAGATATGCAGATTTTCCCACAATGTTTTCCTTCACCGCTAAGCAAGATGATTGCTTATCTATTTAAATTAAAATATACTAACATTATAACTTTTTATGGCTATAGAGCTAAAAGGTCTAATGTAATTTGCTGGGGACTTAAGATAAGTATATGCTCTTATGAAGCAAACTAAATAGCAAGTATCTATTATATACTAGGTATATATTGTAACAATTGAGAGTATAGATACATATTCTTTATGTCAGTTCAGAACTTATAACTTGTTTATTTTGGGATTTCGCTGAATAGTAACATATTATATTCTACAATTATTGACAATAAGGTAGCCTGAACATTTGTGAGTTATTGCATTTTGAGATTACTGGATTTGATTTTGCATTTTAAGTTTGCCTTCTACTACGGAGATATTAAATTTAAAATATACTGTCTTATATACATCATCAGTTTTATAAAAAGGTCATGTAGATTGTATAATAATAAATTCTCACTTTAATAGTGAAACTGAACACATATTTGAGAAAACAGTTTAAATTGCTTGATAAAGAATAATGCCATCATTATCCTATATACAAACACATTTTATGTATTCTAATGTGGAAACCACTGAATGATACATAACACATACAACACACATACATAACATAACATTATGGTGTGATGAATATGATAAAATAGCAATATTATATCCTGTACCATATCTAAGGTATCATTCATCTTTGATAAAGATCTCCATATGGTTTACATACTATCACTGGAACTATAGGTCTCTTCTTCTCTCTTATCCTTTATTATTCCCAAGTCACTTGGGGTCGGCTTTTCTGGTCTAACCGGATTTGACTGGATATCAGTTTTTACACGAAGCGGCTGCCACCTGACCTCCGCAACCCGAAGGGTAACGATACCCTAAGGCTAGACCAGTGTCAGGATATTAGAGGGTAATGACATACCCAATAACCACTGCCATAGATGTTCATGGCAGCCGGGACCAAAGGCTTAATGTGCTCTCCGAGGCACGGGGCAGGCGATAATTGTCAATCAATACGCACATAATTTCGAAAAGTCATATAACTTCCGAAAGTCAGAGGTGCGCGACGTGGGTTCGAACCCGAGACCCTCTGCATTGCAATCTGTTGGTCTCCCCACTGAGCTAACGCTGATTTTGGAACTATAGGTCTATAGCTATAATTTAACTTTACTGTAAGCAAAGCAATCATTCTTACACTGAAATCAGTGTTAAAATGTTTGTTTTCGAATCAAAATAAATTCTTATCATTTTCCAATCTCCTGGATAACACTACTGTAATTGGATAATATATAACATCGTCTAATAATAATTATAGGCTTACCTGCCTATAGTGAAGTGGTCCTTTGTGAGGCCTGGCCTATACCTAGTTACAAGCGAGGAGGGCTAAGCCCAGCGGTGGGCCAATAATACAAAGAAAAAGTGCGCAACAAGCTGAACGGCAAGAAATCAAGGAAACTCGGTGTAATTTAGACTTTAAAGAGACTACAACATGTGAATCGGCACGATTATTGCAATCTCAGCCAAATCCACACGAAGACATCGCAAATTGAGATCATATCTACAATATCTATAAAACACATTAGGGGGAGGCGGCGGCGTATCGTCGAACCGCGCGATGTTAAAAAGCCTCTGATGTAAATTATCGAACGCCATTATAAACGAATATAGTAAAATGTATGTAGTTTTACTTGAAATAAACAATGTTATAATTTATACGTCAATCTCCGTATGTCTAACAAAAATAATTCTTGCAACACCAAATAGTTATTGTAGTGTTTCTATTCTATGGCGATGACTTTTTTAATTTTATTATTGCAACAATCAATACTCACGTTTGATGGCAACAATGAAATTTTAAAATCTCAGGTATTACAGTCCACAAGTCGACGAATACTTCTCAAAAGTTAAAATAACACCAGGAGAAAGCTTTAATATGGCGCCGCCATTAAATAAATATCTTTTTCTGTGTAAATTATGAGTGAACACTTCACGCCGTGCGGCCAGGGATGCCAGTAGTAATTATGTCAGGCGATATTTTAGAACATAATTTGTTATATTCAAATTCAACTCGAACGATAATTTGTATTTATTTCAAAATATTTTAAACATATTAAAATACAACCGTGAAATATAAATTAATAATATACTGGTACTTGTAGTATTTTAGTATGGCAACAAAATAATTGAAGGTAAAGTATTCTGTATATATAATTTTCTTTAATTTATATAGCTGATAAAAAATACTGCATAATTATTATCCACAATTTTTAAGAATATTATTATTCGTCGTCATTTAATTTTTCTTGATATAGGCGGACACCTTGAACTTGAATGACGTTTTATTGACACTGGAGCTGGTAAACTATACTTGTCTCTTTTTATCGTACCAAAAATATATTGCTATCCCTATCTTAAAATCAATGTACCGTTACTTCATAGTAGAGATAGTAGAGCCAAAAACGTAAATAGCAAGGCGGCTCTACAAAGCGCGTGCATGCGCAATGAACGTGGGAGGAACTAACTCTTCGTCCTCTTCACTCCAATACGATTCTCATAAGCATTGTAAAAATAAATAAACCTTAAATATAATTAAGTATAACAACAATAATTAAAAATAAAAATTACAGATAGAGACTTTTTGGTTGACTTTTATTAATGGCTATCATATTTGGACGTTATATTCAGCCAGTTTGATGAAATTAAATGATAAAATTACAATCCTGAATCGCACTATCGGAGTTTTCCGTCGGTTGTTGTATGTGAACGCTAAATTGAACGCTTCTGTCGGGAGGTCCGTAGCTACTACGTGGGCCGGTGCTGACAGGGATCCGGTCTAATTCCTTGTCATCAGATATGTTGAAGCGTAAGCAATCATATAATGGTAAAATATAATGTCAAATATGTCAAGAAAAATGATAAAGAGAGACTAGGTCTCATCCACACGGTAGTAGCTGATTTGACTTCCTTTTTTGCTTAGAAATATTGAAAATAAAAACACATTAAAACCTCTTTTTGCACCTTGCTTCTTTTTGTATTATCATAAAATTTTAACTGTAGAGAAAAAGTAGATCTAAGAAGGTTAGTTTGAATTAATAGATTGCTACTATTAGTTTGAATTGATTGATTGCTACTTTGTTATTATAAATTGTTTTAATTTATAATCCTTAAATTGTTCAAAATATTTAATTTGCAACTCAAAATCAGTGCATTTGATTTCAAATGACTTTACATAAAATGTAGAGCCGGACGTAAAGTTAACTTTAAAGTTTTCATTTACTTATTTGTAGGTATACTTATTAGCATTTTATTAGGTTAAACTGAACATTACACATGATTAACAAACTACATTTTACAAATTTAATTAACTTAAATCTCATTTCAATGTCCGAATCTATAATTTCTGTGTAATGATTTGTGAATCGTAGGTATGAGTGTCGACAAAAAATAATGTGAGCAATTTAAAAGATGACAATATTCATAACAATATAAGTTGGTACATATTTAATACACTATTAGTACTGTCTTCTGTTTACGCGAATATTATTCATTTAAATTAAACTACTATATACGGCTTTTATCGCGTTGTTTATTTGACATTAAGATATTAATTAAGACAATATTAGTGTTATATATTAAACTAGTAGTTTTCCCGCGGTTTCACCCGCGTAAGTCCCGTTCCCGTGTAAAAATCGGGTTTCACCCCTTACACCCCCTTCGGGGTAAAATTTCCAAAAATCCTCTCTTAGTGCTCCCCTACACTCTCCAAGGAACATACATGCCAAATTTCAACTTCTTGCGTTCAGTAGTTTCGGCTGTGCGTTGTCTGCCAGTCACTCAGTAACGGAAGAGTTTTATATATATAGATTATTCGGTTATACGCCAAGTGCAAAGCTATCCTGATTAATGATTAATGTTTATTCTGTTGTTAAGAGAATGAGATCCGTTCATTAGTGAGACAATTATTATTATATATAAGCTAATTAATCAAACTACTTGAGTTAGAATGCACGGATGACGCATTGTTTAACAGGTTATTTCGCCAAGTCTGCTGCCACGCAATCTGTTGTGGGTTCGATTTCCATAATATGCTATAATTAATTTAATTATTAGACATTAGAAGAGATTGTAATGTCTTTGGTTATTAGAAATCTTTAATAATATTATAAAGCTGAAGAGTTTGTTTGTTTGTTTGGTTGAACGCGCTAATCTCGGGAAGTACAGGTTCGAATTGAAAATTATTTTGCTGGATAGCCTATTTATCGAGGAAGGCTATAGGCTATATAACATCACGCTGCGACTCGCGGGGGTGGCGCAGTATGTTATATAGCCTTTAACCGCGGGCACAGCTAGTATAATGTATTAGTCCACAAGAAACTATAATATTAATGATTTCCTATGTGATAATCTTATATAATTATTATTTTTTCTGTTTTAATAAACATTTATCAGGATCTAATTTAATTTGACGTGTTCGTAATTATTGACTTCTTATCTTTTACTATTCTATTATTGGAAATAACATATTAATTTAATTATTTTTATAATTATTGTACGGATTTGAACTGATCTACCTATTTATAATATATCTCACCTCATCGTTAAGAGACACTTAATTGACATGTTAATTATTGTATTAGATCCAGCATAATTTTAAAATTATTATTTATTACAAAGCACATACATTTGCATGTCTGACCAGACAGAGCATGTTGAGACAAAAGAATATCCGTGACACCTGATTGTACACGATGACATGTTGTCTATCTAATCTATCTTTATCTTTAGATGTGCTCGTATATAATTGTATTACCTATATAGTTACATTTGAAAATAAATAAACATATTACATCATAAGTTTTTTGTATACGTACGTAGGTAATAGTTTGAATAAAAATGTTATTTATAGAAACCTTTAACGAATGGAACTCTATAATGTGAACTATTGTAAAATACTTTTATACCAATAATAAATTATTATTATTAAATAATGCAAGTTAAATATTGTATTGTTATTTTAATCACGCTATATAGATAATGTCCGCTAATTGGACTCTACAATTAGTTAATGGCGAAGTACCTAATAATAACTAACTAACTACTTAATAAACTATAAATATTTTAACATAAATTAATTTAAAGTTATTTTTAACCTTCTTTCTCTATCTTAGATAGCTTTTACCCGCGGCTTTGATCGCGTAAAAGCAGGCTATGTTATGTTAGGAACAGTAGGTACCTACTTTAAAAAAATATATATCCTATGTTACTCAGTGATAAATTGATAATATAGCTTTTTAATGGTGAAATATATTTTAAATCGGTCGACTAGTTTTTGAGTTATATCCTTACAAACAAACTAACAAAAGATCAATTCTATTCTCTTTATAATATTAGTATAGAAGTATAGATTAGTCCATAAGGTTGTTGTATACGTACGTAATAGTTTGAATAAAATAAAGCAAGATGAATGTTGTTTTGTTATTTTAATTAGGCGACATAATGGCCACCAATCGGACTCTACAATTAGTTAATGACAAAGAAACAAACTAGCTAATTATAAAGACTAACATAAATTAATTTGAAATTAATTGTATCCTTATTTCTTTATCTTATATTTACTAACCTGATATAATAATAATCTACATTATTATAAGTTTTGTATGAGGAATGTGATGAAAGTGAATGAAGCCAGAGAAGTGTGTCAGGATCGTAGCTAATGGAAATCCGTAGTATCTGCCTACCCCTCTGGGAAACAGGCGTGAATCTATGTACAACATGTTCATGCAAATAATTTTTTATGATTATGATTATAACACTACTAAACCCTCGAAATGGCCACATACCTTATCGCCTTACACTTTTAATAGCGATTTAGTAAAGTTACCTGCTGAATAGATTAAGAGGTCTAAGAAAGCAATACTTAGTATCTAGAGCTATAATAAAGTTAACTGAGACTTAAACAAGAGACCTCTAAAGAAATGTGTGAATACTAACTCCTTAGGAAGTAAGATAGAGTTGCAGATCGCTTATTAAGAGTTTAAGCGGTAAGAGGGTGGCCATGAGGTAAATAGTAACCTTGAGCTGTAGTATAGAAGTACAAAGATGACTAAAATGGCTTCGTGTGCTAGAATAGCGTGAAATAAATATTTTAGTTATAACTTTTATTCTTTGCATAGCAATATTCTTTAGATTTTGGATGCGTTATATAAATAAAATTCGGAGCATTACCGGAGTGTCACGAACGGCTCGACCGATTTGCCTGTATATTTTTTGTTGTGTTTGTAATTGTCAGAACAATTGTCATACAAAATGAACGAAAATATGCGAGAAATACGCGAAAAATCCGCGGGAAATGTATGACGGTATTACGGTGAGCTAGTTTTATAATAATAGATAATATAGAGCAGATTATCGTAAACGAATGGCGGATTTGAGTAATGTCATACAATTTTAAGGTATAGGTAGAAGCTGAATTTAAATTTTCTTAAATAAAATATGTACACTGTGAATAAGTATAGGTATATACTTATTATTGATAAATAATCCGCCAGGCCTGTCATATTTTGTGTATTTATCTAAGAGCAATATTTTAACTTAAGAAGCGTCATATAGATTTTGTAAAACTAACAAAAGTATGTCGTTTTACTTTTTAATTATGGCGACACTAGTATTAGAATATAAATAAGCGAAATGTTTCAAAATGTTCGTCTATTTCTACGAGTCCTTAAATCTTTCCAGGAGTTTAAAGTCTTTTTAAAAGACCATCTTTATTTTACAACTTTTACCAACATGTAATCAATTAGTGATACAGAAGTTGTAATTAGGTCAACGTCTGTACCTTAAGCTACACCGAGGTCATATTCAACAACTAACAACGTTGTAGTTCTGATCAGTAATGATTATTGGTATTATTTGGTCATGTTGTACAAGAGAGTTTCGTATCGCGTTAGAAATTTAACTCTCAATGAATAACGAGATTATTTTATCGCTTGTTTAGAACTGTAGGAGGTGCAATGGTTATTACTTCTATAGACCTTATGGATATAAGATTATTAAACTTTTCCACTGCTGGGCACGGGCCTCTTCTCAGTGTGAGAATGGTTATGCCATAGTCCACCACGCTGGCCCAGTGCGGGTTGGCAGACTTCACATATCTTCTAGAACATTATTGAGAACTCTAAGACATGCAGGTTTTCCCACGATGTTTTCCTTCACCGTTAAAACTAGCGACAATTAACTACTTAATACGCACATCTTTACTAATATTATAAAGCTGAAGAGTTTGTTTGTTTGTTTGGTTGAACGCGCTAATCTCAGGAACTACTGGGTTCGAATTGAACATTATTTTTTTAGTGTTGGATAGCTCTTTTATTTGCTATAGGTGTAGGGACACATGTACATGTATGCATTCCATTGTGTGCGTATGACTAAAATTTGCAGGGTAAATGTTATACCATGGGTAATATGTACTTGTATGTTATATATTTTTTTTTTTTTTGTGTGTAAGGGGGGCTACTGTAGGGACACATGTATGCATTCCATTGTGTTCGTATGCTGAATTAGCAGATTATGTATGTGTGTACTTATTATGTATGTGTGTACTTAGAGGCGGCTGCGCCCGCCATGTAAGAATATTAGTCGCTAATATATGGAGTCACAGTAACAACGTGTATCATTCCTCTCATATACTAAACACCTTCTGATATAGGTATATAGACGCACACCATATATCCCTATAAGGCTATATAACATCACGCTACGACCCACGGGGGCGGCGCAGTAATCATAAACACGGGTGAAACCGCGGGCACATCTAGTATGACATAACTTCGGAATGTCAGAGATGCGCGCCTTGGGATCGAATTCGAGACCTCTGCGTTGCCGTCCACCGGTCTCCCACTAAGCTATCGCTTCTTACTTACGATTCTACTTAAGCTTAGTATAATTATACATATTAATAATTACATGTAACTGTTATGAAGGATTATGTAATAATACTTTGCCGTCTCGAAAATCCAACCTGACATTGAAATTAAAACTACTTTATACGGATTTTGTCGCGTTGTTTATTTTAGAACACTTATTGCCTACATCATTTTGAACTACAACACTACTATTATTGGTCACGTGACCATGGCTGCTGTAAAGCAACCGAAACGTCGGGGAAAAGTGTCTATATATTAATATGTACGTGAAGCAAAAACTTAGATAATTTGTCCCGTTTTTGATTTTTTATTGATGCTCCGCTCCTCTTGGTGGTAGAGTGATGTTATATCTATATCCTATAGCCTTGCTCAAATAATGGGCTATCCAACACTAAAATAATTTTTCAATTCGTATCAGTAGTGACTGAGATTAGCGCGTTCAACCAAACAAACAAATTCTTTAGCTTTATGATATTATTGATTGCCATCAATTTTTAATAAATTACATGTAGAAGACAACTCCTTCTCAAAACCACCAAATAAAAAAAATCTCTTCTGAATAAATTCAAAGAAAACTTAATTTTTAATTCGCCCAATTTGTTTAGCGACATTTTAAATAGGTATGTATACATTAAACTTAATTGCTTAAATTTGAGTTATTATTTTTACTAGCGGTCGCCTAGTGCTCGAAATTCGACCAGTTTGCCTGTAAGATATTGCTGATTTATGTCATTAGGTATATCTTGATGTATGTAACCATAGTTACGCGCTTCGACTGCGTGTGTCAAATGCATGGTTGTGTGCATGTAGTGTATTTTCATTAATTTAATGTATTTCTAATACACATATTTTATATAAATATTAGAATTCGCCCCTCCTTCTCCATTTAAATGTGCCAAGTTTCATACGCCTCTGCCCGCGCAATTTTCGTAAAAAGGCGTACAAAGTTTTTTGCTTCATGTATTAATATATATATATATATATATATATATATATATATATAGATTTGTAAAAGTAAAAAGTAGGTATATTATAGTAACTAACTTAGATAATAATTCGGAAGCTACTGCCAACAAACTGTTCTGCAGTTAGACAAAAAGTTCTTTTTTGAAAGATTAAATACTAATATAGTAGTAAATAGTCATTTTTCTTAACTATGATGCGGGGCATAGCTAGCAGTGTATTCTGTATGTCGCGGATATAGAAGTAAGGCTGTATACCTATGTATAATAATAAAAAGAAGCTATACATATCAGATAAATACGTCAAAATAACAATATCGACATATAAATATAAATAAAAGCATAGATAGATTAATTCTTATTTCAAAAAAGGGAGTCAAATCAGCTACCGCGTATTGGTGAGAAGATATCTCGTTTTTCATTGAATACTCATAGAATTGCAAACATCATTAAAGTTCATCGTAATTATGTCCTCAAAGTGTCCTTATAATCATTTAGCGGGGGCTTGTGACCGGCCCCCCGCCACGACCGGATGCCGCTGTAGCAACGGACTCCCCGAAGAAACGTACTCAAGCACCGTATATATACTGAGTGACAAGGAAAACTTAGTTAGCGCGATTCAGGATCTCGTTTCTTATTGGTCGGCGAGCATGACGTCACGCCACGCGTCGAAAGGAAAACTGGCTATGTACGTTTGTTGCAATTTTCCGGACGTACGTTCGTAAGTTATGAATTGTTCAACTTTGTTGGTTTTATGTACATATATTTATATCGCAGTTAATTAATTATGTTAAAACTAAAACTAGGTAATAAAGCATAATTTTAATTGATATCATATAATAATAATATAATAATATCCTACCACATACACACAAAACCATCTAGCCCAAACTAAGTAGAGCTTATACTATGGGTACTAGACGATGGATAAAAACAAAGCGAGAAACAGTCGCGTAGTGCAAATTGTATTGGCGAGGTCAATGGTACGTTGAGCGCTGGCGATTGCAACGCTCACTCAGCTGTTACTATGCACGTTTCAAAGCCTCATGCAGGCAGTATCTGAAAAATCAGTATCAAAAATATGTTTATTACCGTAGGTTTGCATCTTGGTCAAAGTATTATTTGATTTTTTTTTTTTTGTCAAGAAATTCTCAATCTAGAACAAAAGACGGCCATTAACTCTTTTACGTCTGCCACCTACTGGCCCAAGCACATCAGGCACAGCCTGCCCTCAACAGGTATCCATGGTAGACGATACTACTCCCATACCTACCATGGAAACCAGCGACCACCACACGTCTTCAGATGGGGAGTTCGTGGACAGCGATGTTCTCGGCTCCTCGTCAGATTAGTGTGGTACAAACCAACCTCCAGCACAAACAAATTGCGACGGCTACCTTACGCAGACTGCTGGAGGTTGACCAAAGGACCATAGCCCTGATCCAGGAGCCGTGGGTTAGAGGCGACAACATATGCGGTCTGAAAAGCATCGGGGGTAAGTTGATGCATAATACTTTGGTTCATAAGCCAAGAACTTGCATCTATATCCCTAGATCAATATCAGCTCTGCTATTAACAAACTTCTGTTCTAGAGACCTTACCGCGGTAGGACTCCAAACAGGGCCAAACAACCAAACGTTAGTACTAGCTTCAGTCTACATGCCCGGCGATGAGAAAATCCCATCTAAGGAGTTAGCTGAACTGGTACAACACTGTGAAGACCACGGTTGGCACATAATCATCTCAGCCGACGCAAACGCTCACCATCCACTGTGGGGAAGCCACACACCGAACAAAAGAGGTGAGTCCTTAACAGAATATATATTCTCAACTAACCTATCTATAATGAACAATGGCTGCGAGCCCACTTTTGTCAGTTCTAGATATCAAACCATAGTGGATATCACCCTTGCAACGGACGGTGCGGCAGAACTAGTGTCAAATTGGCACGTTTCAGCCGAACCCTCCTTTGCAGATCACAGGCGTATCTGCTATACTATACGAGTGCCAGAGAAGAATCAACTGCCGAAACGCAAGCCCAGCAAGACGAACGTAGCAAGGTACAGGACCCTTCTCAAACACGAGGTAGATAAAATCTGTTTTAAAGACATGACTACCAGCACTGACAACATAGACCACAACACTAACATACTTACCAAATGCATCCAACAGAATTACCAACAAGCCTGTCCACCTACACAACCACCAGCGGCAGGTAAATCCCAATGGTGGGGACCGGAGCTGGAGAAACTTAGACTCAATCTGAGGAAACTGTTCAACCGAGCTAAAAACACCAGGACTGATGAAGATTGGGAGCGATACAAACAAGCTCAATACCACTACAAGAAACGCATAAGATACCGCAGAGTTGAATCTTGGCGACGTTTCTGTAGCAACATCGACACAACTAATGAAGCAGCCAGGGTAAAGAAAGTCCTATCGCAAGACAACAACAGAACCCTAGGCGCCATTAGAAAACAGGATGGTACCTATGCGATTTCAGACAGTGAAATAAGTCAGGTACTACTCGAAACACACTTCCCTGGGTGCGAAGTGACAGAAAACCCAAGCTGGGAAGACACGTCTTACAATCAACCAACCCAGATTGACTGGACAGTGGCCAAATCTATGGTCACTGTCGACCGAATATCATGGGCGATAGATACCTTCCAGCCCTTTAAATCTGCGGGCCTGGACGAGATATTCCCAGCTCTTTTGAAATGGGGACAAACAACAGTTGTGCCACACCTGCTTAACATATACAGAGCATCGATAGCGCATAACTATATACCTCGCCAGTGGAGAGAAGTCAAGGTAATCTTCCTACCCAAACCGGGTAAATCAGACTACACACAGGCGAAATCATACAGACCGATCAGCCTAACCTCGTTCATGCTGAAGACTCTAGAGAGACTCGTTGATCGGTATCTAAGGGAAGGTGCTCTAACATCTAAGCCATTGCACCGCCAGCAACATGCCTACAGGAAAGGCAGATCAACGGAATCAGCGCTGCATTCTGTTGTAGGAACAATAGAAACAGCACTATCAGACAAACTAATGACACTAGGAGCCTTCATTGACATAGAAGGAGCTTTTGACAAGACAAAATTCAACAGCATCAGCCAGACACTTAGCACGTTTGGCGTTGATAGAACCACTAGTGGCTGGATCGATCAACTTCTAAAGATGCGGGCGATACAATTCACGGTGAACTCTACGACGAGAGGCATAGTGGCGAAGGGCTGCCCCCAAGGAGGAGTACTCTCTCCGTTACTGTGGAACATCGTGGTGAATGATCTGTTGGAACGCCTTAACAACAAATGCTACTACACCGTTGGCTATGCGGACGACATAACCATTCTGATCAAAGGCGACTCAGAAAACATAATCTGTAATCGCATGCGATCAGCCCTCAAAATCATGGAACAATGGTGTAACCATCATGAACTGACGGTGAACCCAACTAAGACAGAACTGGTTCTTTTTACTCATAAAAGGAAAATTCAGTTAAGTAATATGCCAAAATTATTTGGAACGGAGCTTACCCTAGCACAAGACGTCAAGTATTTGGGCGTAGTACTCGACCATAAGCTGAACTGGAGTAAGCACCTAAACACAAAAATAACCAAAGCATGCACAACATTCTGGCAATGCAGAAGATTAATAGGTAGAAAATGGGGTCTCAAACCATCTACAACCTTATGGCTCTACACGACCATAATACGCCCCATGATAATATATGGCGCCATAGTTTGGTGGCCCCGCACTCTTCTAAGCACAGTCATACACAAACTACAAAGCCTACAACGACTCGCCTGCCTGGCAACGACAGGCTGTATGAGAACAACGCCTACAGCAGCGCTAGAGGCCATACTAAATCTCAGACCCCTACACCTCATCATACAGCAGGAAGCTGTCACAGCTGCCATACGGCTTGAAAAGGTAGGGCTCTGGAAACGGGACAATAGAATAACTCATGCGCGCCTAAAGGAGTTAGTATACCACGAAATTCCAATGATAGAGGCGACATGTGATATCATCCCAAAAACCTTTGTCTTTGACAAAAAATACCACATCCAACTTCATGAAGAACCTAAAGATAGCTCTGGCACACATGAAATGAGAATATACACGGATGGATCCAAAACAAAATCAGGAACAGGAGTCGGAGTCTTCTCCCACGACCTAAATATCAATTACTCAACGACCCTGGGAAACCTCAACACTATCTTCCAGGCAGAATGTGTTGGGATTACCCGGGCCGCAACAGCGGTTACATCAAGAGGTATAAGCGATAAGTCAATACGCATTATCTCGGATAGCGCTGCAGTACTACAAGCTCTTAAGAGCAACTGCTTCAACAGTGGACTCATCCTGGAGTGTCACCGTGAGCTGCAAAGTATTGCAACAAAAAATCGGGTAACGTTGCAGTGGATACGTGGTCACAGCAACTCTTATGGCAATGATGCTGCAGACCAACTGGCAAAGAGAGGATCGAACATCAAAATGGTAGGACCCGAACCGATTGTCCCGATACCCTTCTGCCAACTCAAAACATGGTTATGCGATAGAACCACGAAACTACACGAAAAACAGTGGACAGAAACAAAAGAATGTAGACAGACGAAGGAAGCCCTTCCATCCTTGGACAGGCATCTGTCACGCAGACTGCTACGTTCCACAAGGAAAAACCTACGCCACCTAGTGGGTATAATAACGGGCCACTGCTCACTTAACAAACACCTGTTCAACATCGGTATCACTGACAGTCCTTTATGTAGAGGCTGCATGGAAACCGAGGAGACATCGGCTCACGTGCTCCTACATTGCAAAAGCGTGAGCAACCAACGGGCGAAACTCCTAAACAGTCCAGAAACGATGAAAGAGGTACTGCGCGACATCGGTCCCCTATTATCATTCTGGACGGAGCTGAGGTGGTATGAGTAACCGAACAATACTTCGCGTCGGCTACTTACGCACAATGGCCCAATTGTAGGGCTAAGTGCGGATAACACACGTCCAACTAACTAACTCTTTTACGTCGTCTGTAGAGCGATTTTTCTGTTAACAAGAGTTTTTCAGCCAGATGGTAAGAACAGATAAAAACAGCACCTAGAGATGGAACTGACCGTAAAGTAATCATAATATAGTGCGCACACCATTTGTGCAGCATAGCATCGAGCGTGGACAGCTTTTGCTCCTTTTCACTAGTATTAATGTAAATTTTCTGCTTATTTTTTATTATTATTATTTCAGCCTGTATTGTCCAACTGCAGGGCAAAGGCCTTCCTTTCGCATTCCAGATCTTTCTTTAATGCGC
Organism: Catocala fraxini; assembly: GCA_930367265.1. Taxonomy (NCBI): domain Eukaryota; kingdom Metazoa; phylum Arthropoda; class Insecta; order Lepidoptera; family Erebidae; genus Catocala; species Catocala fraxini. Next base: position 14,917,600 of record OV884051.1, read on the forward strand.
TAGTTTGCACCAGTCTCTCTTATATGTATCTAATTCGTCCCAGCACAGTCGGCTCGCTCTATCTCGTTGCCGCTTAGCACTATCTGGGATCCAGTCTGTGCTGATTTTAGCCCAAAGCTCTGTTGGCACTGTCTGGGTGGACAGGTATATGGTATTATGGATCAGATATCATGGACAAAAAAGGTCCATGATATTTTGGATTTGTGTTTTTGGGCGTATTGTGGTATAATTAATCCAATACTTTAGCCGTACCCGTAGATTACTACGCACAATGGCTTGCTGACAAATTCCCTATTTTATTTCCTAAAATATATTTGAGACACTAAACTGCATCGTTGGGCCTTTGTCTTAAAGGCACAGATGGAAATAAATACATTCTGTGCTACAGTTAGTAGTAGTAGTTACATAAAAACTGATTAGATTTTTTAACTTTTTATGTTTATTCCAGGAGTCAAGATCAAACGTGAATACGTATGCTCTATTACTTACTTATGTGTACTATATGAAACATTCACATTTTGGAACTGAATTTGCAACTTTGGCATAACAACATTGAGCAGGTGCATCTCAGTACTGCCTCATAGATGCGGTGGATCGTAAGAAATCCCGAGTCAAGCAAAGTGTTATAGGATTTTTCTGTACCTACATATATGATGAAATGATTTACATACATATTTATCTTGCTATTTTTTATGTTTACGTTACGGGGCGCAGGCCACGGGCTTTTCAGACGCCGTATTACTACTGAGAATTTGCAAACAGAAAACCTAATAACACTCGTCTGATCAGCAATAGAAACCGAGATCCCAAGATCGCACACAATAACCTCAAACTATAGCCATGGAACCTAAAAGGCAAATTTTTATAATAATTATAAGGTCCTGTTAGAAAAGTTAATATTTTGAACGTATGCCAGTTTCGCATCGAAGCTTTAAATTCCAATGAGTCATTGCTTACTACGCATGCGCGAACGATTCGCGTGCCGGCAGCCGCCAGCCATTACTGATTACAAGTGCACTCGTCAATAAACAAACAACACACGCGTACACAATACTTCGATGCAATTACTTACATCTATATAAACAAAAATAAATTGCCACAGGTATGACGGAGCTTCACCTAAGAACGGCTCGACCGATTTGGCGGCCCGCGGCTAAATATCGAAAATTAAAATGGTATTATAGGTATTAAGAAACATTTTTATTGACGTTTTGATATTTAATTTAATTACGTGAAATGTATTTTTGTATAGATTATCAGGAGTCGTTACCCTGTCAATCTATACAAAAACACATTTCACGTAAGTAATTAAATTCAATATCAAAACGTCAATAATTTTTTTGTGAGGTCAGCTAGTAAATGTTAAAATTTTAACGATTGCAGTAAGTATAAAAATGTATGAATATTATTAAATGTGTATTAGTACTTAGTTTATTACATAAATATAGACTAAACTACTAAACTGATTTTAATATGTCAAGGTACGAATTAATGACTGCACGGATGGTGTAATGGTTTAAGTGGTCGCCTCGCCACTGCCAACGCGCTGAGTGTTGTGGGTTCGACGCCACACGGGACAAAAAAATTGTGTGATCCTCAAATAGTTGTTTCGAGTCCAGGTGTTCTTTGTCCGTTGTTTGAATGTTTATAAAGTTCCCTGCGACACAGGAATAGGCCCTAGGGTGAGAGTTGTCTTTAAAAAAATCAAAAATGCATTGTGTCTAGCCGCCCGTGTGCCGCTGCGACTCAATACGTTAATAACTATGTAAAATATATTTAAATTCGTCTTGATTTATGGAATGTCCTAAAAAGAACGACACAGGAAATGAAATACAAAAACAAATAAAGTTCTAACATGCAAAAGCCTGACTTTATAATTAATTGTCTTTTAAAGACACTGCCTGCACTGAGAGTATTCCTGTGTCGCGGGGGATTTTACAATCACTCAAACAACGGACACAAAGAACACCTAGACTCGGGACAACTATTAAAGGATCGCGCAATATTTTGTCCCGTGTGGGGATCGAACCCACAGCACTCGGTGAATTGATAATGGCGAGGCGATAACTTAAACCACTACACCATCCGTGCAGTCAAACTAATTTGATCTCTACATTTTAATACATTACTCTACTAAAATAAAACATCTAATTGATTTGTTTTAGATTTGAGATTCAAAACTCAGTACAGAAAGAACAGTAATTTTAGACAATAAATATCAACTATACGTTTAAACAAAATAACAGAGCGTGGTACTAGAAAAGGCTCGCTACCCACCAGTCCAGACCATTTAACTTGATTGGCAGCAGCAGATGAGCGGGCTAGAACAGTATTTTTTGTTTTTGTTTGTTAGTTGTTGGCTTCAGATGGTCTCTACAACTTACGCGGACTGTGGGTGAGCGCAGACGGCTCCCAACCCATCCGGCTGGCACCAGGACGAGGTCGGCTTATATAGCGGCTGCCGCCGGGGAGGAGAACTCGAGGGTGGGGCGCCACCACTTCGACTCGCGCGCAGCCGCCATGGCGCGAGCGGTTCACGTGACTATGTATTTAACAACGACAGCCTAGTAGGCAACAGGTGGAGTGTCATGCAGAGGTCTCGAGTTCGATCCTAAAACACGCACCGCTGCCTTATCTACTAGTTAATTATCGCTTGCTTTAACAGTGAAGAAAAACATCGTGAGGAAACCTGCATGTCAGAGAGTTGTCCATAACGTTCTCGATGATTTATGAAGTTTACAAACTATAAGTTCTTGGCCAGCGCGGCAGTGTGGTGGGCTATAGTTAGGGTTGCACCTTTATTTTGAACAAATAGAGTACATTTACTTTCTGGGATAAAAAATAAAGTACAAGATTTGAAAATAAAGTACCGGTAAATTGGGGTGTATTGCAACTACTGGGGTGAAAAACAACACAATTAAGTACCTACGCGCGAATTTGATTAAATGACGTAACTCAGTACTGCCAACCTTAAAATTTTACATTAAAACATTGCATAAATATTGGCATATTAATTTTTACTATAGACATGTAAAATTTTGTCATTATAATTCGCATCCTTAATAAAACAGAGACTTATCTCAGTATTTTGGATTAAACAAATTTGAACTCTATTGCAAAGATTTAACACAAATATAATATTAGAATTTAACATATACAATTAGAGTTCAAATTGCCTTACTTTCAAATTTCGAGTTAAGTCGCTGTTTTATTATTATATTATTATTATATTATATTATTTTTATTAAGAGTGCGATATAGATGAACTTTAAAAAAATATTGTTTTCTCCCCAGTAGTTGCAATACTCCTCAATTTACGGTATTACTTATTTATTTAACCTGCCTTTTTGTTACCATATTTTTGTTGATGCTAGTAATATTTAAGAAATATTTATTATCAAGGAATGTCTTATACGCATCTTTACAATAAACATATTGTCTATATTGAAATAGATAAACAATGTTTCTATTCAATTAGGGAATCCCTATAGCTTTACTTGAAGTAAATAATTAAATAAAACCTGTAAATGTTGACACTGGTAAAATAAAATATTTTCACGTATTTTTGTTTCCTAATAAAGTATAAAGTACGTTTGCCCGAAATAAAGTACAATACTTTATTATAAAGTACGGTTGGCAACCCTAAGTATAGCTTAATCGTACACTGAGAAGAGGCCATTGCCAAGCAGTGGGACAGTTTATATACAGGCTGATATTATATATTATTATATAGGAAATATATAATATCCAATACATAGATAGCATCGTCAAAAAGCTAGTCAAAGTTGTATTAGATCCACATTTAATCAGCTATGTTATAATGTTTCACGAAATATCTGCTACTCAAAACTCTTTGCCAGAAAAACCTAATAAGTAACAATTTGTTCGACCTGGGCATTTACCCAAGACCTCATGTCTCGTAGTAGCTTCACTAACGCTGCGTCATTGAGACTAAATACATTAACGAAGAGCGTAGTTGTAATAGATAGCGTTTTCTTTTTTTATAGTTAAGGAGGCAAACGAGCTGAAGGATCGCCTGATGGTAAGCGATTACCGCCGCCCATGGACACCTGCAACACCAGAGGAGTCACAAGTACGTTGCCAGCCTTTTAAATTTGACCCCCACCCCTCCCTCTGGGACCTCCGGTACCCCATTCCCTCCCTCTGGGGCTTCCGGTACCCTCACCCATTCGACGAAACACATCGCACGCTATTTCACGCCGGTTTTCTGTGAGGCTGTGGTATCACTCCGGTTGAGCCGGCCCATTCGTACCGAAGCGTGGCTCTCCCACGGTAAAAAAAAGCTGCCAGGATCAAGTTTTTTCGTGCGCTGTAGCCAGCTCGTTAACGGTCATAGGTTCCGAAAAATCGTCTTTGTCAACTCGCTAGGATCCGGAAATTCCCAGACCCGAATACAATACGACGGTTTTTTAATATCGCTGTTTAAGGTCTTTGACATCTACGTACAGTTATCTCTGCATTACCTACATGATGTACTAAAATTTCTAAATTATGAAAGCAAAGAAAATGTCCTGTGGCTTAACTACTGAATACATTTGGTTCATAATTTGTAAATCGTCAAAGAATACCATGTGGTATACGTGGTATCAATTAATGTGGTAACATATGCGCCACTTTGTATAATATTTTAGATTTATATACTCAGTAATATATGGTACATTGTCTGGTCCGCAATAACCTCGTCCATTATACTTGGCACCTAAACCGTACTTAGCGAAATGTGAGTGTTAAACACCTGCTTACCCCTCCAGGGATTGAACGTGAGACTACGTATATAAGTACAACGAGATATAAAGTAACATACTTATCGTGTAGAGGCTTCACGCTCTATCGCACATTGTTAAAGTGAAGACGACTCTATGATAATAATAATATTCTATCACATACACACAACACCATCTAGCCCAAACTAAGTAGAGCTTTTACGATGGGTACTAGACAATGGATAAACATACATATATACTTCTTTTTGTAAATACATACATATTATACTATATAGAAACACCTAGACCAAGACAAACATTCATGTCCATGTACACAAATGTTTGACTTGTGCGGGAATCGAACCCGCGATCTCAGGCGTGGCAGTCGTTTACACTAACCACTGCGCCATAGAGGCTATGTAGAGACTGTATGTACTATCTGTAACACCAGAATTCACTGCGATGAGTGTTGTGGGTTCGATTGCCGTACGAGACAAAAATTAAGTGAACTTAAAAATGCTTTCCGAGTCTGGGTGTTCTTTGTACCGTGGTATATATTTTGGTTTAAAAGAAAGATTGCTAGCAATTTAGGTTATTCAGTTCAATTCATTAATTGCACTCTATAATGTATATACAGGTCTTATAAATGTAGAGAGAATAATTATGGGCCCCGTCGGGCACGGCAAAATTAGGAGAGAAGAACGAACATTCTATTATCATATATCATATTGAAATAAATTTTAGAGCATTATAAAAAAAGTATCAAACTTATTTTCTAAATATACCTACCTCTCAATTCGAATTTCAAAGGACAAAGTGTATCTTTCGTCTAGAAAAAAGTACTGTTCTCAAGCGAGCGAAGCCGCGTGCAAAACCTAGTCTGCAATAAAAAAATTACACTAAATTCCTAATAATATAAATGGAGTAATTGCGTATGTAGGTATTTCTTCATAAATATAAGAAATAAATAATTTATTATTTGTCAATTAAATAAAAATAATAAGTTACTAATTTAAAGTTGTTTTTTTTATGGCAGTAAAGGGGTGTACCCTAAAAAAGCGAAAACATCTTCGCGTGGTACAATAAGGTCCACAAAAACAAGTTTTCTCTTTGTTAGACTTGACCTTAAGAAGTGCATTGAAGAAACCGGATTCCCCTTCTCCCCGCCTCCTCGTGACACAGAGTAGTAAAGAGAAGAGACTGCTAATATTACTAATAATGTGACTGCTGCCTCTGAGATCTTTAGTTCGATTCCCGTGTTGGACAAAATGTTATTGGGTTTTTCTGTCGAGAATTTTTCAGAGTTGGCAATTAATAATATAATAATAATATTCTATCACTTACACACAACACCATCTAGCCCAAACTAAGCAGAGCTTGTACTATGGATACTAGACAATTGATAAGCATAGGTACATATGTATATACCTTATTTTTGTAAATACATACATATTATTCATAGAAACACCCAGAACAAGACAAACATCCATGTTCGTTCACACTAATGTTTGACTTGTGCGGAATCGAACCCGTGACCTTAGGCGTGGCAGTCGGTTAGACTAACCACTACGCCATCGAGACCGATTAAATTGGATCTGGTAGAGGTCAATTAACTCGTGATTTATTACATGTGACCTAAAATACATAATTTAATTTGGGATTAAATATAATGACCATCAAAAATACTAATTGCACAGCAAAATATGCTTACTAAAATATATCATAACGAGCACCTATACGCCTCAAATCATTGCATTCCGTCTCGGAAGGGTTAGGTTGAAATATAAGGGTCCTTCTTAAACCCACCCAAAAATAAGAGTCCGTCGACTTAGTTTGATCTCTTTAAGTATATATTTGCTGTGCAATTAGTATTTTTGGTGGAACAAATGCAAACAATTTAGGAACAGTTACATACTACATATTTTATTTTCTATTTAATATTTCACTTGCGGTTAGAACCTAGATTTAATTCAAGAGCTTAAAATTTGACAAATATAAAAAGAAAGAGTTAGGTACTATTGCATTCATAATTATGGATTTAGTTTTTGTGTACACGTTTTATCGAACAAACAATTTATGATTTGTATTATAGGTATGGCGCAGTGGTTAAGATTGTATCTCGTTACCATCAACGATACGATTGTGGGTTCAATATCGTTGAGGACAAAAATATTTTGTCGTCATACAGCTGAGCCATTTGTAATCGATGTTCAAAGTAAAATGTACTCATTTCAATGTTCATAAAGTCTCTCGATACATCGGATTATAATTATAATTAGAGCCAGAACGTCTTTTAATTAATTAACTTCTTTTAAATATAGGTAATCGCTTAATAATGACGTTTTTTGCTCCTAAGCAAGAATTTTGATGCTCTATCACCTACCTACGCCATTAAGAAGTACTATTAAATTGATTAACTCCACGACATAATACCAATTACACTAAGGCACAAAAATTAAAAACAAAATGATCAGTCAAATTCAAATATAGAAGGCACCAAACACCGTCTATTAAAATAAAAAGTGCATCGTGTTCTTAATTCAAAATCTCAATCACAAAAGAGAAAGCACCAAACACCGTCCATTACAATAAAAAAGTGCATTACGTTCTAAATACAAAATTGTAAACAAAATGGCACTCTCTAAAGTTGCACATTAACCTACAATCCTGAATCGCGATATTGAAGTTTTCACGAGGTTTCGAATGGGAGCGGCTATTTCGCCTTACTACGCAGGGAGTCCGCACCACAGGGTAAAGCGGTACTGTGCAACCGCTCCAATGAAATGCACCGCACAATAATTCTAGACCTTATTCCGTGATGCATAAAACACAAACTTCAAGATTTGCCATTCTGTCGACTAGATGTTACTGCTAGACCGTATTTGGAATACCCGCGACGCATTAGAATGACGAATGCTTGAACTTACAGAATGCTAACAGCACCTATGTGGTAATATCGACTCCTTTTTTAAACTTTTTGATGATATAACAACGTTTTTTAATAATTATTTAACATTTTAATGCATTCTCTTTATAAAAATATCGAAGTTTCAATCTTGATTTCAAATTATGAAAAATATTTTAGTACGGAACTACTAAACAAAAACTAAAATATAACAGAAAAACTATTTGTCTTTTAGTTTGACTACAAATACTTCAATCGTTTTGAATAAGAAATATAATTACAATCTAATTGGTCAAGTCTCCTTTATAATATTTAGATTTAATGCTATTCTAAGAGCAATTATTATTTTAATAATCTTAGACATAATAATTATTGTTCGAATTAAAAATACAAGTATTAAGCTTTAAAATATTATATATACTAGCATACATAGTAAGAGAGTTAATAACATTATTATATTTATATTTTAGTCAAAATATGTACTAAATACAAACGTAATTCTATTTTTACAAATTAATCTAACAAGAATCTTATAAGTAAAAAGTATATCGTCCATCTTGGTAAATATTATTTAAATGCATTATAGTTAATAAATATGTAGCAAAATATAAAATAAAACACAAATTAAACGAAGAAAGGAATAATTTGAACTCTTTACTTGGTACAACGACATCTATTAGCTCGCGCTATAGTTTTCACTCGGTGACTAACTGTTTAGGTACCTTGTTTGTGGCGCGTTGAGTGCACAAAAAGTGAAACAAAGCATGGTGCCATGTACCAGATAGCGCTAAATATCATATGATTCGGGTAAAACATGCCAGATACAATAACAACCGATAAAATCTCAAAGACCTATTGTTGAATCTGACAAATGAATAAAATATAATAAGCTAAAAGCACCTTATTCCGAGGTACTTGTATTCTCTAAAATAATTATTTAAAGATCTGCATAACTATTTTCTGTTTAACTTATTATATTATAGTATATTGTTATGTTTTGCTATATTTGAGTATCTTCTAACTGTATAATATGCATGCCGTGGCAACCTTTAAGTAAGGTAGCACTATACACTAGCTATAAGTACTAGCCATAAGAACATGTTACAGTGTATACCTTGTTGGTTGTCCGAATTAAATAAATAAATAAATAAAGTACTCTACTATTGGCGCCTTATGCCGATTTTTGTACAAAAAGACGATTGTACTTAGTGTTTTTTGATCCTGACTCTACAAGTGGACAATTACTTTGGTAGAGAAGCTCGCAGAAGAATACCGCTGAGATAAGCAGCATTTCATAAACTTCTTTAAGTTTTTTGAGAGCTTTGCATAAATGCAATGGATAACTCACTGCTAAAACAGGAACTTAACTTAGCTGTAGGGGTTAATACGTATACCTACTAGTAATTCGCAATCAAAAGGGCAAGCAATGACTTAGGTAGTCAAAAAAATAAAAAATTGTGCGTCGTATACTTATACGCCTTTGTAGCATCATTTAGGAGAAACCTATGCCCCACAGTGGACTGCTGTAGCTGATGGTTATTTGTCCACTAGTGTGTACTTTAAAAGTAAACGCTACTAAGAAACTTAGGGACTAAATTATCTTGTTACAATCTACAATACATAATCACTACTTAATTGCCCCGAACGCAGGCAAAGATAAGGATTTTGTTACATATTAGTTTATTTTATTATTATTTTCACCAAAAGAGAAAATAAAATGACAACCCTTGGACGTGTTTACTGCGCAAGTCCAAAAAACGTCAATTTGGCCTTGTCAAATATTTCGCAAAAACAATTGTTATAAAAAAATAATTAAATAATTGTTTTTAACCACCGTTTATTAATGTAAAAGATAAAGAAAATATTCTCGAATAGTCGACGAGGATAATTTTTAAAGAAAGGAGTTGTTTTGAAGGTAATGTTTTACGATTGTTGTAAATAATAAATACTTTGTGTTACGCATTTTATTACTATGCAATATAATAGATAAAATAGGTGTATTAGACTATTGGCGATATTGTTTCTCTATGGTTTATGAAGCTGATAAAGTGTAAACGTTTTGTTAGTTTGTGGCTATGTATTTAGAAATTATTCTCTATTGGCCATAAAGTGTCGAAGGTCTGAAATAAAGAACCTCCTACTGATTTGTAAGACAGTCCTCTCTCTTTAAATTAATGAATATAATGTTATTCACAAAATATTCATGATTTTCCTATATTATTATTTATTTTCAGTAGTATTAAATACTTGCAATTGGTTTAATATTAATAGTAAATAATATCTCGTTTGAATTAAATACCATTTATTAATTTATATTTAGTTATAAAGTTACAAAAGAATATATTTTGCCAGGTGTACTGGTGAAATGTTGCTTTTAATTTTTGTTTATGTAATTGTTGTTTTTCTTATATTTGTTAAAAATGCACCAATGGCGCAGAAGTTGAAGTGGTCAGCAGCATCATTTGTTGTTTATTCGATTCCCATTTCTCACCAAATGATTTTTGTATTTAGTTTTTGAGATTTTTACATTTGTCTTTATGTCCATGTAGCTAATTCTTTTTATTAAAATATGTGGTCTGGTAGCGCATGTGTGCAACTACATTTTGCTTGATAAATCCCGATTTTAATGCCCAGGTCGCACAAACTATTATAAAGCTTCCTTTTTGGAAATTCTGAAATGCTACAGCCTAGATCTGTCCACTAGGCCTTCGCCCCATTTTACATTGGACCACAAAATTTTTATAGCTTTCCTTGCTGGCGATTTGTAGGTGTTATACCTATGTACATCTCTTTTTAACGCTTTGTAAAATCTACTGTGTGACAGTACGTTTATGCCTTGCTCAATGCTTATCTTAGCTTTATGTTTCCAATGACATTGTGATCGGCTCTTACTAATCGAATGAATCGATGCGATTTTTTTTTATTTTGTACCCTGTATATTATACAGGGTACAGAAAATAATATTTTTATATCAGGGTTGCCATACCTTTTTTTCACAATCATTGGTTAAAACTAGACATAAGGAAAGATTAATTTTAAGAAATTGATTAAAATGTTAATTTTGATACTGTTTTACGTTAATGGCGCCTAAAAATGTAGTTAAATTAAATAATACAAGTATTCGCAAGTACGATGGCAAAGGAATTACTAAAAAAAAACTAATTTTGTTGAAATGGCAAACAATTGAAAGGGTAAAGAAGTGAATTGAAAGGGTAAAGAAGTGAATTTTAACAAAAAAACACAAAAATGTACGCCTTTTCACGCTGTTGGCAGCCCTGACATAAAAATATTATTTTCTTACTGCCTGATAACTGGTTAACCTCCAGCTAACGGATTATCCATTATTAACGATAGATCCTGTATATCTATGCAAACTGATAAAACGTATCGGTAGTGTAAATGCGACTGCCGTGTATAAAGTCTCGGATTCAATTCGTTTTCCGTCAATATTTTTAGTAACAGCACAGAGTCTGGATCTGTGCTCCGTAGACAGTAATAGACTCACCCGCTAGTACGTGAGACCTCAACTGAGCGTTTTTAGGCTGTCGAGATTTCTACATACATAATTATGTATTTAATACCAGATTTTGCGTGCGGCGTCACTCGCGGTAATGTAGGTTAGGCTAGTTTAGTAACAGTACTTTTTCTCGATAAAAGTACCCTACGTTCTCTTCTGTTTTCCTAACAATGTATATATGCGAAATTTCATGATGAGCGGTCGAATAGTTAAGGCGTGCAAGTGTAACAAACAAACAAACTCACATTCGCATTTATAATATTAGTTAGGATTCTTCTGTACGTGTCACTGAACTCCCAAACAGCTGGATCGATCTTGACGGTTTTTTTGTGAGTCTTTGAGTGGGTCCCTGGACGGCTTAAATTCACAACTGGACTCGGTTGGTGGCGCTGCAATTGGGTTTAAGGATATTTTTTTTACCCGGGCGATGTCTGTCCTGTTCGCTAGTATATGTACATATTATCTATACTAATTTTATCAAGGAAAGACTTGTTTTTTTTTGTTTGTTTGTTGAGTTTTTGAGTTAAACCCACATAGGGTTTAACTCAAAAACTACTCAAACAATTTGAAATATATTTCTCCATTAGCAAGTTATAGTACCACCGAATAACATAGGCTATATTTGATTTAAAAAGAATAGGTAGGTACTGTAACTAATAGGTATACCCTAACCTACTTGTACGCGAGTGAAGCCGTGAGCAAAAGCTAGTGTGTAAATAATGTGTTTTCGTTTTTTTCCAGATAAGATGGCTACCGGCGGTTCCGGGGCGGTGTTTTTTCTTGGCACACGAGCGCATTACCAAGTAATTATAATTATTAAGTGCTAATTATATACTGTCATATAAATTCGATAGCAAAATTTTCCAAATTTGCCCTGGAAATTATTTCGCATTTGTCTTTTAGCGCCCCTTGCCCTCTGGCGCCTAGAGCGATCGCTTTTCTCGCTCTACCCCAGGGCCGACGCCGTGGATAAAGATCCTGGATTCTAAACCAGAATCGCACAGTATTGTCAGTAACCACGCAGGCTGGCAAAGTGCCCGGCAACAAAAGGCTTGCCCTAAAACAGTGGCACACCAGCGGCCAGATACAACAGATTTTTGATTAAAATAAAGATACAATAGGTAAAACACAATAACAAGGTTAGCGAAATATGGGTGTACTTAATTATAAACTCAACAACTACAACTCTCCATGCTCTTCACAGATGGCGCAGGTATCTATATATGTACATGAACAATCCTTCCAGGTCCTAAACCAGCCCGAAACCCGATTCGACGTGGAGAACGGCAACGCCTCCACTGAGACGATCTACCAGAACCCCTCGGTGCAGGAGTTGTGGCCGAGAGACCAGAATTCGTCGGTGACGTCAGTCCAGGAGCTGTGGCCCAGAGAACAGAAGCTGGAGGTGGACAACGAGCGCTGGGGCTACTGCGAGCAGACCGAGGTCACCGGTGAGTGTGAGTCTACCTTCAGCTAAAGAGAAGAACTCGTCAGTGACGTCAGTGCAGGAGCTGTGGCCCAAGGAACAGAAGCTGTAGGTGGACAACGAGAGCTGGGGCTACTGCGAGCAGACCGAGGTCACCGGTGAGTGTGAGTCTACCTTCAGCTAAAGAGAAGAACTCGTCAGTGACGTCAGTGCAGGAGCTGTGGCCCAAGGAACAGAAGCTGTAGGTGGACAACGAGCGCTGGGGCTACTGCGAGCAGACCGAGGTCACCGGTGAGTGTGAGTCTACCTTCAGCTAAAGAGAAGAACTCGTCAGTGACGTCAGTGCAGAAGCTGTGGCCCAAGGAACAGATGCTGTAGGTGGACAACGAGCGCTGGGGCTGCTGCGAGCAGACTGAGGTCACCGGTGAGTGTGAGTCTACCTTCAGCTAAAGAGAAGAACTCGTCAGTGACGTCAGTGCAGGAGCTGTGTCCCAAGGAACAGAAGCTGTAGGTGGACAACGAGCGCTGGGGCTACTGCGAGCAGACTGAGGTCACCGGTGAGTGTGTGTCTACCTTCAGCTACAGAGAAGAACTCGTAAGTGACGTCAGAGCAGGAGCTGTGGCCCAAGGAACAGAAGCTGGAGGTGGACAACGAGCGCTGGGGCTACTGCGAGCAGACCGAAGTCACCGGTGAGTGTGCGGATACCTTCAGGAATTCGCGCCGACTTCATATGGCTGGGAGTTTCCAAGAAAATCCTCAATGACAATATCGGTAGGATTGAGCCCCAATAACTTATCCTGTACCCCAAACTAAATAACTCAGCTAGCTGTACTAATTGTAGTGGAGAGCATATTCGTATTTATGGAAAAGTCTCGAAAATAGCAGGATGTTCATCGATCCGATAAACATCCGGCCCGAACGAACCGATCGCATTGCCACCAGCCACCATCTACGAAACCACTCAAACACACACAAAAATGTTATCAAAATAGGTTCAGCCAGACTTCACATTATATCTTTGATAACGTTATGGAGAACTCTCAGACGCGGATGTTTCCTCACAAAAGTGTCCTTCACCATCAAAGCGAGCGATAATTAACTCTTTAATACGCACATAACTTCGAAAAATCAGAGATGCAAGCCTTGAGATCGAACTCGACATCTCTGCGTGGCAGTTCAACGGGCTCCCACTAGGCTGTCGCTGCTTATCTTACCTTGTAATTAGTAACTAACGATGATTTAAAAGAGTAGCCGTGAATTTCTTGCAGAAAACTCAACCTTTTGACTAAACCTAGGAACTAATATAATTGTAAATTAAGGGTCGGGTGTCGGTGCCAATAACTAGACATTATGTTGACATGAGACTATATGTATGAATGTTTAAAAGAAACAAAAACAGGGTGTGTGCTGTTGAACCTCAGTGTGTCTGTTTGTTTTCCAAATCTGATTTGTATTTATATTGGTTGTCCTGTTGGCTAGTGACGGACGAGCGAGAGAAGCCGGAGTCTGCGAAGCGGTCGCGGCGCCGCCCGAGCGAGAGCGCGCTATGCGAGCGCGACGACATGAAGCCGGCGCTGCTCAACTCCGTCACGGACAGGTAAGCTTACTAGCCAGACACTGACCTACCTAGGTTGCGGAGGAACGTAGTCTGATGTTCCTCCAACACAAAGGAAAGCTCCTTCAACCAAGCTGGGTGATCGTGCCCGGCGGACCGCGACCTGATAGTTCAATCAAGGGTTAAATCAATTCAAAATATCTCTATTCATTTAGGTCACAAAGTAACACTTATGAACTTCAAAGTTACACTAACTAAACAATTATATGAATTTACATTTACCTGTTGCCACGTTCAGCAAAGAGAAAAACGGGCAAAAAATTCACGGCACTCTTTTTAATCGTATATTTTACAATGCTGTTTATTTTACAAATTATTTTTGTAAGGATCTGCGATATACCATTTGCTTACTAATAAAATGAACACACTTATGCAAAAAAATTTAAACAGTATACAAAATAGATTTTTATTTATGTTAGCCTCTAACATCAGGCATGGCAAAATAGGAGCATCTACTCACATTCACATAAGGTAAAACTTGTTCTTTTCGGAGACCTCTACGGGGTCTCAGGGTAACCAAACCAGGTCGTGAGCCTGCCTTGGTGGTGGTCGTCGCCGCTTGCTAATGCAACCGGGTCACTGGGGTGGGCCCGTGTGGGCACGTTAGTCAGTGCGGGTCGTCAGAGCCAGTGCCAGCTAACGTGCCAGCAGCGCTCAGGTCGTGTCCGATGGGTCCCTCCTGCGCTTGGTGAGGTTGAGCTCCCCTTGAAGGGTTTCTCGGGAAGCAGCCGTCAGACAGCATCAAGGGATTAGGATTAGGGCAATTATGTAGATCACTACTGTTGATGCCGCAAACTTGTATATACAGGGTGTCCGGTAATTAGTGGATAACCTTGAAATGTCTTATAGTAGAACTGATGGCCGCTCAGAGGAAAATATGAAAATAAATCTATCCTAACTACTACCTGAAATATCTATTTTTTTTAAGTTTGATATTTTTACCATGTTTAACTTTCTTGTACACTACGACCATAAATTAATGAATTCCATCGGATTTTTGTTGTTTTATTATTAAACACTAATTATGCTAATAGGTAGACAGTTAAAAGGATGACTAGCAATAGCACTTTAAAAAATCAAATAATACAAACAATTTTTTTTTGAAAAATTGACAAAATTTATTTTTTTATCGAAGTTTAAACATCTCGGGTATAAAAAAAGTATGAGTACATGAGTGACCAATACTTTTATACAGATGTCGATTTCAAGTAGATTTTTTAATGTTATTATTCATAATTGTATTTACTGTAAATAGAGAGTTATTGCTATTAATGTAGGAAAGGAACTTTAGGAAAGGATGAAGAGAAAAAGGAATTGGCATGGAGAAGGGGTGGGATGGGAGCAAGAGGGTGATTGGGCCTCCAGCACTCTCACTCACTGAATGAAACAGTAGGAACACTGCTATTTCACGTCGATATTTTGTGAGAGGGTAGTCCTTTGCCGGCCCATTCATGCTGAAATCAGCGAGGCTCCACTACTCTGAAAATTCTGGTTGCCTGGTCGCATTTACTACGACCACCCCATAGAGACAGTCGATCTACAAAGCGTAGTCGTTGTCCGCAGTCCGCCCCAGAAGAAGTGCGCGAAGGCCCCGCTGCTGACGTTCCTGTGGTCGCTGGCGCGGCGCGCGCGGCGCCTGGACGCCGAGGTGCGCTACCTGCACCACGTCGACGCCGCGCTCGCCAGCTGCTCCTACAGGGAGTCCTGCCGCTGCCTCGACTGCCAGGTAACATGCTTTTCTTTTTCTTTCCTTAAGACGATTCCCGCACTAGGAATAATGCCCGTGTCGCGGGGGACTTTAATAATAATATAAGGTCCTCCAGACCAAATTTCTGTCACGGCGGCCAATATTACCGAAGACAGACCATCTGCACAGGAGATATTATACCTAGTGCACAAGTGTGTGTGTGCAATCACGAGTGCACTCTCTGTTCGCTAACCCTCGTGATCCGATGGGACGGATAATCCGACACGACCAGCGAGAGATCAGGCGCAGGACCGACGGCTTTACGTGCTTTCCGAGGCACGGGGGTGTCTAACACCGCCAATTTCCTAACTCCGAGCTCATATTGAGATTTCTTAACAGAAGAAACCAATAACTTTTTATTGGGCCGACCCGGGATTCGAACCCGAGACCTCATGCACAGCAGTCGCATTCACTACCGCTGCGCCACGGTGGCAGGAACATGCAAACGACGGACACAAAGAACACCACTTCAGGTAGTTGAAGACTGAAGTAGGTACAAGGTATCTTCTCACCGTCAGAATTCTCTAGCCGTTTCACTTTAAACATGGTGGTGTGTGATTGGGGTTGCCAACCGTACTTTATAATAAAGTATTGTACGTTATTTCAGGTAAACGTACATTATACTATTTACATTTCGCGCGGCTCCGCCCGCGTGGTACTTACATCAATAAATAGTAGCCTATATCTTTCCCTAGGTTTTAAACTAGGTAGGTATATCTGTACCAAATTTCATCTAAATCGGTTGAGTGGTTTAGCCTTGAAAAGACAACAGACAGACAGAGTTACTTTCCAATTTATAATATTAGTAAATATGAGAAAAATAAAGTACATGGAAATACTTTATTTTACCTATGTCGACTCTTACAGGTTTTATATATTGTTTACTTAAGTTTAATAAAACACTAATTATTTACATAATATTGTCTTCTGTTTACGCGAATGTTATTCATTCAAATTAAACTACTTACGGATTATATCGCGTTGTTTATTTAACACTTATATAATTATGAAATTATATAAATGATAAGTATATAAGTAATATTACATAATTATGAAAATAACAATTGTTACACTACTACTACTAGGAACTTTATTAATTTTTAAGCTAATTAAATTAATTAAACTATTTATATTTAAGTTTACACTTTCCCCGATGTTTCGGTGGTTGCTTTTCAGCAGCCATGGTCACGGGGAGAAGTTTAATAGTAGTAGTAGTGTAACAGTTTCAAAATTATGTAATAAAGTGTAAAACAAACAACGCGACAAAATCCGTATTTTAAAGTTGTTTAATTTCAACTTATTATTTATTTATGCCGTTAAAACATTTCTTGATAATACATTTTTGTTAGATGTTTCTAGAAGCAACAAAAATTTGGAAACAATATAAATAAATATAGCAAATTAAAGAAATATTTTTATTTAATTAAGTATATACGTTTTTTTTAAAGACAGCTCTCTCACTAGGAATAATTCCTGTGTCGCGGGGGAACTTACAAACATCCAAACAACGGACTTAAAGAACGCCCAGACTCGAAACTACCATTTGTGGATCACACAAATTTTTGTCCCGTATGGGATTCGAACCCACAACACTCGGCGCAGTGGCAGCGGCGAGGCGACCTTTTAAACCACTACACCATCCGTGCAGTTATAATAATACTTTATTTTCCGATGCTTTACTTTATTTTTGTTACTTCAGGAAGTAAGTAGGTATGTATACTATATTATATTATTACACTCCGCTTGATGGTAAGCAGTCATGCGGTCCAAGAGCAGTGACCTCCACACCGTCCACATAGCAGCTGAGGCGATGTTGCGGTCCCTACTTTGACGGCCTAAGAAGTTTTTCACGACCCGCTGAAGGCACCCAGGATTGAAGGAAGAAGGAAACACGTCCCTTGACAGAGAATTCCATGCCTTGATCGTTCGGCAGAGGTATGAGGACCCAAACTTGTTGGTGCGCGCTCTAATCGACTCTCCCGTGTAAGGATGGCATCTGAGCCCAGCACGTGTTGTTCTGGATAGGAAAGAGGAGGGCGGGATAAGGTGGAATAACTCTTCAGAGCACTCCCCGTGGTATATTCTGTAAAAACATACCAATGAGGTAATGTCCCTAAGGAGTTGCAGAGGTTCCAGTGAACTCGTGATGGCAATCCTATGTGTGATGCTGTTGATCTTTAATGTAAAGGGAGATATTATGTGTTTCTAATTTTACGCCTATATTCTAGAAGTAGGCAGAGCTGTGTAGCACGCCACCACCACATTTCGGCAGGTATGGCTTTGGGTCCCACGTATTGGGGAATTTCAGACAGTATCGCTGGTTTTTACAATGATGCATTTATATTTATTTTTTAATTCGTTATGAACTAACTTTAGTGGACAGCTTGGCTGGCATATAAATAATACGTTAGGTTTTATTAGAAAAAGTACTTTTTAAAATAAAATTTAGCATATTTTACTCAGTGATAATAATAGCTTACAAATGGTAAAAGACGTTTAAAATCGGTTGAGTAGTTTTTGAGTTAAATCCTTATAAACACAAACTAAAAATCAAAACTTTCCTCTCAAGAAATGTTAAATCTTTCTTATGGAAATATTTTTTTACTTTGACTTAAATTTACGATTACTTATCTACTTTACAATCATGTGTAGAATCATTTGTGAATGAAAAGTAATTGTCTCGTATGGGTTTCGAACCCACAACACAGCATGGCCACCGCTTACTCGCTGCGGCATCCGTGAAGTCTACTTAGATACTGAGTCACAAGGTCACAACATATCTTATCATGGTAATTCCTTTGTGTACACTTTAAGAACAAAGAACGTGTATACAATTAATTGAGCATAGCATCAACCATAATATATATTATATAGGTATACTTATCACAGTCTGCACTTATGTTTTCGTGCGATATTATAGTGTCGGATAATCGGATTTGACGCCCTGTTTGAGAAAAAAGTTATTCGGTTTATCTGTCAACAGACATCTATATCTGACAGCACAGAGTCTGGATATGTGTACGATAGCTGGCTATAGGCCCACCCCTTATTACGTAGAACTAAATTCATAGCCAGCGAAATGTGGTTAGTGTAACTGACTGCCACGCCTGAGGTCGTGGGTTCGATTCCCGCACAAGTCAAATATTTGTGTGCAATGGACATGAATGTTTGTCTTGGTCTGGGTGTTTCTATGTATAATATGTATGTATATACAAAAAAAAGTATAAGTATATGTATGTTTATCCATTGTCTAGTACCCATAATACAAGCTCTGCTTAGTTTATATGATGGTATATTATTGTTCGAGGCAGTTGGCCTTCACACTTTACACTTTATCGTATTGGTAGAGTTGTAGTGGAGTACGAAAAGAAAGATAGCCGAAAGTTAGACACTGTGTATTACTGAAGTTAGTTTATGATTATTACAATGTAAACAACGGTGGCTTATCTGTCCTTGATAGTGTGTTGTAGTTATAAGTTAATAATGTACTCGTTATTACTTGGTTAATAGCTTATCAATATAAAAGGTGTTGCGAAATACTTTATGAGGCATGTTAGTATTGGACGTAGGTGCTGCGTCGGCAGCGTTGGTATGTACGGTAATGAACTCGTGACCCGTACAATAATATTATATTAAACTTTCTTGCGAAGAACTATGTAAAAAGAAAGATTATTTAGGCAAAAATGACATTCGTGCAGTCCTGGGGATGCCTCGCGCGGAGACGAAACACGTGTCGACGCATATTTTGTGCTCGAAGCGGCATATTGCAAGTTGGAGTACGTCCGGATCCCACGACGTGGCTGTTCCTATCCAGAGAAGTTTGGTATTGTCAAGCTTTTTCTTGGAATAGTTTGAGTTGGCAACCAAGCGCCCGTGGCGGCTTCCTCTCTTCGTCTTACATACACTAGTAAATATAATTAACATAACATGAATATAGTTAGTAATAATTCAATAATAGCAAATATATACTTAACAAAAATATTTTATACCGGTATCTACAAAAATACAAACAATTGAAACAATGACTAGATGGTGAAGTGGTCGTCTCGCAGCTGCCACTGCGCGGGGTGCTGTGGGTTCAATTTTCAAAAGGAGCAAAAATTGTATGATCCGCAAATAGTTGTTCCGAGTCTGGGAGTTCTTTGTGTCCGTTGTTTGAGTGTTTGTAAAGTCTTTCGCGACAAACGTATTATTCCTAGTATAAAAATATATATCGTATATAAAACCCGCTCTCTCTTATGTGAACTAGTGATAGGTATATTGTTATAATATTTTATTATATTCAGTAGGTACAAAACAGATAAAAGATTAACATATTACAAACAATGGTCTTAATAGCACACAATGTGTAAATCTGGCATCTAGCTACTTTTGTACACAAAATTTGCCATACAGGTACAGTACCTACGTACGTGTAAGTTTACATTAGCTTAAACTGTTAAATAACGAATACAAGAGTTTAAAAGAAAAATAATACATGACAAATTTAAAATAAACAGACGATATACAAGATTTAAATGTGCTGAATTTTTCGTGAAAATATCTGATCGAGAGCAGATAGAATTAAAGTTTTTACACATTCTGTGCAGTGGGTTATTCTGAGACACCTTGTTGTTGCTGGTTGGGACACTAAAAATAAATAGTGTAGTGCCCTTTTTGCTACGCCTGTAAAAGCCCGCTAAGTTTCAGCAACAACTATACAGTACTAATTATCCCTCAGGAACAGTACTTTTTCTGGATAAAAGATAACCTATGTCCGTTCCCCTGACAACGTGTATGCGAAATTTCATGATAATCGGTCGATTAGTTGGCGTGAAACCATACATAGATTCACGCCTGTTTTCCAGAGGGGTAGGCAGAGACTACGGATTTTCATTTGCTACGATCCTGACACACTTCTCTGGCTTCATTCACTTTCATCACATTCCTTATACACGCTCACCGGTTTAAGGTGCTCTTAACCTGGCCTTTGTCCAGAAGTTACATTCGCATTTATAATATTATAGTTAGGATTTAACGCCTATAATAATTGTACACTTTGTTTACAAATCTACTAATATTATAAAACTGAAGAGTTTGTTTGTTTGGTTGAACGCGCTAATCTCAGGAACTACTGGTTCGAATTGAAAATTCTTTTAGTGTTGGATAGCCCATTTGGGGGTAGTTCTCTTATGTGAAGCAGAGGAAGTTGCGCGGGTCAGCTAGTAATTGATAAATTATTATGATTGCCGTCAAGTAACGCCTAACACAATACCACATAGGTATGTGAGTGTATATTGTGTGTATGAGTCAGAAATGACGCAATATCTGGCATATTTCTGACCAAGGCGATTACTGAATACCTACTCCATAGAACCGGTTTTAACATAAAGCCTAACTATTGTTATAAATGCGAATGTGAGTTTGTTTGTTTATTTATTTGTTTGCTACGCTTTCTCACCTACTGGACCCATCATTATGAAATTGATTTAAAAAGACAATTTATTGATTAATAAGACAACTCCTACACGAATAAATCCTATGACGCGTGGGACTTTACAAACATTCAAACAACGGACACAAAGAACTCCCAGACTCGGAACAACCATTTGTGGATCACATAAAGTTTTGTCCCGTTTGAGATTCGAACCCACAACACTCGGCGCAGTGGCAGCGGCGAGGCGTCCACTTAAAACATTACGCCATCCATGCAGTCAGAAATTTCGCATACACGTTGTCAGGGGAACAGTGAAGGACATAGAATACCTTTCATCCAGGAAAAAATACTGATATTAACTTAACCTACATTTACGCGAGGGAAGCTGCGGGCAAAAACTAGTATGTATATATGGCGCGCGCCATTTTAGGTATCACTTCGATTTATTCAAAGTGATAAATGATAGGTAATCATACGGACATACAAGTTTCTAGAGACAGACCTACGGCGCTTTAGGAAAGGTTAGGTGGTTGGAGTGTAGCAAAGGTGTGGACTTGTTAAACTTTCACAACTTACTTTAATGATTTGTTTGACTTATTGACAAGGTAGAAAGATAGTTATTTTCGCCCCTCTACGCAATAGAATACTCAAAGAATTAAGTTTACCAAATTTTCGAATCTCTGAGGAAAATATTTCTGTCTTTTTGTACTATATGAACGACTCACAGGACAAAGAAAATTTATCACAGAAGTAAAAAGTTGTTGTTTTCTTTATTTTATCCTTTAAAACGACTAAAAATAAGCCGGAGGTCATCTTGGCACTTTTTGTCTATGATGAGTGGTTCTCCAGATAATTGCCGCTATTGGTGCGCTAGGAGAATTTCCTTGGAAGGTAGGAAAACATCACGACTCGGAGCACACCGACTCTGTTAGGTTAGGTTAGAAGGCGGATGCGGGAGCGTAGCTTCCGCCGCCGCCTTTGATGGTTATTTTTTTTGTTAACCAGTCAGAAAAAGAAGCCCCCGCAGAGCGGGCTCCGTCGAATCAGTCTCTTTGAATTGCACCCGTGCGAAGTGAATTATACTTTTATGATAATTTTTGTAAGTCCTTTGAGTCGTTCATATCGTACAAATAGAAATATTTTCCTCAGCGAAACGAAAAATTTGGTAAATTTAATTGTTTGTGTGTTCTGTCGTATAGATTCAAATCTTGTAAATTTTTCGCTATCTCTAATAGTTTCACGGCAAAAGTGATTGGAAGTTTTATCATCGTATTAAAAACGCCGATCACCTCATCAACCACTCATCTCATCAACTACTCATCTCATCAACCACTCATCTCATCAACCACTCATCGCAGACAAACAGTTCCAACATGACTTTCGTCTTATTCTTTGTCGTTTTATAGTTCACGGCAAAAGTGATTGAAAGTTTTATCATCGTATTAAAAACGCCGATCATCTCATCAACCACTCATCTCATCAACTACTCATCTCATCAACCACTCATCTCATCAACCACTCATCGCAGACAAACAGTTCCAACATGACTTTCGTCTTATTCTTTGTCGTTTTACAGTTCACGGCAAAAGAGATTGAAAGTTTTATCATCGTATTCAAAACGCCGATCATCTCATCAACCACTCATCTCATCAACTACTCATCTCATCAACCACTCATCTCATCAACTACTCATCTCATCAACCACTCATCTCATCAACCACTCATCTCATCGACCACTCATCGCAGACAAACAGTTCCAACATGACTTTCGTCTTATTCTTTGTCGTTTTATAGGACAGCATTAAAAAAATAACGAATTAAGAGAAATTTTATTATTACGAAAAAGTTCCAATAAATGCACACCTTTTGCTACACACTCTGGCCGGTTATATTTCTATAGTAATTGTATAATATTATAATAATATCAGCCCTCTATTAAACTGTCCGACTGCTGAGCACGGGCTGCTTCTCAGTGTGAGAAGGATTAGGCTATAGTCCACCACGCTGGCCCAGTGCGGGATTGCAGACATCATATATCTTAGAGAATATGGTGGAGAACTTTTAGATATGCAGGTTTCCTTACGAAGTTATTCGTTACTGTTAAAGAGAGCGATACTTACCTAACAATTGTAAACGCTCTGTGGAAAGTCAGAGATGCGCGCTTTGGGATCAAACTCGAGACGTCTGCGTGACAGTCCGATGGTCTCCCACTAGGCTATCGCTGCTATATATATGTTAGGCTATAGTCCTTTATGAACAGTCGAAATGTTTCCGAAAAGGCACGTTTGGCTGTTCATAGAGGACTATTAGTGCCCACACTTATGTATGGAAGTGAAAGTTGGGTATGGCAAAAGAAGCATGAGAGCAGAATAAATGCTGTAGAAATGAGAGCGCTGAGAAATATATGTGGTGTGACTCTGAAAGATAGAATAAGGAATAGTGTGATTAGAGAGAGATGCGGCATGAAAGTTGATATAGTGACAAGAATAGAAAAGGGTATGTTAAGCTGGTTTGGGCATGTAGAAAGAATGGACGAGGAAAGACTGACTAAGAAAGTTTATAAGGCTAGTGTGAATGGAACAGTCGCAAGAGGAAGACCTAGGCGAACGTTTCTTGATCAGATCGGAGGCGTTCTGGACAAAGGCCAGGTTAAGAGCACCTTGAACCGACGGGCGTGTATGAGGAATGTGATGAAAATGAATGAAGCCAGAGAAGTGTGTCAGGATCGTAGCAAATGGAAATCCGTAGTCTCTGCCTACCCCTCTGGGAAACAGGCGTGAATCTAAGTATAAGTATAAGTATATATGTTATACTAAATTTCTCCCGCAGCTTCGCTCGCATAAATGTAAGCTATGTCAATTTTCTACTCCTTGACAACAATACTTTTTTCTGGATGCAATGTAGGTACTTTATGTACTTTTCTGTACCCCTGACAACGTGTATGCGAAATGGCGTGATGATCGGTCCAACCATCAGGGCGTGAAAGCGAAACAAACAAATAAGCAAACTCACATTCGCATTTAAATTATTAGTATATAAATATTGAATACATACACACTGGTTTCGAAGTCGGGTTGTAGGTGCGGTGTTCCAGTTTTCCTGTTTACTTATCGGCATAATTTCAGTCCAACCGGCTCTCGTATTCCTTGTAATATCTCGGAGGATATCGTGTTTTAGTATTAAATTAGCTGAACATAATTATGTGTATTTTACTAGCTACATTAATTCTGTAATATCAGCAACACATTGACACTACTTTTTGAAGAAGTCGTGACTGGGCCGACCCCAAAATATCGACTGTTTCGCCCATTCCTAAAATGATGTAGGAGCACATCCACAAAATATTTGGAATGACCGAGCCCACACAATCTTTGACAAAATGAACGTAGCATTATGCTAAATCATATACACTAGAAATAAAGTATTTTTATTTGCATCTCCACAGCACAATACAATAAAATATAAACACATACAGTATACAGTATGGAGACCAAATTAGGGACCTACGTCACCTATTGTACCAGTTGAAACTGCAACGCTGGTATTTTCTCAGTACCTGTACTAATACTACTTTTCACCTCTTCTGTATCTATGTTTATAGTTAATGCGAATTTTGTGTCAATTAATATTAATTTTCATGCGTTTAGACGTTTCTACACCTAAAGACACGGCAATTGGCAGAAGCTATACATGTTAGGTACTGAAGTAAAGTACCTATAACTCAAAATTTGGACTCATAATATTCGAGTCTGCGATGCTTATATTATCGGGTATCTATTAATAAATATTTTAAGTCTCCCACTCTGTTAAGGAGATAAGTGGAATTCTTTTATCAAAACCTTTAACGTATTCCTGATTAAATTTATTGCGGATTCAAATTCAGTTCAACTTTCTCTGGGCATTTATGAGTGTCAAAACTTGGTCGGTTTTCTATGGTCACCACTGCTGAACTTGTCTACGCAGATGTTACAATGTTAGTAGAACACGGTCTCTGACAAAGTGTTATCAATTAATATTATAAAGGAGAATATTCTAATGAACACTGTAACTACTGAACCGATTGTAACCAGTCTTCCACCATTAGAAAGCTGATTTATCCAGAAGTAACATGTTACAAGCAGTCACAGGCCATCACTACATATTATAAAACAAAGTCTCCCGTCGCGTCTGTCTGTTCACGATAAACTCAAAAACTACTGAACGACTTTTCATGCGGTTTTAATCAATAGACAGAGTGATTCACGGGGGAAGTTTCGGTGTATAGTTTGTTAAGGTTTTGTACTACCCGTGCAGCCGTGTGAAGCGGGTCGCTGGTATATATATAGGTATATAAGTATAAACTTAAATTAGATTAAGAGAACACATTCAGATTTGATAGGAATGTCACTATATACACGAGCGTCGATTTTATAAGCCCTGGGGAACCCCGAGCACTCCCAATGGCATTATCGGTAGGACTAAGCCCCTCCAATAATTATACTGTAATCCTCTATAATAGGCACTACGCAAAGTGGCTAAAGAACCTCACCATTAGTTAGTGCTTGTTAACTATTGCTTGGAAAATTATGGCTACCCAAAATATATTTTACACTATATTTTGGCCGCGGCGTCGCTCGCGTAAATATAGGTTATATTAGGTTAGGTTCGTAAAATGTACTTTTTTCTGGATGAATATATATATAGAGATAGATATATTCTTTTTTGTTCCTCTGACAAGGTATATGCGAAATTTCAAGATGATCGGTCGAGTAGATAAGGCATTTATAATATTAGTTATGATTAAACTTCCCCGAATGTTTTAAATGAGCCGACGCTCAAGCATATTAATGTATAAATTTTATAAGAAGGAAAATAATAACGAATGTTTAATTAGTATTTAATACGATTTTTATTATATTTCCATTATAACAATATATTTTACACGTGTCTGGAACTGGCATAAGATTTGTCTTATGCAAACATAACACTCATCTGGGACAAAAATGTATCAACTTGCACAAATTCAGTTCAACAAATAAAGCAAATAAGTTCATTGCAGTCCATTTATGCATCTACAACACATATTTGTAATGTCAACAATGATTATAGTATAAAAATAAGGTATGTCTCCATGCCAAATTTAATGATTTTACATTTAAACCCGGTTTTGTGATGATAACATGTTTTAACCCACATGAGCAATGCGATTGCAAAATAGTAGATAAAATACAAATTATTTAAAATTAAAGCTTCATTGCTTCGTCAATCATACATTTTAATCCTTATTGTAATATCTCCATGTATTCCCAAAATGGTTAAACATTGACCATTTAGCTGCACAATGTTACGTAAGATTAACATGATTAAACGCTTAAAAGTAAGCCTATGTGCAGCAGGAGTATATAAACAGCTTAAAGTTTGACAGCTATGCTATCAAAATATTAGAAACAACTAAATGCCAATGTATAACCAGCATTACATAAAAATTAACACTTAAGAAACAAAATCATCGACAAACTTGTCAATTTCGTACTCTAACGTATGTGTACTGTCAGTCTCTACATCGTCAGTAACTTTCTTTCTCTCCACTAAACGCAGGCACTTTATACATTTCTCACCCTTACGTAACCAACAACCTCTGTGAAACATAGAATTGCATTTCTCACACATCAAAGCACCACTGTCGAACGGATACAGAATTTCATTATTCTTACATACTTCACATAAATAGCCTTTACCAGAACACAATGCGCAATTTGTTATGTGTGAACGACATAGCTCTGTCAATTCTGTCAGCTCCGTTTCTAAAGAACCATCATTGATAGCTTGTAGATGCGCCATGCTATATTTCTTGTTGACGTCGCCAAGCTGAATAAATAATGGTGACAGTAGGTTAGTGCCCTCTGGACAAGCGCATAGGTATCTTCGTATCCATTCTAAGTCTTTTCTCATCTTGTGTACCCATTCTAACTCAGCAATAAAATTAAATAGTCTTGAATTAATGCTTTCTATATCTATGTATGGCCTTGTCCATGACAAAGTAAGCATTTGGAAGGCTAAACGTGACACATACCGCTTCTCCCAGTCCCAATTATGGACCACTCTTGCTGGTATAGCAGATAGATCATTCCAGTGGCATGTCGCACAAAAATATAGGCCTGTGTAATCACAGAGCCTGGGTTCATTCCAAGAATCTTTGAATGTTAAAGCTGTTTGGCACTCGGCACATTTGTAGTCTTGGGCAGCAAGACCTCTTTCTGGACATATACTCATCTCGAAGCTACCTTTCTCAGTCATAACAACATGAGCACAAACCCGGCATATATGGTCTACACATTTATAGTGACATAGATAGCCGCAGTCAGTGCAAATGTATGAGCCTTGAACAATACTCCAAATAACTCCAGAACAATGATCACAGTACTGTTTACGGTTTGTAGGATTTATTTGTTGTTCGAAATGGTGACCTTTTATACACACTCGAATCCTAGGTTGTCCATTATTTTCTTTAATGTCTTCTAAACGCAATCGGAGCTCGACTAAGTATCTAACTAACCATTTTCTTTCATCTGAACACTGGGGGCTGCTCAACACAAGCTCTTTACAGTCTACTATAGCTTTTTCTATCTCTTCTTTCGTCGCTGAGCTGTGGATTTTCAGTTTCTTGTTCGCTATAGACTTGGGGATGTAGTTCGAGTCGTAACTCTCGTCCGCAGAAACACATCCTGATGTCGAGGAAGAGGATGCTCTGGATGTTATTTCGATGCTGGGGCTGCAGCAAATCAAACTGTTCCTATATTTAGGCGAGTCATTGGCTATTGCGGCCGCCATGGTCAATTAATTTACATGAATTTTACACAACACAAAGGATTTGAGAACGTTGACTCATTTGAGAACAACACGTCTGTTTTTCAATATCACTGCTATATGTTCACGTTCTGGCGATCGTACGACAATGTTATCTGACATTACGTAGCATCGCAAATAATGATTCGTAAATATTTTGATGGAATATTTAATTTTTTTTGCACATTAATAGTGTCGTCATTTTTGACAGATGAATAAAATCATCTTTCGCTTTCTATAAGTTGCTATGTCTGGATTGCGTTCCGTTCTACGGTGCCTTTTAAATAGAGAATAAAAAAACTTATATAATGAGTATGAATATTCTCGCAATTACATTATCAAAAACAAAATTATCACGTGTTTTATGTGCAACAAGACTTTAATTAATTTTAGATTTTTATAGTAAGTGCCGTCGGAATTTTGCTATTAAGCACTTGTAAGTCTTGTAACGGAACGTTCCACCGCGCAAGCGTGCCAACATAACAATCGACACGTTCTGTCAAAGCAACAACGTTTAGGTAATATTATCGCCAACATAATAACTCCGCAATATTTTGTGAACAATAATGATTACGCAGTATAGTCTATTTAAAAGCACAGAAACATAAATATTTATTACATCACTTTGTCATACAAAGTATACTAGTGCTAACTACATCTATATTTAGTAACGTAAACATATTAGTCTGTTCGTCTGTCCACTGTATGTGCTGAAATTCCTAATTAATAAACATTTCAAAATGTTACGTATTTAAGGAATATTAGTAAATGTTTTATTAAAATAGATTAACTAACAAATAAAAAGAAGTTTTAAAGTACTTTTAAATACGTAGACAATTCACGTTCGACAATACATGTTCGTATGAAACCGCAAGCACGGCTAGTCTGACATAAATTGATGAGATCACCTCCAAGGATATCAATATGTTCCAATTACCTAGAATCCTACATTATTAGTAATGACCTGTGGCCCCACACGTGCGGGGCTGTCTGGGACCTCCGCAGATTAGGTAATAGTCCACACCATTCGTATTAGCTACTAGTACGCATGATTACATCAGCTGTCTATCATAACTTTCATAACGCTGCCATTTATAGACCTTACTTAGCTCGGTGGGCAGTTAGGTACAATCCTACTTCATATTAATCTGTCAAGACTGGAATACATAGACATAATTAAAAAACTATTGTGCCTATAAATGCAAACTTATGTACTTAAAAGTTTTTGGATATAATATGTAACTGGATTACGTGTAAACCGTTGAACAAATATAAATGAAACTTGGCTCGCAAATGGACAAGTTATAAATCAGACCTTTTTATCGAATATTTTAATAGAATATTTTTATCCTATGAGTCTGCGGGCAAAAATTTGTACTTAGTTCACTTGGCTGCCTCGATAGTGCCGTAGTATAATTTTGCGTGCGGTCGTGAAGTCACGGGTTCGATGCGCGGATCGCAAAGTATCATTGGGACTCCTGTTAGGAAGTTATCAGTAGCAGCGGTGGCGTAACTATACCATCTGAGGCCTGCGGCAAATTCTTCGAATGGGGCCCTGACAGTAAAAATCCCAGTAGAGTAAATTTGAGTGCAGCCCATCCTTAACGATTAGTTTGAATTTGTACCTATATTATGGTCTTTAGTTGTGTTTCACTTTAATTGATCTTAAGTAGGTACTAAACAAAATATCATTTTAATTACTTAAAAAAAATATAATTTCTAAGTACTTATGTAGGCACAAAATTTCTATAAACGTGTTAGATTATTTCTGAGCTCGCGGCCTCTTGGGCCGGGGCCCTCGCGGGTCGGGAGCCCGTGGCATTTTGCCAGCCCGCCGCCCTATAGTTACGCCACTGAGTACCAGCAAGAAGTCTGGTAATATACTTGGTGGACAGCAGAAAACTCGCTTTATTTTAAGTAGTCCTTAAAAAAATAGGCCGTGAAATGTGTTTGTAATACCTGTGTCTAATACTACTATAAATGTATGTAAGAATTAATGTTTGAAATATTATCAAAATGTACATAAAGAAATTGCAACAAAGTAACCATGCTGTTGCGCTGATCGTTTACCCTGAGTCCGCATCTACCTTACACATACAACGAGCTCAATTATTATAGTAATGTTCACGGCTCGTATAGCTAAACGTTTTAAATAGATATTCACATCGCGGCAACTAATGCGTAGTTACCTACACAAACGGATATGTCGCTAATAGGTATTTTACATATACAGTGATACATTATTTCCTGTCTTTTATAATTTATATGAGTTGTATATTAACGCAATACTGTACAGGGGCTACAAATATGCAAATAATCTATACTGTAATAATAATATTATAAAGAGGAAACATTTGATTTTTTAGTTTGATTTTTTGTAAGGATTTAAAGCAAAAGCACCCTACCGATTTAAAAAAATATTTCGTTATTCGAAAGCTTTATTATCAATTTATCACCGATTAAAATAGGCTATATTTCATTTAAAAAAATACCGTAACATAACGTATCCTACTTTTACGCGAGCAAAGGCGCGGGCAAAAGCTAGTTAGTAATTGAAACAAATGCTGTAGGTGGGGTATGTATTCGGTAGTACGTGTTTGTGTGTTTGTAGGTTTGTTTGTTGGATTGGTGGATCTGTATATAAATATGCAAAGACGAAACAGTTATACAATACCTTTTTATGCTCTGTTTGTCGAAGGTTTTTTTTTGTTTTGTCTAGGTTAGGTATTGACGAGCTTCAGAATAAATGATAAAAATATTAAACCTTTTTATGCAGGTATTTAAAGACAAAACAGTACATTAATCGCCTCCGTTTGTCAAACGATTTCTTTTTTTTTTTGTAACTTTGACCAACTAACGCAAAGGAGTAGAAAACTATGTTGGAAAATATATATATGTTACGGCTAAAGGTGGGTGTGAACATAAACTTAAGATTAGCCGGCTACAACTAGGTGCAGCCGGCCACATGCGGTTAGGTTATGTTAGGTTACTTTTGAGTTTAGCCGGCTAAAACTAGGTGTAGCCATACTTCGGCTATTAGCCGTAACATATACACCTAATAATAATATCAGCCGTGTATTAAACTGTCCCACTGCTGGGCACGGGCCTCTTCTCACTGTGAGAAGGGTTAGGTCATAATCAACCACGCTGGCCCAGTGCGGATTTGCAGATTTCACATATCTTCAAGAACATTATGGAGAACAGACAACAGTAACTAGTAAAAGTGTTTAACAATAATAGTTTGAAGTTTCAAAATTATGTAGGTATTTAATAATAGTGTTTTATAAAAAATAAACAACGCGATAAAATCCGTATAAAGTTTGTTTAACTTCAATGTAGGTATAACATTTGCGTAAACATAAGACAATATTATAAACAGTCATCATTATTGTGTATTGTACATTTCAAATATTTACAAGATATTATTATTATTTATTGTAAAATTTCGCCGCCACCTAAAAGTGCTGCCCGCGGCGGGCCGCCTCTGCCGCCCTCTTTTGCTACGCCACTGGTCTATGTATGTATATTAAGGCTTTCAAACGGGAATATTTTTCCTGCAATATGTGGCTGCAATGTTTACAACAATAGCCCTGTCATACCAAACATCATTATTTAGATATAATAATATCAGCCCTGTATATAAACTGTCCCACTGGTTCACACGAGACTCTGGATCATTTGAGAAAGATTAGGTCATAGTCCAACGCACTAACCCAGTGCGGGTTGGCAGACATCACATATCATCGAGAACATTATGTAGAACTCACAGCCCAGGATTCCTGACGATGTTCCCGTTCCTATCCTTAATAATAATATGTGTCGAATGTGAGTCTGATTGTTTCGCTTTCACGCCGTATGAAATTTCGCATACACGTTGTCAGGTCACCAAAATAGGACATAGGGTACCTTTCATCCAGAAAAACGTACCAACTGTTATATACGTAACCTACATGTACGCCAGCAAAGCGGGTGACATCTAGTATGTACATATAAGGCTGTTATTATTATTGCAGACATACATTGCCTCGAGCCTCTATAATGATAATTGTCGTCTGTTCCAGAGGCGCTATTGTCGGCCAGTATATTCCAGCCACAAATTGCCTTAAATGCCACACAAGCCTGTAGTGTATAACGATACGTGTCTGTTTCAGAGCCGGTACTTCGAGTGCGACGACAGCGACGAGGAGTACAGCTCGGACGACAGCTACGTGCCGCGCTACGTGGCGCAGGTCCTGGACGCGCACGAACAGGTGCAGCAGCACCAGGAGCCGGAGGAGGACGAGGATGATGAGGTGAACACTCCTTCCGCATACCTGCACTAGCCTTACACCAGCCACCCAGGCCTCCAGCTCACTGCTGCCTGGCTATTACGACTGCAACCGCCTCTTATTTACTGCTGCCTGGCTGGAGACGCTGTGGCAAAGATTCTGTCTGGAGAGCTAATGATTGCATGGATGGCATTGGTTTAAGAGGTCGCCTCGCCACAGCCACCGCGCCGTCTGTTGTGGGTTTGCTCCCCACATGGGACAAACATTCGTGTGATACTCAAATAGTTGTTCTGTGTTTGGGTGTTATTTGTGGTGGGGTCTGGGTGTTTGTAAAGAGAGTGTTTTTTTTTAAATAGTAAAACGCGTCATAAAAACTCCAGACAGAATTTCGGGAATAGCTGCTTATCTTTATCACACATATTGCACTGCTGAAGTGTACCGTAACTAAACTAACCGCGATGGGTTGCTAGTACGATGCGACCGGACATAGATCAGACTTAAAGAAATCATAAATATGAAGGTTCTAGCCGTATAATAATAATAATAATATTCTACCACATACACACAGCACCATCTAGCCCAAACTAAGCAGAGCTTGTACCATGGGTTCTAGACAATGGATAAACATATACTTTTTTTTTTTGTAAATACTAACATATTATTCATAGAAACACCCAGACCAAGACAAACATCCATGTTCATGCACACAAATGTTTGACTTGTGCGGGAATCGAACCCGAGACCTCGGACGTGGCAGTCGGTTACACTAACCACTACGCCATCGAGGCCGTATATAAACGTTCTAATTATATAATTAAGGTTCTAACCGACATAACGTGTAATATGTATATAAGTTCTTCACTATGGTCACCATCGCCTCAAATATTAACGCAAATTATAACGGCTTGTTCTCTTGAATTGTTACAAACCACCTTATGTATCACCCTGTTTAAAGCAAATAAATAATTTCTATTTCTATTTCTATTTCAAACTTAAGCCTCAGTTTCAGAAAAGAATTAAAAGCTACGGGACTTAATAATTCAAAAAAGTTATAATTTTTTATTCCAGGTGTTCGTAGACACAGTACCGGACGACAACACCTCAACAGACTTGCTCTTGGACAACAAGATGTCTGTCTCCAGCGACGAGACCACGGAGCTGACGCTGTCGGAGGAGGAGCACAAGTTGCAACTGGAGGTGGCTGCCGGGACCCCCGTGCTGCTCAACTATCTCCTCACACACCCCATCACCTGCGCCATACAGTAAGTTGCCACACCATGTGGAGTGAGTGAACCGTCTGTTTCTCTGAGCAAGATTATTTTAATACTGCTATACGAAGATACTAGAGCCGCCAGATCTACATAATTTTTATAAGTTTACAGTCTTTACAGTAAATGTATGTAAGGGTAAAGTGAGTTTAAATGTACGGCCTTTTTTGTTGCGCATTTTCTGTTTTGGATCTGATAGGCCCTTACAATCGGGGTATCTGATAGGCCCTTACAAAATGGTCACACAAATAACATACATATGTATTCCGATTCAGGTTAACTATTTGTATAATTTAACCTACGGTATTATACCTATGTAAGTGATTAGATCGATACGTATGGCCTATCGGACCAGTTTATATACAAAAGAGTAGGCAAATGTCGTTTACCAATGTGATGGCAGCCAAGTTTTTGAATCTTAAAAGGCGGATAGTTTGACGGGCAGCGGGCTGATAACTGATGTCGAGTATTTATGTATATATAACTAGCTGTTGTCCGCGTCTTTGCTCGCGTGAATCCTAATGGCACGCATTACTGGAATACAATGTGTCAATCTAGGATAAGCTCAATCTGTGTGCCAAGTTTTATTCAAACGGTTGACGCGTGATATAACAAAAAACTAAATATCTTCACAAAACTTCACATTTATAATATTAGTATCTATGATTATGTTAACTCATTGCACAAACTTAGCTAACGCGGTGCAGGCATACGTATGTTTAGTATAAAGTATGCATTTTAACTACAGCGCCATCTTCTACCGTTACGTGTAACTACTTTGTTGTGCATGTGTCATTGTGACAACTACCACAGCTACATAATAATACGATTACTATACAATACAACTCTGCGCCCCTCGGGGATGTTGGTGTGTCTCAGCTTTGGTAAAATTCTGTAAATCTGGCGACTCTGGAATTCAGTTTGTATTGTACGTTGTTTAAGAGATGGTGGACAGTCACAGCGAGTTAAAGTCCTTAACTGCTGGCACAAAACATTTCTTGTTATTGTCTCTTTAAAATGTATGAAATAGAATAATCGTTTATTTGCTATAAGTAAAGTATTATTTTCTTAGAGTATACATTAGTATAGAGTGCGTATGTAATTCACTGTTTACTGCACTAAGTGTGGCCAGTTGTTCCTAACAGCCACCAATTTTCTGTTTATTTCGCTTCTGAAAATGGTTTTAAACACGTATTACTGCATTATTTATATAACTGAAAATATGTCTGCTTGTGAATACGGCCAGTGCAACCTGGCCGATACGTCAAACGTTTCAAATAGATATGTAAATGCTGAGCATGATCGTGTACCTAAATATCTATTTACCTACCATTATATGTAGGTACATATAAATCATGCAACACGAAAGTATAAAAGTATTATATAAAACTGTATGTATGTCTTTGTCATTTAAACACAAGTCGAAGTAAATGTAACTATATTCGCTTGCTGAGACGCTAATCAATGAGTTGTTAAAATCAAACTCATATCTAATGATTCGAGTTAGCCAGCTAATCACAGCGGTTGACTTTTTGTATTGATCTTCAGAAACTGGGTATTAGTGGCTGTACTTAATTCGAAATATTAGAGGGATTACAATGTGTTAAGTTACTCACGTTCACACTTGAATGCGCGCTCTATATTCACTCATGTATGTATACTCAATCAAAGCAAAGGTTTAAATCATAAATGCGCTACTACGTTAAAATACGGACTCCTTTCTGGACGTTAAGTGCCATCTGAATTATAAACATAGGATTGCCATATCCACTCATATTAAAATCGTACACTATCTTTCTCCATTTAATGTGTGAGTTCACTTTTTTTAATGCGGACACTTTTTCGTGCGAAAGCAGTCCTGTTCACGCTCGAGCGTCCGCTCGGGTGACGTCTCTGTGGTGACGGCACATTTATGATTTAAGTGTTGGATTCTAAGATTATTATATTCTAGATGTACCTACATTTATTCTGAAAGCAGGGATGTTCTTATATAGATGAAGATTGTGCAGAAGGAAGTGCGAATTCTCATTCGCGCAGTTACTGTAAGAGAGATCCTTTAAATTTGATTACAGGAATGTTTCAAATAGCTTGAGCTTCCGATATTAGTTACGTCTGAATATTTAGAGGTCAGATTAAGCTGGTCATCTTATCCTAAGCTTGATGGTCTATTTGTGCATCTCGTTCTAGAACGTTCCGATGATTTCAACGATTATAAGCTTAGAGCCTAAATTATGCGATTGTAATGTCTTTAAATAAACGAAGAGATATTTGACGGATTTTATTTTCGGTTTATTTTGTTTAACATTTTTGCATCCAAGGCTTGAGCTTGCCCAAGTAATGAAAATATATTATTAAGTACATTTGGGGTCTGAAAATATGCATATAGGATTCATCATCGTTGCTACTATTTTGCGATAAATATTGTCTGAAACGTCGCACAAAGTAAAATTAACATGTAAACGAAATATACACCGATAAAATCCGTAAAAAAATATGTTAATTCATATTATTATTGTCTAAATATAACTTTTGTATAATAAAATTAATAAGTGTCTTTATTAATATTTAATAGAGTACCTAATAATTGTGTGTATAATATTTGTATCAAGTGTAATGGCAAGAAATATGAACGAAGTAAGGTAATGAATTAATGATAGTCGCGGTTACGATTCGGATTGGTAACCGCTTGATATTCGAGCTCTGCTTTGAGTGACACGTTTAAGTATCAGTCATGGTTTTTATTTTCTTTAAGCTGGGTCAGAGAATTTCAGGTGGCTTGAAATGTCGATACTTGTCGAGAATGGCTGCCTATGCAGTACTTAATTACATTCCAAAATAAGCATTTCTGGATGCTGGTGCATAATTTCTTTGTTGGTCTCTGTAGTATAACTTTGCGAGCGTGAGGTACCGGTTTCAATTCCCGAATCATAAAACGGATTTGTTTAAATATGCTCGGAAAATGCTAACGCTCGCTCTACGTATTACGTTAGGCTTAAAAACAAATGCGGAAATCTATATGTGATATATCAGAATCTGTACTTCCCCCTCCGGGGAGGTAAAAGTATGAGTCTATGTATACGTGTCTTGTATTTACGAATGGTTAAATACACCAATAAATATTGGTAAGAAATGAGGAACGGTGGTATTCTCGCTTAAACCTGGTGTTTAATTACGAATTGACTATGAGTTTCGCCGATTGCAAATATTCGGGCGAAAATTCGCCTAAACTTTTGCCGAATTGTAATTTATACTTTCACCTGAACCTTGTCTCTGGAAAGCTTAAGGTTTCGATAATTCAGCGTGCGATGTTTATAAAACAATTACTATAGTCCTGTTGCTGAAATGTTATAATTTCATAGCAACTCTTTTTTTACAATGAAGTCTGAACATCAGAACATATACTAAAATTCTTAAAAATAAGACCAGATTATATAATAAAGATTGAATTGTAAAGTGACCATGAAAACAGTTATGCATATTTTATTTGAATTTCAATGACTACCTAAATACGAAATATTAAGTTATAGTGTCAAAAAAGCATATCAATACAGTAAATTACTAACCTCATAAATACGACACACATCACTATGCCAGACACTGCATAAATTAATCGTAATCAATCATTCTCGGGTCAATACTGATAAACATTTGCGTACTTAACACTTTGCAAATATTCGTCCATTTAGCCGAATATTCGGACGAATAAGTATACCGATATAAAACGAATATTCGGACCATCTCTAATTTTAAAACCTATTAATTTAAACAGTATTAACTTATGCTAACTATTGTATGTAAAATGACTGGCTTTTGGAATACAGGAATATCTAGATGAAAGAAGGATATATGTATCCAACTTTACTATTTACGCCATTTAAAGATAATTATATATGTATGTTTAGAATTATATCACGGTTTAATATGGTAAAGTCAACGATACAATAAAAAATAGGCGTTGAGAATTCGGTTCTCGGACTATTTTGTTGTTAATAAGTGCACGTGTTACCAATTTGAACTAACATTTAGAGCAATACTTATATGGAAAGATATTACGTGAGGTCACGACGCACGTGCGTTGCGTTGACGCAACGTTTATCGAATTGTTACGTTGGAATAACGCTATTGTGTATGGACCCTTAAAGACTTAGATATTTCAGTTTGTAAACCGTGATAAAATTCATAAATCGTAGTTTACAATTATAAATGTTTTACAATAATTATCAATTTAGTCTTTAGACTCAACTCCGTACCTGCTTTATTAAAACAATGTCGTTTTGATGCCAAAGTTTAAAGTATTATGTTTTATTCGCTACAAATATGTGTAGGTACTTATTACATTTATAAATACAGCAGTTTTTTATTTTAGCTGCGACTTAAGAAATATATTCGTCATAAAAATATTTAAGTAAAAATGTTGTTGATATTACCTTATGGACTGTTATGTGTGGTCAGATTTGGAGTTATTTTACATAAAAGTAAGTTGGAAACATTTTAATGAAATATGAGTGCAGTCGGTAAAGTTTTGAGTGGAAGAGCCCGCCTTAGCAAATTATGCCAGCTCGGCTCATATGGTAGGCATGTGAGGTGTGTCTTGATTCCAGCATTTTCATAATATTTCATTGTTCATTTCTATTTTGATTTCGGCTCAGCAGGAGGCAAGCGATCCAACGCTAACCGCTTAATATCAAGACGGCTATAAAGATAATATCTATTAAAAGCTTTATATTCTAAAGGGGCTATCCATAAAGTATAAGGTATGGCCACCTCTAAATCTGACCATACACTTTAGTTACATGTTGTATATGACTACTAGTTCTAGGCTAATTTTTTTTTTAGTTCCTATGATATTGCAATGGGCTGATAATCCGTATAACTACTGCAGTTGCGAGTGCCCAAATTTTTATATCTACTCTTCTGGTAAACATCAAAATTGTAGACTATATCTAAAGAATGTTACGTCTTTTAGAGATGCGTTACACGTTTCGGTACTAAACCCAAAATAAATAATCTTGTCAGGGGATATTGTACTTCGTCGGCAATCAGGAGAGCCTACGCTAACTGCAGTCGTATTTATACGTAAAGTTTCAATTTGTATAGGCATCGGTATAAAATCATCATGAATTATAAGCGCTTGAAGTACCTAATTATCTCGGACGAATCATGCCTGTTGCAATAAACGTTACGGGTATAGTAGTTACAGAGTACTTACCACAAATATATGGCGTTTCGTCGATTTTTGTTTGCGCAAACAAGAACAGGATTTACCTGATAGTATTTGAAAGTATGACCTAAAAACCAATCGTATAGTTTTATTTCTACAGGTTTGTAAATTAAGTAAATATTGTTAATTGAATTACATATATTTATTGCCTTACGTTAGGCGGCGTGGCTATGTTTTCTTGAAATTACTTTTGCAATGTCTAGATGTGCAACACAGCCTCGCATGTCATTAAGCGGCGGATATCGGTACTTGGCTACTTGCCCGTGGTCCCCCAGGCCAGTCCTTCCGTGGGGTACCACGAGCAAATTTTCTTGCCCGAGGAACCCCCTGAATAATAATCTTCTTATTTGATATATTTTTATTGTCCGTGGTACCACATCTCAAACATTTTAATCTATACACGTACTTTCAATTTAATGGATCCAAAACATTTTGATTTTTAAACAATGAACACCGCCATCTCGACCAACCGTCCTTCAAATTTTTAATGTATTATAATGAAAGAAAGAAAGAAGAAAGAAAATTATTTTTATTTGTATCTTCTTTACACAATATAGTAAAATATAAATACCTACATACAGAGCAGTATATAGTATGGAGACCAAATTAGGTACCTGCGTCAGCTATGTGAGCTTACAACAGATGAACAGCAAATAAAACTTGTTTTAGTTTAATTCGGTGATACAAATTACAACATTCAACGATTACCGTTCAACGCTATAACTGCCCTCCTTATTTAAAAATCAATAAAAATAAAAATATCAGAACAATCAATAGGTATCTTAAAATATATAATATATATTTCAATACATTGATTGCGATAGCTCAGCGGGGAGACCAACAGACTGCAATGCAGAGGGTCTTGGGTTCGAACCCACGTCGCGCACCTCTGACTTTCGGAAGCTATATGACTTTTCGAAATTATGTGCGTATTGATTGACAATTATCGCCTGCTCCGTGCCTCGGAGAGCACGTTAATCCGTCGGTCCCGGCTGCCATGAACATCTATGGCAGTCGTTATTGGGAAAGTCAGTTCCCTCTAATATCCTGACACTGGTCTAGCTTTAGGGTATCGTTAGCCTTCGGGTTGCGGAGGTCAGGTGGCAGCCGCTCCGTGTAAAAACTGATATCCAGTCAAATCCGGTTAGACTAGAAAAGCCGATCCCAAGTGACTTGGGAATAATAAAGGCTAAGGGAGAAGAAGATTGTTTTGCTATTTTATTTTTATTTATATTATTACTATCACGGACTTTTGATTTGTCAAGATAGCGTCTCGCGTCCGCCAAGTGTCAACTGTCAACAGACATTAATTTGGTCATTTGGTAATTGCTATCCAAAAGAACTGTTCCTCCTTTACGGTAAATAAAATAAATCTCCCCAATTTCATCCATATTGAATTGAAAATTAATATCTTATATAAAGGGATTCTTTATCATAGGTCATCCGTCACTTAATGCGTTAAGCATAGATATTGTTTTGACATTTTATTTATCTGGCGATTAGCAGGGGTACCACATGTCAAATAATTTGCTCATTACTATTCTTTGTCCCCCTTGGAGGTTCCTCGGGCAAGAAAATTTGCTCATGGTACCCCACGGCGGACTGGCCTGGGGGACCACGGGCAAGTACCGTTGGATATGTAGGTACCTATCAGTTACCATCTGAGAGGTCGCTGGCGCGTTTGCCACCGCAAGAAAAAATAACGGTCATTTAAACTATGCTTCTAGATTATTTTTGATACTGTTTGTGTATGTTTGGCGACATACCGTATATTTGTGGTCAATCTCAAATAGTAGTGTATTTAAAAAAAACTATTTTGTCCGAAATAAGTCAGATTTTATCGTCAGCTGTGTAGATTACCTACCTATTCATTGTAATTCAATATTTTAAACTTAGATATTGTAAAATAAAATGCAAACATTACTTATTATTATAGATACATACAATCAATCAGGGTAACTTTGTCCCGCCATGCGAACAATTTTGTACGGATTGTCTCTGTTTTACCGGATAATAATAAAAAATATGGATTTTCCTTGAGTTACAAACGTAGTTTACAATTTAAATTTAAATGATTTTGCATATGTAAGCATAGAGTGCAAATCTCACAAAATATAAAAAAAGTTGTGGGCCAATGTTATATTAAGACCGGGGTAACTATGCCAGTGTGATAACTGGCAATATACAATATTGATGTATTTTTACGCTTAAAGCCTTAAGATAACATTGGCTCTTCTTTTATAAATAAATTAGGTCACCATCTTATGACAGCTGTTTACAAAATTCAAGTAAAATTCAATATAAGTGTGTTTGAAAAGGACCTTTATTTATAGCAACATATTTATCTTCTATTTATTATTACAAATCAGTCTTTATTCATTAAAATTAGAAAAACGTGACATGTTAAAAGTTATAATCCTTCGGTAGAATTAAAATAATTATTGTGGTTATTCACCCCATAGAGAAATTGGTCTTCGATTTGGTAAGAATCAACTATTTTAGTAATTTTATCATCGTTTACGTAGCTAACTATGTATCTTTGATGGCATGTCAACATTTCGGGTTTGGCAGGCCAATTCCATCCTGCATAGGTCTTCTGCATCACAGATATTTTGAACATTTGACCATCTTTCTCAATGATTCTGCCTGGGAAAAGACATTCTTCATGCTTGAATACACAATATGGGCCACAGTTTTGCCCTTTAATTTCCTTTCATCTATTTTCGTCAAAGTCCTTTCATACAATGCTGGAAGGCCCGGGGCAAATTTACCCATATTAACAGAAATGTTCACCAAACGAATTAAAATCAAGAGAAACACGTAAACAACAATATAGGTTATATAGATTTTTTATGAAACTACATCTGTCACCTTTAGTTATTATAAAAAGTACAAACTTACCTTTCTATGAAACTTTTGAGTATGAATATAAACAACTTTGCAGCGATGTATCATTTGTCACCTTCCTACCACAAAATCAACCTCAAGAAAGTTTTGTTGACAGATGTCAAATTATGGCGCGCTTTATTCGTTCAAAAATAAACCTCATAATTAAAATTTAAAAGTCTATGGTAACATGTACCACGTATGGAAAATAAAAATAAATATGTAAAAAGTGGGCTAATGTTAAACGGAAAGCTTAAGTTACCCAATGTTAAACGGAAAGCTTAAGTTACCCTGATAGATTGTAAGTTAATGTATTATGCTTGTAATATATTTATTTATAAGTAGTGTAATGAAAATAAAGATCTATACATCAGTGCGTGGGAAGTTTTATTTATGTTTTAACATATCATACTTGGATTCTAATGATAGTTTACTTGGGAACCGAACCCGAGACCTCATAGACAGCGAATGCTATTCAACCGCTGACCTCTTTCAGTACTATTCAATTACCTTTTTAAGCGGTAAACATATTAATATACATAGTAATTTGTTTATGCAATAATAGCGCTTATATTTCAAGCATGTTATAATCTACTCAAAATATTTTAAGATTCTGTAATAATTGACTAAATTTGATTTGGGTTTGATTTGATAGGTACAATATAAAGTGCAGGCACTATTAAACCAGATAAATCAATCATTCCAATTATTGACTTAGATTCTTTGTTAAAAGTCGGTAATTTCTGGTCGCCCAGAGGACGCGTCGTGCACCAATCAATGCAGATCGCACTTGACGTAAAATTCGCCTCTGGGATCCTTGACCATTTATTTTTTAATAGTAGGAATAATTCCTGTATCGTGGGGGACTTTACAAACATTCAAACAACGGACAAAGAACACCCAGACTCGGAACTATTTGTGGATCACACAAATGTCTGTCCCGTGTGGGGATCGAACGCACAACACACGAAGCAGTGGCATCGGCGAGGCGATTATTTAAACCACTACGCCATTTGTGTAGTCAATGTTTTGAGTCACATTTCAGAATACAAGGCTCTTTAAAAATAAAACACAACACACATCCATCTTATAATCTTATCCATTTAATTCTCAGTCAATAAAAACATGTATTATCATTTATCATACATAATCATTCACACTGACGATATATAACATTTATTCTATAGCTATCACTTAATACTACAGTGGGTAGGCAGAGAGATAGCTTAATTCTTTATCATAGATAATCTCTGTATCATGAGAGCAGTTACAGATATTGAAATAACTTACATACAATATTCTGCAAGTAGTAAATTACACTCAAATTTCAACAACCATGTTTTATGTACCATATAATAAAGTCAGCGTGGTGGACTATGGCCTAACCCTTCTCACACTGAGAAGGAGCCCGTGCGCAGCAGTGCGACAGTTTAATACAGGGCTGATATTATAATTATAATAAAAGATAAGCCAATGGCCGTCTACTGGGCTAATTTCTAGATAACACAACGCCTGCTGACTGAAAATGTCTAATTAACCGATCTAGGTATCGCAGCCATGACCTGACACATTATAAGCGCAACTCTAACAAGGCAAAATCAATATCTACAAAGAAAACACACACTTAAACTCTTAGCAAAACTGGCGTTAGATGCCAATCTATGAAGTAATATATACGTTAAGTATATTATATTAATATGAAGACTGTTCTCTCTGCCTACCCCAATTACTTATACAGTATACTGTCGGGGACAGGACATTACTTGTGTAAAAACTAGTAAATAAACACATAAAATAAATATATATATGGGGGTCTTATTCGTGGATCGTAGCGTGATGGTATATAATATTAGTATAGATATATATATGTATATAATAAGTTCATTATGTATCTATACTAATATTATAAAGTTTGTTTGTTTGGTTGAACGCGCTAATCTCAAAAACTACTGGCTCGAATTGAAAATTATTTTAGTGAAGAAATATATATTTGAAGTTCATTAGTGTTTTATAAAACAAAGCAAAGATTTAAATCATAGATG
The DNA here is from genome assembly GCA_930367265.1 of Catocala fraxini. Lineage (NCBI taxonomy): Eukaryota > Metazoa > Arthropoda > Insecta > Lepidoptera > Erebidae > Catocala > Catocala fraxini. The sequence goes on from OV884051.1 coordinate 14,961,461, forward strand.
CGTTATACATAGTTCTTGCAACTCACGCTCAAAGCCCGCTCGCGCTTTATTTGTGGTAAACGCGTATATGTATGGGTGTGTGTAAGTGTCGCTCGCAACTGACCGCTGTGTCAAGCACGCACACTACCGCACTGTGCATGTACACGTTCAACTACAAGTAAAGCCCGCTCGCCTTCGTGAGTTGCAAGAACTGTACTACGTTTAAATATGGTCACCTTTCTAGACGTGAAGTTGTCATCTGACACGCAATGCAATCGTGCAATATATGTATAGTAATATTTATAATTTTAAACTTTGATGATTGCTTGAAATACCAAGGGTATCGTGCGTAGACAACCTCAGGGAAAATTAATTGAATATAGGATAAAAGGAAAGTACTTGAGGCTCCAAAACTCTTAACTACCGAGTGAAACGCAGTAACAGTGTTTCTACTATAACGCCGGTTTTCTATAAGGGGCCATCCATAAATTACATCTCACGTTGAGGGGGAGGGAGGGATCGACGAAGTGTGACACTGTGTGACAAGGGGTGGGAAAGTAAATTTCGTGACGTCGTATTTCAAGAAATAATTTAAATGGAAATTAAACCAATTTCGGAACTGCTATTTTAATTTAATAATTTCTAGATGCAATAAAATTGCAAAATATATGATGTCACACTAGGGAGGGGAGAGCCTCACAAATGTGACCTGCGACACGGACGGGGTAGGAGGTCAAAATCATTGCTCTTAATATTAACATTGGTGCTCATAGTGCCATCTATGATCGGTTTTTGGAACTGTTTACTTATTTTTCGTGATGATATATGTCAACAGAAGAAAACAATCGAACGGTTGAAGTATGAGCGTTACTCATGCTTCGCTCGACGCGACTGCCCCGCCCACAAGGCGCGCCTGGCCTTCCTATCTTTATTCTATGTTCTGTGGTTTATCATCGGTATGTTTAAAGTAGTGTTTAACTAAATAAATAGCTCTTTCGGGTTAAACAGTTCATACAAATATTACATTTGTATGGTTTTTCACCGGTGTGTATACGGTAATGCTCATCAAAATGGCACTTACGAAAAAAACATTTCATACAAACTGCACACTTGTATGGTTTATTACCTGTGTGTACGCCGTAATGTCTATCTAAACTGATCTTTTGAGTAAAACATTTCATACATACATCGCATTAATATGGTTTGTCACCAGTGTGTATAAGGAGATGAGTATCCAAATTTCCTTTTTGAGTAAATCTCTTGGCACATACATCACACTTGTATAGTTTGTCACGGGTATGTATACGGTAATGTTTATCTAAATCGCTCTTTTCAGTAAAACATTTCATACAAACATCACATTTGTATGGTTTATCATCGGTATGTTTACGGTAATGTGTAGCTAAATTGCTCTTATGTCTAAAACATTGCAAACATACATCATATTTGTATGGTTTGTCACCGGTGTGTATAAGGTGATGAGCATCCAAATTTCCTTTATGAGTAAATCTCTTCATACATATATCACACTTGTATGGTTTGTCGCCAGTATGTACACGGTAATGTGTAACTAAATTGCTCTTTGTAAAAGACATTTCATACAAACATCACACTTGTATGGTTTATCACCGGTGTGTACATGGTAATGGTAATTTAAATTAGTCTTTCGGGTAAAATATTTCATACATACATACGTCACATTTGTATGGCTTGAACCCGGTCACTGAATGTTGACGAATGTGTGCTATTAATAGAATCTTGTCGTTGAATACTATTTTGCACTTATCACATATACAAGATTGTATATTATTACATGACCTGTCCCTAACATTACTGTCGATAATTCCTTCGACATTATCTCTGCAGTCCTCGCTGAATGGTATTGAAGTGATATCTTCAGCATCTCTTGTGTGAGTGGCAAGTGCAGGTTTCTCAGGAACACGGGCACTGATCCTCGAAGTGTAGCCGCGCTCGCAGCCACAGAAGCGCAGCTTCTGACCTGAAGTGCGACTCGTGCGGCGACGCCTCTTCCTGTTTGTTTCTCTTGCTTTAGTTCAAGTATCGATGAGTTGCTCGTTAATTATGATCTTATGAGGAGTTGGTTCACACCTATTATAGTACAATATTGATTCAAACCCACGACCACGATCTACCGTCACTTACATACGTTATTTCATGACTATATATTAGTATTTACACAAGAGAACATCCCCTCCCCCTCTCTCCCCGCGGGTCTGTTCTACGGACATTTACGTTCCAGCTGCCCTTTGCCTCCCTCGTCGTATTCTTGAGACGAGATCCACATCTGCTGGAAGGAGCCGATGGATGCTAGGATAGAACCACCTGTAAGAAAAAAAAATGTGGGTCTTGTAATGGTACTAACATGTATTTCTAAACTAAGAGAGCGATTTAGTTACTTTCAAATATATTGTCAACTACTTCTGCGACAACTTCAACGGACACAAAAACGTCCATTCCGTCATTAGTAACAACTATTTGAGAATCACAGAATGTTATCCTCGCATAGCGATTCAACCCACAACATCCGATGCGTGGCGAGTGGTGTCGTTGTTAAATATTGTGTGCTGCTGGTGTTCATCTATTGGCTGTCTTGTGTACAGATCATAAGGTCACGGATTGCAATCTCAGCTCGGACCATTCAAATGTATTAGTTTTTTAATGGCTCCATCTGGATCTCTGGATAACGTACTCACCAAAGGAACACAATATAAGGTTATTTGGTTGCGATTTTCTGTACAGCAGATGAATTGCCGTATTGGCTTCCCCGACAACTCTTTGGCGGTCCAGCCAGCAGCATCAGGGGGTGAACAGTGATGAGTAGTTACCTATCCAAGCTGCGAACCTCCTCTCGGTGGGCGAGGGCGCCGCGTGACTCTTGAGGCGATGGGAGGAGGGGGCCCGCGCCGCCAGCTCCTTGGCGAGGCGGTCCAGCCAGCCCGGCGTGCTGGCGACTCCGCCGCAGGCCACCACGGAGCCCCACAGCGCGGGCCGCGCGTCCGCGTCGCAGCCCGCCGCTGCCGCACACACTGCGCCCAACAAAATGCATAAGAACCTTATAATAGTCAGGTAATAGACCCAAACGATCATGAGATCCGAGGGTCGAGCCCCAGGCTCTCTGAGAAGCTCTCCGAGTGAAAAGTTCTAAAAATGCCAGTTAGATGGCGACAGGCTTGCTCCATATAATCTACAACTTAAGACAGGTGACGGAACGTTTATGATAATAGTCCTGCCTACCCCAGCGCGCATATAATAATGGATTCATAAAAAATTCATTATGAAAAATCGAATTTGATACCTACTCACAGCCAGTTACAGCACATGGGTTGTGGACCGAAAGGATATTAATAATAGTCTGCCATTTCGACTTTGTACTTGTATTGTTTTGTATTGTATCTGGCAGACGCCGTTTTATAACTGTAGTTTGCTTTTTACCAAACCATTAAACACATGGGTGTTAGAATAATTACATTCCATATGTAGCAATAGTCTCCTACACCTGCCGCGGCTAGAAGTGCCCCATCTCACTTTAAACTAAAACTCTCGATGGGCCTCTGCATGTTGGACTCGTGTCTCCGTGTAAGCCTCCCAAAAGGCTGGATATTTTCCTAACGTATTAGGGAAATACCCGTGAAACAGAAACAATGAATAAATATATTAAATCACATACACACAACACCATCTAGCCCAAACTAAGCAGAGCTTGTACTATGGGTACTAGACAATGGATAAACATACATATTATATACTTATTTTTGTAAATACATAGATAATATTATACATATACATATATTAACACGAGCTATGCAAAACTAAATGTTACACCAACAAACTCAATAACTATTTATACTTTGACATAAGTATTATTTTGTGGTTATCCTAACTAATGTTACTGAAGACCAAGAATTTATTTGTTTGTAAGAAAGAAGAAGAGCGGCGGGCAAATCATTCTGTTAACAGATGTAATAACAATCATAACGTGGAATCTTTTTAGGCAACTGAATAATAGTACAAACGTACGCCAAAGTAAATATTATTACACTTAATATAATACTAGGTAACGGGTCTTACTCGCGATCAAGTATGAAGCGCGAGTTTATGTACATGTATACATAGATGCACGCCTGTTTCCCAGAGGGGTAGGCAGAGACTACGGATTTCCATTTGCTACGATCCTGACACACTGCTCTGGCTTATATAATTTATTTTTATATTTTATTACCTTTTAAATACATAAGTATTTAAAAGGTAATAAAATAAATACCTATTCATTGCCTGACGTTTCGACCAACTTGCGTGTCGGGGGTGACTGGAGTGAGCTCAGGGCTTTGGTGATGAGTGTGTTGCGGCAACTACCCTCGCTTGGTCACTATTATTTATATGAGCACTGTCGGTATTTCGTCAGACAACACTAGCGACGATTATACACTGACGAACCAAGTCACTGCGCGACGTTTAAATTTGCTGATGATTGGATAATAGGACCTAGCATTATATTAAGTACCTAAGTGTACAAATCACGATAGTTTAAAAACGTTTAAATAATATAAGCTGGCTGTATACAAAATATGGTTGTATCTATTCCAATATTATAAAGCTGAAAAGATAACAGATTATAAATGACATGGTAAAATTAAAAAGGTGGGCGAGGTGCGGCGACACTACATCTCGCTAGGTTCTAGGTCCCACGTTAACAACAACGACGACAGCGATAACAGGGAGTTAATATAAGTCTGGTTGTATGCTTTAGTTGCGGCGACCCATAACCATACCAAGCAGCGAGTTAGCACACCGTAGTGGTTTTCGCCCGAAATTTCGGGAGAGCCCGACATAACCCTCTCGCCTTCTTTTGTTGTGTGCACCAGGAGCATTTCACAAGTTTAAAAATAAGAATGGTTGCAAACTTACCAAGATGCGGTGCCCCCAGGGTCTGTTCGAATAGACACTCGGTGAGCTTGAACCTCTCGGGTCCGAAGTCCTGGTGGTACCCTCCCGGGAACTCGTAGTGGGACATCGGCGCCGCCGCCGCCGCTCGCTCCTCGTACGAACTCTCTGATACCTACATACAATATACACTACTTATAACTACTGTTGTGTAAGCTGGCCCACTGCTGGACATAGAACACCTTCTACTGCTAAATTAATGAAATGATTCTGTTAAGGTATTCCATGTGCATTGTGGTAACAGTTAAATTATTGTGCAGTCGCCGCAGACCGTGCTCTCACACACAGAGAGCGACGCTCACGTTCATGCACACACACGCACTCAAACATGAACTCGTACACGAAAACATATCACACTGTTAGCTTATGGAAACTATTCAATTATAATTTGTAAAACATAGCTTGGATCCTGTAGCACTCACTGCGAGGGTTGGGACGATGTTGATCATATTTCATTATAAATTATCAATTAATGTTCAAGCATTGGCGATAATTATTGTAATTCAATATACTTACTTGTTATAATAATCATACCCGGCGGAATAGAAAAAGATACATTTTTATTAAATTTATATTTGTACTTTCACACGTTATTCAAAATAATTCTTATAAAAAATTGTTATCTTGTCATGTTATTTTAATATTAATAATAAAATGTAGTGCTCGTTACTTTTTAAGAGGACGTAAGGAACGTCACAATTAATGCACTTTTATCAATAAAGAATTATATTATTTTGTAACACTTTATACCCTTTATGTTATACCGTCTACGAAATACGGAGTTTGATGAGCGTTACACGGATGACACGTGTCACAGGACCCAGCCTATATTCTACGGAGTATAATTTGTTATTTTAGCCTTACTTATACTTACCTGGTATTTGTTAGTTTTAACATAATTATTATATATTAAGTATTATTATTTTTGTACATTTAGCTTTACCATCCGATGGACGATAGATATAACATAATATTTGTAAAATCATATAAGGCGTGTAGCAAAAAAGTGTGCTCATATTAAGAACCTTAATGTATTTTATCCAAAAAATAACATATTATGTGACTTATCCCTAGATCAAAACAAATTAATTTTAATTTTATAACAATTTCAAACATTTTAATTATTTATTATTTAAACATCGAAACAAACGCATTACGTCACCAGTAAAATTGTGCCCGATCATTTTCGAGTTCACGCATGGTACCGAGTCAGCCGTAAGTGTTATCGATTAGAATGTGCTGATATTGATAGATCGATAAAAAAGAAAATGCTATATCTTAGTAAAAATAACGTATACGGATTTGTTTGTGGCGGCTTTCAATATACAGGAGCTATATTATGTAACACAATATGATCACACCTTTTTTTACACGCTGTATAGTATAAACTTACATACATATATAGATACAAGCCTGTTTCCCAGAGGGGTAGGCAGAGACTACGGATTTCCATTTGCTACGATCCTGACACACTTCTCTGGCTTCATTCACTTTCATCACATTCCTCATACACGCTCGCCGGTTTAAGGTGTAAACTGAATGTTAACATTGTCAGTCTTGGCGACATACGACGCCGCTTGAGCTTAATATCGAGACTTACTTTTCTTTTTAAAAAAGAGAACTCCCGCACTAGGAACAATTCCTGCGTCGCGGTGGATAAACATCTAAACAACGGACACAAAGAACACTCAGACTCGGTACCACGAATGTTGCGGATGCAGATATTTTGACATCCGTGGATGCGGATACGTTTATTTACGAACGCAGTGATAGCTCTGTGGGGAGACCAACAGACTGCAATGCAGAGGGTCTCGGGTTCGAACCCACGTCGCGCACCTATGACTTTCGGAAGTTATATGACTTTTCGAAATTATGTGCGTATTGATTGACAATTATCGCCTGCTCCGTGCCTCGGAGAGCACGTTAAGCCGTCGGTCCCGGCTGCCATGAACATCTATGGCAGTCGTTATTGGGAAAGTCAGTACCCTCTAATATCCTGACACTGGTCTAGCCTTAGGGTATCGTTAGCCTTCGGATTGCGGAGGTCAGGTGGCTGCCGCTCTGTGTAAAAACTGATATCCAGTTAAATCCGGTTAGACCAGAAAAGCCGACCCCAAGTGACTTGGGAATAATAAAGGCTAAGAGAGAAGAAGGATGCGGATACGTATATTTGAAGACACACATCCGTGGATGCGGATACAGATGCGGATGACCAAATCAATGCGGAAGCTCAGCAATTGCGGATGCGGATTTTGATAAAAATTGTTCATCTTATTTAATAAAAAGTATCTAATATCACCGCCTTCGAAGGTTCAAGTCTGTTTTACAAAGGTTCATAAATTAAACACGTACTACTGAACAACTGATTTCTTTCTTATCCTAACCTACGCTATATCTGGATCCGCATTAACATTCGCGTTGATTATTGCGGATGCGGATGCAGATGCAGATGTACAAATGGATGCGGATGCAGATGTACAAATGGATGCTCTGCGATTACGGATGCGGATGCAAATATTCGCAACATCCCTGCTCGGTACAACCATTTTTAGATTACACAAATGTTTGTCCCGTGTGGTATTCAAGCCCACTACACTCGGCGCAGTAGCAGACGCGAGGCGGCCATTTAAACCACTACACTGCCGTCCTTTAACTAAAATGCCGTTAACCCACAAGCGCGCGATTATGAGTTTTTAATGAAAAGTAATATAGTTTTGAATTCTATACTAGAATATAGATATAGATAGATAATTATATAGATAAATAGTTTTAAATTCTAGTAAAATTATAGATAGACAATTCAAAACTATTTTACTATCCATTAAAAAGTCATATTCGCGCGCTTGTGGGTTAACGGCATTTTAGTTAAAGGACGGCAGTACAGCATCCGTGCAGTCTCATAAACGAATGTTACAAAGTAATTCAGCGTGTGCGCAGAGTCAGGCTGTTCTTCATGTCCGTTGTTGGAGCGTTTGTAAAGTGCGCCGCGAGTCAGAAAGTGTTTCAAGGGGCGCTGTCTCTTTATAAGGAAGATAGAGTCGCTGCGTGTGCCCGGTCGCATTGCATCGAACACAGTATTTAGCTATTTCTGTTTTTGTTTTAACTCTTTGACGTCACTGACCGATACAATTAATTTGGTTACCAGCTGATAACTTAACTTTTTAATGCATATAAAATATTCTAAATCTTAAAGTACAATACAGACCAGTAATAATAAATAACAGGTGTTTTAGTCCTAGTTTTGTTTCACCTGCGTATGTACCTGTGCCACACAATGGCAGAAGTCTTCGTACTGCCTCTTCAGCATGTACTGCTGCCATGAGTGGGTCAGACCGGCTGGCAGGGTCTTTAACGTGTATCTGCCTCTCTCGCGTTCTCTTATTACTTCTTTACTCTGGAAAAAAGGAGTTGATGGTGACACAACAGTAAGAAAGAAAGAAAGAAAGAAAGAAAGAAAAATGTTTTATTTGAATCTCCATACATACATAATTTAAGAAAAAAATATAATAATAGATATAATTAACCTAAAACGGCACATGGAGATCAAATTAGGCAACTGCGTCAGCTATTGTTGCAGTATAGACTGCAACGCTGGTATTCTCGCAGACCTACTAATAATAATTTATTTATACACATCAATTCTTATAAAAATAAAACATACAAAAAATGGGATAAAATAATAAATATAACTTATACAATATTTTTATACTATTTTACATGAAAGTATATGTATATACACATACACACACATATATATATATACATACACACACACACACATATATATATATATATATACATATAATTATTTATATATAGTAGTTTATAAAAAAATAAAAAATAAAAAAATCGTGTAATATAACAAAACACTGCATGCGATAATGATATTTAAAATAAAATGAATAAAGCAAAGGTACAATGATTATGTAATGTGTTTCCGAACGCCACTTAAAGTTGAGAGGCTATATTTACACCTGTCATGAATGTCAAGAAAGCGTCTCACAGAGCCGGATGCGTAATAAAACATTAGGCCGCTGCGTATGCGCAAATTTAACAACACTACACAATTATTATCAGACGATAGATATTTCACCTTGACGGGTACCATACCCGTAAGTCAAGTTGCTGTACTTAGCTGCGATAAAGGTACGTAAAATTTAAATTACAATAAATTACAATGACTTTTGTTTGTTTATTAAAAACATCTTAAACTTATTACGGAATGTATGCAATGTTTTCAGATTTCGCAAAGGCGGAGGAAGATCATTCCAGCAATGGGTTGCGGCGTATTTGAAGCTACCCCTGAAAGCCGTTGTTCTGTGACTGGCTGTGACCAAAAGATGTGATGCCGCCCGCGTACTGTACTGGTTAATATTACGAGACCACGTTAACTTTTTATACAGGTATTCCGGTTTTTTGTATAGGACAATGCCAAAAAGTAAAGTTGCCAGATGAAGGTGCCTGCGAGCAGTCATCTTCATAAGGTTCCCACTGTTCAGGAATGGGGTGACGTGTGTGCGTGGTGGAATTTTATAACAGAATCTAGCACATGCGTTCTGTACCCGCTGGATTACTTTCTCCGTTCTTTTCAATATGCATGGACCAAACACAGTATCAGCATAGTTTAATTTTGATAATATGAGGGTCTCACAGAGCAATATACGCATTTCAGTACTCAGGTGTTGGCAAATTCTGTATAGCAGCTTGAGACGGTAAAAACAGTTTTTAACTGCTTCAAGTACATGCGTCTCAAAATGCAGTTCCCCATCCATGACCAAACCCAGATTACGAGCCTCACGAACTTGCTCAATGGGACAGCTATCAACCATCACTACAGGATTTAGTTCTTGTATCTTTTTTATGCATTCCTTTGTGCCTAATATTAAAAATTTAGATTTGGTAGGGTTAAGGACCAGTGAATTTTTTCTAGCCCAGTCTGATATTTTATTTAAATCTATATTCATTTTATTTACAGATTCGTGGCAATTATTAGGGTGAAAGGATATATATAATTGAAGGTCATCGGCATACATATGAAATTGGGTATTATGTATATGTTTGGTAACATCTGCACTGTACAATAAGAAGAGCAGAGGGCTGAGGACTGATCCCTGCGGGCAGCCTCGTTTTACCTGGCAGCAAGAAGAATTTGTCTTGCTGCCATCTCTGATATTATCCAGTTGAACAAATTGAGATCTGTCAGTTAAATAACTATGGAACCATTTTACTGTTGCCGAGTCAAACCCATAGTAAGAAAGTTTAGCAAGAAGAAGGGAGATATTGATTGTCTCAAAGGCACGGGAATAATCAAGCAGGGTGAGCAAGGTACCCATACCCTTGTCCCTAGCCTCTAAAACATCATCAACTATATCAATGAGAGATGTGGTTGTACTGTGACCTTGGCGAAACCCAGACTGTTTCTGAGGTATGATGCTATATTTCTCAAGGTACTTCCTTAGTTGACTGCTTACCACCTTTTCCAATACTTTTGATAAACAAGGAAGCAAGCTGATAGGTCTTAAATCTTTAGCTAAGGTCGGATTGGGAAGTTTAGGAATTGGTTTAATAACCGCTGTTTTCCATATATCTGGGAAGATAGAAGATGTAATAGATTTATTTATAATGGCAGTGATGTATGGTAGGCTATGAGGAAGTGTCATCTTAAGCATTTCCAGAGAAATGTTGTCTACACCAAGGGCATTAGATTTAAGACTGCTGATATGCAAGCGAACAACCTCTTCACTGACTGGCTCAAGAGTAAATGTATTAGTGTGGAACCTGTTTGTCTCAAAGTATATCAAATCTGACAAAGAAACTGTATCTTTACCAGGGACATTCAAGAAATGCTTGTTAAGATCTTCAGGGTTGTTAAGGGTATATGGCAAATCATGCATTCTTTGTTTACCAATCTTTATGGTTGATTTTAAATTGTACCATAGTTTCTTTGGATTTTTTATGTGTTCATTTATATAAGTTTCAAAGTAGGCCTTTTTTTCGCAATCAATCGCACTAGATACAATATGTTTTAAATCTTTGTAACTATTTTTGTGTATGGTTGATTTGCTTAGTTTGTATCGTACCTGATATTTGTCACGCAATTTCACCATCTCTTTGATTGTGTCTGTAATCCATGGGTAGGACTTTTCTCTAATTAAAACCCTGGTAATTGGTGAATGTAAATCAAATAGAGTAATAACGAAAGTATTAAATATTTTAACCATGTCATTCACATTTGCCTGTGTTAATAAATACGACCAATCTAATTTACAGAGGTCTTTCTGGAAAATATCAACCATTATATTAGCCAATTGTCTATAATGAATCCACTGCGGGATAGGTTTACTGATTTTGAATGAGCAAGTTACAGATAAAATGGCATGGTGCCCTAATTCAGGTTTATATTGAACTGATACATTGTTTACTTGAGCATCAGTGCACACGATATCTATGAGCGTCTCACTATGATCTGTGAAATGTGTTGGTTGCTGAATAACTTGTTTAAGACTGGTGTAATGTAAAAAGTCATGTAACAAAATAGTACTATTCTCATTATTTTTTAGGCAATTAATGTTGAAGTCACCAAGAAGTATGATTTTCTCAGCTTTACTGAAGGATGTGAGAGAGGCTGTGATTGCATCCAGGAAGGTGGAAATGTCCAACCAAGGTGGTCTATATGCTGTGCCTATAACCACTACTTGTGAGTTGAGAGTAAGTTTGAGCCACATTTGTTCGACATTCGGCGTGACTGGATGTGTCATGGTTCGAACCTTGAGATCACGGCGCACATAGAAACCGACACCCCCGCCACGGCCACCCCGCACATTCAACGGCCTCGGTACGTGTCTTAAGCGATAGTTAGGGACTGCCGGCGCACGCCCTTCCTCTCTATCCCGCAACCAAGTTTCGTTGATGGCCATTATGTCAACTGCAAGCTCATCCATTGCCAACAAAAACTCTTCATGGTGCGTGCCCAGCGATCCAGCGTTAAATAAACCTACTTTTAAGTATTTAGTTCTTGTCATTATAATATCTTACAAAATAAAATCTACTGTTTTGTATATATGTACTCATCGTGTAACTAGTGTAGCGCTTAGATGTAAGTAAATGCCATTGTTAATTATACTTAATCTTTTATACTTTGCAATATGTGATTCACCCAATATTAATTTGTATATATTTTGCAGTCTATTTGTTATTTGTAAGAACATGCATGTCTTTGATGTATAGATTAAATAGATAGTTATAATAGTTATGTGTTTGTCTAATATTAAATGATATAAGAATATATAATAGATACAAATTATTTTAAAAATATAATATTCTGCACTAACAATATAACCCTTTATGCTGTTACTCCAAAATAGTGCTAGAGCCAAAAACCTTATCGATGTCTGCTTCGCATCTAATTGGATAAGCTTTGTCACCTGGCTTATTTCGAGCGAGGATGCGGCCACGCTTAACCCATACAAATTTCCAACCCAAGCGCTGGCTGGCTTCACGCGCTGAACGAAATAATTGGCGGTTAAACTTCGTGAGGCGCTCGTTGATGTAGAAGCGCTTAGGTGTTACCGGGACCAGATCGGCTGACGTCGCTCCCCGACGAACCCGTGCACTGCGCAGCAACGCGTCGCGCAAATCCCGCCGCGCCAGACGCGCCACAAGGGGGCGCGGGCGCGTCTCGGGGCCCGCTGCGTCCGTCGCCACGATGTGCTTTCCGCCGACTCTTTCGGCGTTGACAACTTCTTTTTCTTCAACTGCCACGCCCATTTTCACCGCAATCTGCATTAAGATCTGCACAGGGTTCTCGCCGCTCACCTCAGGGAAGTTTGCGACCTCAATGTCGTTGGCCAACAGCTCCTGGTCGCGCTCGCGAAGGTCCTGCCTCAGCTGCGTTATTACGTCATTGTTACCCTCGGCCTGTGCAGGTTTCTTATTCTCGAGGGCACTAACCCTCTCCTCTAGAGCGTCCACCTTATTATGATATACTTTCATAGAAAGTCTAATGTCTGCAAGCTCATCTCTAAAGAACTGCAGGTCACGGTTAATAGACCGGAGATTATCCCGAAGGGTTTTTAGCTCATCCGTGATGTCATTTGCTATTTCGTGTGTAGATTCGAAGGTCGAGTTCATTGAAGAGCTGTGATGTAAATTATCTTCAGAATGCCGGTTGGTAGCCTGTAAGGAAGATTTTTGGGCGACCAATGTCTCAGGCCTTTTTTTGGTTGCCTTGGATTTAATGCAACCCGGGCACTGCCAGGAAGGAGAGACACTGCCTGCTGGAGGCAACTGTACACAACGCAGATGAAAGAAGCCATCGCAATGGCGACATCTTGCAGCCTCAGACGGAGATAGAAAGCGGCGGCAGCGACTACAGCTTTTTGACATATTGTAAGCTTTTATCGATCGAGTTCACGGTGGTACGTATGAAAGATCATAGATGGCGCAGGCACTGCAATCTACGGCAATCGAATAGCGCTGTGTGTGTATTTATAATGCTCACGCAGAGATGGCGTTGTGCTCAATACAACTAAAAGGCTGTATTGTGAGGTTCTGCTCAGCTGTAAGCGCGCGCGAGTTTTGAAGTTTTATGTAGCACTAACCGCGTCATACACTAAGTACACTTATTCACATCTATAATGTTTAAAAGCCGTGATCACCTTTATATTTTTAAGCTACGGGTAGATTTAATATAGTTTAAGTTCACATTTATTGATTTAGCCTTTATAAATGATTTAATTAATAAAAGTCACTGCAAACACTATATGACTTTTGTTATGACACTTTTCCCAAATTAACGGGCTTAGACTTGCACAGAACAGTTCTTATATTATTTAAAATGATATTTATTACAGAGCGTAACAACAGTAGGGACTGACACTTAAATATCTGTAATGCAGCCCATAGAGTAACTAATTCCAAGGTATTGCGCGGCAAACTGTATCCAATTAAAAAAAACAATTTAATCAGGGGCCGAGTCACGTGATTGTAGAGTTAACATTGCATTCGTATTGATTTTAAATTATAATATAAAGAATAATGCCCCCGGGCAATGGTTATATACAGTGGTGGACATATAATTACAAACAGTACATAAAACTTAGGTAAACACGGAATGAACTATCGTTATGAGTAAAAAATATATAGTTTAAATCACTATTAACTATGCCAGAATATAGCTAATGAGTTAAAAAACTCATAAAATATAAAAAGTAAAAAATCTGTTCTATCTTTAATTATTAAAAGAGTTTAAATATGAATGATAGTCGAATTTCTATTACTGGCCGCTTGGACAACTAATTAGAAACAGGATCCATGGTTCGTTCCATTTACGAAATTAATAAAAAAATCCTCTTTCTAAGCTTTTTCTGTAGTTTCAGTTTCGGCGGCAATTAAACGTCAATTTGGAATTACGTGAATAATAAGTTTTGTTAAAAATGGGTAAAAATAAGAGTTGTGACGAGTCAACTAGGCAATTAATTGTTAAATTACATTTAGATCGAAAATGGATTTATAGAAGAATTGCTAATCATCTAGAATGTTCTGTAAAGAAAGTTTTCAACGCTATTGCTCATTATAAAAGAAACAGAACTACTAAAAGTGTTGTTAGAAAGGCTCGTCCAAGGAAAACGTCTCCCCGGGAAGATTTGCAAATAATACGTGTAGCTAAACATAACCCGTTTAAAGGCTCCAACGAGATTAGAAATAAAGTTTTTTCACCTGATGACCCAAGGAACATTTCCTCGAAACTGGTACCCCGCAGATTAGTGGAAGCTAAATTCTTCGGGAGGGTTTCTCGAAAGGTACCGCTTCTTACCAAGCAACACCGAGAGAAGCGATTATTATTTGTAAAGAAATATCTTAACCGGTCGTATACCGCCGGCTCGCATACCAGCCGGCAGATTTGTACCCGTCGTAGGCCGGTGGCTCGCATGCGAGCCACCAAATTGGTTTTACGTTAGCTTAAGCTAAAGCGAAGGCGGCGCGCGGCGTTTTGGCGCCAATTTGGTGGCTCGCATGCGAGCCACCGGCCTACGACGGGTACAAATCTGCCGGCTGGTATGCGAGCCGGCGGTATACGACCGGTTAACTGGACCGTACGAGAATGGAAAAAAGTGTTATTCTCGGATGAAACAAAAATAAATATGGTGAATTCAGACGGCAAACGCTACGTTAGACGTCCAATAAATCATGCTTTTGATTATAAATACGCGAGGAGCAAGTCAAACACGGCGGTGGTAACATTAAAGTATGGGGATGTTTTTCTGGTTGCGGAGTTGGACCCGTCCGTAAGATTGAAGGTATAATGGATCAATTTCAATACAAAAACATCTTAGAAGAGACAATGATTCCCTACACTGACGACCATTCGCCTGTGACCTGGATCTTTCAGTATGATTACGACCCAAAACACACGGCCCGCAGTGTTAAATTCTTTCTTAATGAGCAACGTGTTACCTTGTTAGACTGGCCTACAAATAGTCCCGATTTAAATCCTATTGAAAATTTGTGGTACGTCGTTAAAAAAGTCTACGTTAAACGTAATTCCAGTCAAAATAAACTTTACGAAGCCTTTGTTGAAGCATGGAACTCGATCCCACTCGATAAATGTATGAAATTACTTGAATTAATGCCACGTCGTTAGTCGAGAGTCAGAGCTGTCATTAATAACAAAGGCTATGCAACCAAATATTAGTTTTTAAGAAATTTAGTTAACCAAACATAATTTTACATAATTTGAAATTGATGACGTTAACACGTTAATAACTTTGATTTGTACCTCATTTCTTTATTGTTTCTAATTACTTGTCCATGGCGGATGGTACTGCAAATGTCGTTTAGTTGTTTGTGCGTAACTAAATATCTAAATGGTAGTTGTAAACTCGGAGATTTATATGTTTTTTAATGAATTATAAGTTGTTGAACGTATTCTATGCATTTTGTTGTTTTATTTCCAAAAACAAAAGTTTTACGGCAATTTGCCTTGTATAATGTGAAATACGTCGCAAGTGTTTCTAATTATATGTCCACCACTGTATATAAAGAAAAAACATTTAGTAACATGTTATATTTAGATGTATATACCCATAACTACGCTTTGCTATTTGATTCCAATTTAGATTTAATATATGACTATCCAATGTTTACAAAAAAATATGGTATTCTAAGTAACTACGGTATGAAAAATATATTTGAAAATTTAAATCTGATTGTGACTAATAATAAGTATTATGTGAAAGTACAGCATAGCATATCTGAAACTCAATCGAAACCCGAAATTCGTATAGAAGAAAAGTTTTTTCTCCAATAAGTATCTTAATATACTACACCAAAACATTGCGGGCTTAGTAAATAAGACAAACGAACTGATCGTATGCCTCGATGAGTTAGCAAATAGACAAACTAACGTAGATATTTTATGTATTACTGAGCACTTCATTATGGAAGGCCATGAAAGCCAGTTATATGTGCCCAATTATTGTTTAGCCGCAATTTATTGTTGAAAACAGAAAAAAAGGGGTGGTTCATGTATCCTTGTAAAAAATGGATATCAATGGAAGGAATTGACGAATTTAGCGAAATTTTCATGTCCTGGTACTTTCGAATGCTGTGCTGTAGAGTTAATGGTTTATAAGATTATTATTATATGTGTTTATAGAGTGCCAAATACGAATAATTTAAGTGAATGTATGAATAAGCTCGAGATTCTTTTGAAAGAAATTTCTAAAATGCCCAATAGAAATATTGTGATCTGTGGAGACTTTAATATTGACATGCTAAAATCAAATTATTGTTCCAGAGAATTTGAATGTCTGCTGTTAAGTTTCAATTTAAAATTAGCTTTAAAGCAACCGACACGTATGGCCAGCCAAACCTGTATAGACAATTTTGCGCATAATTTCCACAAGAAATGTAGGACAGAGGTACTAGAATTCGCATTATCCGACCACACAGCTCAACTGCTTCAATGTCCAGTAGAAAAGGTATGTGCTATAAAATTATGGTATTCGAGAAAAAGGGACTACAGTCGGGAAAACATAACAAAATTTAAAAATTGTGTGAAGGCCCTATCATTTTCGGATATATATGACGTAAGCGATCCAAATACAGCATATAACGCATTCTTAAATACTTTTAAATTATTTTATGACTTGTGCTTTCCATTCAAAATAGTTAAAATAAATGTAATTAACAAACCCAGATGGATATCACGGGGAATTAAGATTTGCAGTAAAAAGAAAAGAAAATTATTATGGGAGTCAAGATTAAAACCGAGCCAAATTAATAAAATGCAGTTAATTAATTATTCTAAATTATATAAAAGGATTATAAATCTTACTCAATTAGCACAAAATAATTATAAAATAAAACAATCAAATAACAAGGCTAGAACTACGTGGCAAATAATTAATAGATCTAAGTACAATCTCCCAAGATATAATATTAATAGAATTCAGTTGGGCAACCAAACATTAACAAACCCTCAAATTATCTGTGAGGCATTCAACGACTTCTTTATTGACAAAATTCAACCTAAACTCCAACATAAACAAAATACACATTATATAACTGGACAATTAAAATCAATGTTTATAGCGCCCAGTGTACCATATGACATATTCAAAATCATAATGTCATTAAAGAATACAAATAGTGTAGGTTGTGATGACATTTGCACAAGGGTGCTAAAATCGGTAGCCGTCGACATAAGTAGTCACCTGAGTTACCTAATAGATTTGAGCATTTATTCAGGTATATATCCAGACGCTTTAAAAACATCAATCGTGAAGCCATTGTTCAAAAAAGAAAATAGAGAGCTAATGGAATACTACCGGCCTATCTCCCTTATTCCCATACTCTCAAAAGTATATGAAAAGTACATTTATATAGAAATGAATAAATATATAGAAAAAAATAATATTTTGTGTGAGGAACAGAAAGGATTTAGACGACAGAGAACAATTAATATGGCGATATATGATTTTTTACATGAAGTATATATTAATGTAGACAAACGCACGCCTGTTTGTTCTGTATATTGTGACATGACGCAGGCATTCGACCATGTACACTACCCTACCCTTTTAAATAAATTGGAAAATTATGGTGTTAGGGGTAACGTACTGAATTTAATAAGATCTTATCTGAATAATAGAAAGCAAGTAACTGAAATAAACAAAATTAATTTATCCAATAAATATGAAAATATATATAGATCATCAGAAAGAGTGGTTCGTTATGGAGTACCGCAAGGGAGCGTTCTAGGTCCTTTGCTATTCATACTATATATCAATGACATGCCAAAATGTATAGAACAGCCGTTAACTCTTTTTGCTGATGATAGCACCATAACCATACCTAAAAATACAGACACTTATGAAAGCGATATTAACAATTCATTAAAAGCAATGGTACAATGGCTCGACAGCAATAATTTGATTATTAATATAAGCAAAACCAAAATAATGCATTTCAGCCAACGTCAGAATAACTTAAATAATTTATACATACATCACAACAATACAATTATACATGAAGCAGCAACTACAAAATTCTTAGGATTAGAAATAGATAATAAATTAAATTGGAAGGCGCATATTGACGTACTCTGCAAAAAACTAAGTAAATCAGCATATGCACTATACTCATTATCGACAATTGTAAACAATGATGCACTCCTGACTGCCTACTATGGCATTGTCGAATCTCAATTACGGTATGGAGTCATATTCTGGGCAAACTCATCCGAAAAAGAAACTGCATTTAAAGCCCAAAAAAGATGCATAAGGTCCATGTTCCACCTTAAAAATACAGATAGCTGTAAGCCTTTTTTTCAACAATATAAAATATTAACCCTACCGTGCCTGTATGTACTGGAAGTAGCAATGTTTGTGAAGACAAATCCCAATCGTTTTGAGCGCCTCGCAGACGTAGTGCCACGAAACAGACGCGATAATAGTAGGATGTGTCTCCACCATTCTAAAACGGCACTTATGCGCAAAAGTGTCTATTGTATGGCCCCGACTATATTTAACAAATTACCAAAATGTTGGAAACAGCTCAATACTACTTTATTCAAAAATGTTGTAAGAAAATTCTTAGCTGACAGAGCATATTATAATATTACAGATTTTTTATCAGAAGTTGATTTTAGTTGACAGCGTAATTAATTTTTTTGTATTTATATTTGACATTTGTGATTTTTTTTTGTTTATTATTTCCTTTTTTATTTTAGAAATATGTAATTTAGTATGAGTTATTATTTTTTGCAATTAAATATTTGTCTCTGATAATGTTCAATGTATGTGATTGTTCATAATTATAATTGTTAATGTAATGTAATATTTGCATGCCAATTGGTTAAATATGGCTGAACTTATCCATACTTTAAGTGTCACCTAACTACTGTACCCATATTTGCAGAATAAACTATCTTTATCTTTATCTCTTATCTCACCTAAGCTTTTTCCATATCTATTTCGCTACTTATTGTTTCAAATTGTCAAAACATCGCCTGAAACTGTCGCCGTCATTGAAATTAGTATATCATTGGCCCCAGAGGATAACATCCAGAACAGGTCATATCCCCAAAAGATTTCCACATCGAATAATGCCGTTAAATTAAAGTTACTGTTAAACAAGTTGTGAGAAACGGTAATGAATTGCCGTAAATCTTAGACTTCGAAAAAAAAGGTTCAAGTAATATGCAAAGGTCACGTGATCACGTGACCTTGAGGTCAGAAGTCAAAGGTTATAGTCGTTTCGGGGGTATATCGACTATGCTGAGTCGAATGGCGTTGACTGCGAGTCTCTAGCTCTTACGGTTCTTGAGTTGAAAGTTGTATAACAGATAGACAGACAGACGGACGGACGGACAAAGCTGTGTATAGGAGTTTTTTACTTGGCACTTTCAGCAATGCAAGAATATATAACTACCAGATAGTAAAGCAGTATTAGATTTAGTTACAGTGGCCCCCATCACCCATCATACTCTCGGGAGAACCGACATAGCCCTCTCCCCCCCCTAGTGGCGAGGGGGTAAAGCATTGTGTACGTACCTGTATACTGTAGATAGGTAACATCTGTATGTGCATGTTGTTGAGCATGTGCTTGGCCTGCGCCGCCAGGTGGTCGCCGCCCACCGGCGACCGCACTGCCGCGTTCACCAACGCGTACCTGCACACAGACAGACATTTATAATCTATACTAATATTATAAAGCTGAAGAGTTTGTTTGTTTCGTTGTTTGGTTGAACGCGTTAATCTCAGGAACTACTGGAGCGAATTATAAAATTATTTTAGTATTGGATAGCTCATTTATTGAGGAAGGCTATATAATATGACGCTACGACCCACGGGGGCAGTGCAGTAATCATAAAAGCGGGTGAAACCGCGGGCACATCTAGTAATACTATATATGTATAGGTAGGATATCCATTGTAATAAAATCATTGGGAAGAGAGGAACCAGCCAGGCAGCCTCGGATTGCACCCCCTAGTTCGGTATTATCAAACTTTTTGTATTGTAATAGTTTGAGGCGGCAATACGAGTGTGTGGCGGGTTTCTCTCTTCCTAGTAACTTTAATATACGTGCATACATAGATTCACATCTGTTTCCCAGAGGGGTAGACAGAGACTACAGATTTCCATTTGCTACGATCCTGACACACTTTTCTGACTTCATTCACTTCCATAACATTCCTCATACACGCTCGCTCTAACTTTAATATATTTTAAGATTACCTTGTTTTGTAGGCAAACATGTGCGTCCAGGGTTGACTATTTGCATTAGGTATGTTTAACATTATATTTACCTAAGATGTTAATTCATAAGTTTAAAATGTAAAATCTGTTGGCAAACCTTATACCTATAGAGTCAAGTAAAGTGTTATTGAAAGTAAACTTATAGTAGCAGTTGGCAATGAAGGACCAGGTCTTCCCGCTTTAGAGGTGGCACGGTCCAAACTCCGCCAGGTCATGGTGGAAGAATGGAGAAATCGACTTGTGCACCCCAGTGCCGGGCACGCCACGATCGTGGCAGTAAGCCTTGTTTTTGAGGAGTGGCTGAAAAGGCGGCAAGGGCCCCCTTAACTTCCGGCAGACACAGGTAATGACTGTCACGGTTCCTTTGGCCAGTTCCTGTGTCGCATAGGCCGGCAGGAGGCGCCCGGTTGTCACCATTGCGGCAACTGCCGCGATATTGCTGTGAACACGGGGCTGCACACTTTGGCGGAATGCCCCGCCTGGGCATTGCAGCGCCGTGAGTTGATCGCGCAGACGGACTGGTTGCCCTCTCACTTCCGGCCGTGGTTCAGTCTATGGTCCGGAGTGAGAGATCGTGGAACGCCGTCGCCTCCTTTTGCGAGGAAGTAATTTCCATCAAGGAGGCGGCGGAGCGGGAGAGGGCGCGCTTAAACGCTCTCGTCAACCGCAGAACCGGGCGCCGGAGGGCGCGAGATGACCTCCAGCCATCCTGAGGTTTGACCTGGTGGTGGTGGGCTGCGTCGGCCTGCTCGCTACCCGACCAGCACCAGGTCCGAGAGGCGGCGTGCGTGTTCCCACGTGCGCCTCTGTGTCGTGTCTTTGTCCCTCCCAGAGGGACGGTGGAGTATTTTAGTGTAGTGGCCTGCCGTTTTACACGGCGGGCCGAAACCACGGCGAAGTCGCGATTGCATGTGAAAGCGATGCGCGCGGCCTCGCCGTCCACGGTTATGTCGAGAAACACCGTGGTAGGTTTAGCTGGTATTACCAGGGTATCTTTTCCCCGGTGAGCCCGACATAACCTCTCCGTCAAGTAAAAATAAAAAGTTGCAATTGGCAAAGCTTATTAGAAAGCAATACTTGGATTGACTGCACGGATGACATTGTGGATTAATTGGTCGCCACGCCACTGCATTTACTCCGACTGTCGTGGTTTCGTTGCCCACACATGACAAAAATTTGTGTTGTGTACAAATTGTTGTACTGAGTCTGTGTGTTGTTTTCATTGGTAAAATGTTTAATTTTGCAGAGTCCACAGCCACATAAGACTGCATCCAAATGTGGACTTGCCTATAAATTTTGTTTTATGGAATGTTTCAACATCTTAGGATGTAATCTAGTATCTCCTTACCCGTCTATAACCGGCACGGCTGACGTCTGACTGGCTCCAGCATCCACCACTAGCGCTGTAGACTTGCCGTTGGCAAATGCAGCCAGTACTGCACTCTTTACCAGGAAGAATGCTGGAGCTTGATACTTCTCGAAGAGCAACTCTGCTAGCTTCTCTCTAGCTGGTCTTGTGGTCCACACAGCTTCAGTGAATAATGCTGGGTGGTGTTCTGATGGAGATCTGATAACCTAGAAAGTGATACAGATTTTAATACATACATAGCCAACAGCAGCGATAGCCTAGTGGGAGACCGCTGGACTGCCACGCAGAGGTCCCGAGTTTGATCCCAAAGCGCGCATCTCTGACTTTTCGAAGTTATGTGCATATTCAAAAGTTAATTATCGCTCGCTTTAACGGTGAAGGAAAACATCTTGCATGTCCGAGAGTTCTCCATAGTTCTCGAAGATATGTGAAGTCTGCCAACCATAATTTTTATAACAAATACCTACATAATCTGCCAACCACACTGTGTGGCTGACTTAAGGCTTCAGTTTTTGCATAGTTGGCATTGCTATCTCATAGTAATCCAGTCCAATCAATAATTCTTTTATTTTAGAAAGAACAACAAAAGCTACAAAGAAAACACAACTGTGCAAAACTATTTATAGAACAAACAATTTTAACCTACCCAACATATGTATGTTAAAAATGTGTGTTCCACAAATTCAATTCAAACCCAAATCCTATTTTATACAGTCTACAATGATTAACATCAGTATATTTAGATGGTGGCAACACATATGTACCTTAGCATAACAATAGTCCAGCATCTTCTCAAATAGGTCCCAGTTGTCCACTTGTCCATCCTTCATGTAGGTGTGTACTTCCATGCCCGTGCGAGGCACATGCAGCTCTGTCACATCAATGTAGTGCCGCAGTTCATTGCCCGCTTTTGTGCCTGAAAGATAAAGTTGATTTCAATCAAGGTGGCAACCAAGATAGCCTGTCTAATCGTAAGTAGCCTGTAGACTCTTGCCAAATGAGTCTACAACAGTATAAAAGTGGTAAGGAAATCTCTACTTTTCTTAGTCTAAGCCGAGTCATACAAAGGATAAAAATATGCGTGAATCTTAAATATAAAATATATACTTAATATTGTCTTCTGTTTACGCGAATATTATTCATCGAAATTAAACTACTATATACGGATTTTACCGCGTTGTTTATTTGACACTTTATTACATCATTTTGAAAACTGTTCCACTACTACTACTATTAAACTTTACTAATTTTTAAGCTAATTAAATTATTACTAAAACATTTTTTTAATTTAATTTTACTCTTGCCCCGACGTTTCGTTTGGTTTTCAGCAGCCATGGTCACGGGGAGACTAAGATGGTAGTTGTCTCAATGTTCCAGTGTAGTTATTTAAAAGTACCCGAACATAATTTAATCATTGGTGTTTCTATTTACGCAGAAGCTATTTATTTCATAGGCAATAGCAATATAAAAAAAGAGAAACAAAATGGTAACTCAATAATAAACTAAACTAAACAAATTACACAATAAGTGGACCGTGTGAATTCATTCAGTGTACACGAAAAGAGATCCATTCTGTGAGCCAACGTGTTGAGCGCACGCAGCGCACGCGTGAGAGGCGCGCGCTGCAGCAGGCTCGTGCGCGCGCGCCACGGCCAGCAGCCCCGGCCGCCGCCGCCGCCCCACGTACTCGTTCGGGACGCACAGCTGGAGTACCTCTAAGACGTTCGGATTATGAATTTTTCCATGCACTACTTTAAATAGGTAGACGGTGAGACCGACCTCCTTTCCTACTTCGAGCCTGAAATACCCCACCATACCCAGAACAAATAGAGTAGGGTATAGGAACAGGTAGCCTGGGTATATCCCATATTGCTTCCAATACACGAACCTAGCAAATTTGTTCTGGATATGTTCTAGCATCAATCTGTACTTCTCCTCGTGTGGTGACCATATTACGGCATTGCACTACAGGTGACTCTTTACGAGTGTCTCTTACAGTGCTTTCAAAGCTCCTATGTTTGTGAAGTTGTTTGCTTGGCGTAATATTAGTTCCAGATTGCGGTAAGCTTTCTTGCACACATCAGTGATATGCTGCCGAAACTGTAGATCAGCAGTGAAACGTACACCTAAGTCCACCTAAGTCAATTAAAATCGCTATGTCTGTCTCATAGTTTTCTATATCGGATTTGAACAAAATCTGTCAATCAATTTCATCCCAACTGTTCAATGGTTCGGGCAGATAGGTAATCTAAATTTAAGCCTGCTCCGAGCGAAATGTGGCAAAACAGGCAGTCACAGTTAAGTGAATAAAATCAACACTTTTTGTTTAATACAAATTTAAAATATACATTTACCATAACAATGAAAGTGTTTACAATAACTCCGTGTAAAAAGCTTAATATAATTAATATTTTCGTCTACAAAATTACGTAAACTTGCACGATAAATGCAAAACCGTAAGCTCGTGTTGAGCTACGTGATTTTTAGATTATAACAGTAGAAATCTATCCTATTTTACAGCTTAAACGAAACTTAAATAGTTATATTACAATTTGTCCGTCCCAAATATTTAAGTTATTGGTTGACAATAAAGATACATATACTCCATACAATTTTACTATGGCGGCCGCGCGCCGATTTGCATATGCGCCGCACGATTATCTGTCTTAAGGTAGAAGTACGTATTTCCGGTAGTGTCCCTGGTAACTAGCCGTTAATGTTAATTTTGACCCTTTTTACAAATAATAAATTATAGTTTGAGGATTGCAACACATTCTTGGTAATATTTTGTATAATGATAATGGTAACACTGGTCATAAATTGTAATGGCGTCGTAACTGTGCAACAACTGAAGTGTGCTACTCGGAAATATTAAGAAAGTTAAAGGTTCTGTCATTAAACTACGACACCACTACTTTGTATATGTACTGTATCGCTATCCGAAGCAGCATGATAAGTTATATCATGCTGCTGCGGATAGCGATACAGTAAGTGTTAATTTATTATAATATTTAAATAATTTTTCTAGCCCTATAACCTATAAGCTGCAATAAATATAATTAAAAATTAAATATTTTTGTGACATCTTTTGGTACCAAAAGCCCCTATTTGACCCAGTACCCGGCAATATTTAACCCTTTTCTACGGGATAATGGTTCACGCGTCAACTTCGTACTACCCGTTGCACCGAAACCCGTTACTGGGACGCACATTTTTAGTTGATTCTAAACCCGTTATGGTTCTATGGAAAGATTACAGTTACTACTAAGATTATATGTTTTGTAACCTGATGGACTTCAGCGGTTTTCGATGATGATGATTGATGATGATTTCTATTACTCTTGAGAACTAAGATGGGTATATAAGACCTCTGTTTATTAGGTCAACAACGGCTTAGCATAGGAATGCTAATGTTTGTATTGTATGCACAATAAGGATGGCAATGGTTGGTGGTAAATGGATTTAGATTAAAGTTAGATTTGCAAGACGTATTATTTTTTATTATAGCTAATCATGACTGAGAAGCAAAAAGCCATATTAAAGGCTATGGAGGCAGTCGAAAAAGTGGTTTCCATTTCCGCTGCTGCTAGGGAGTATGGTATCCCACGTTCAACATTAGATGATAAAATACGTGATCGCTATCCTATTGAATGCTCCAAGGGACCACCTACAGTTTTATCAAAAAAAGATCATTTAAAAAGGTGGATTATTTTTATGTCAGACAGTGGGTTTCCTGTAACTAAGGCGAAATTATTAGATGGAGTGAGGTTACTTATAAAAAAAAACTAAGAGAGATAATCCTTTCCAAAATAATATACCAGGTCGTCCTGGTTTGAAGCATTCATAAAGCGACATCCTGAAGTAGGTAAACGCGTGGCTCAAAATTTAATTCAAACCCATGCTTTAGTCAAAGAAAGCAATTTGAGGGCATGGTTTAAAGAAGTAAAAAAATTACTTTCTTACGGCACAAATTAGAGGAAGCAGTTAAAGATCCTCGTAGAATTTTCAACTGTGATGAGAGCGCTTTTTTATCACCAACAGATAACAGAGTTTTGGCAAAACATGGCGCTAAAAATGTTTATAACGTTATCCCTAGCAGTGAAAGAGAATGCGTGACAGTCCTAGTCACGGCAAACGCAGCGAGTGAATTGGCACCTCTAATGGTGTTGTTCAAGCTAAATTCAATACAGCACAAAATTTCGAAAACTGCTCCTAACGACTGGGAATGAGGATTTACACAAAAGGGTTGGATGACAGGAGAATCTTTTTATGAGTACATGATAAATGTTTTCTTTCCCTGGCTTGAAAACTGATATTAAGTTACCAATTTTTTTTTCTTGGACTGACATTGCCGACGTAATACGCTACCATTTAGTAATATCTGCCGGAGAAAAAAACATTCAACTGGTCGCTCTGTATCCAAATGCAACTCACCTTATTCAACCGATGGATGTGGCTGTTTTTAGGCCTTTAAAGAGGATATGGAAAAATCTGTTTATGATTGGCGAAACGATAACCAGTTTCCGAAACTCAAGAAAGAAAATTTCTGCCCGCTGCTATATAAATATCTTAAGCAATTGGATCCTAACTCAATTAAAAATGGATTTCGTAAATACGGATTGTCACCGTTTGATGCAAACAGCGTAGATTATTCCAAGTGTTTGACGAGTCACCCAAAAGATTTTGCCAAATCAGATACTGTTAACCAAATACAATCAGATACCGTTAGTCATTTCAAATATTTTGAATTACAAATAACTCCTGAAAACCTTGAATCTTTTTATGGCAACAAGAGTCCAAAATGGAAAGGGGACAAATCCCTAGAAGGATTATTTAATATCTGGAGGCAAATGAAAACCTAAGCAAGCAGACTCAACGATGGGCCTACGAGTATGAAACAATTGCCTGCTCAAGAAACCTCCAATAATAATGAATCTCCATCATTCGGCGATATCGGTAACTTCACAGGTCTGACATATTAGATTCAAATTATTTGAATGCAAATGAGTTCAGTGGCTTAATGACTGTAATTGAAAATCATAATGACACCAATCAAAAGATAGAGGTGTACGAAAATTTGGACGGGACGCTGATGAAAGTCATGGACATGGTAATCTCAACTAATGAACCTAGTACTTACTCTAAAAAGCTAGATAAAGATGAAAACATTGGTTTTGAAAATAAAACACAAAAAGGATCCCATTTATCAGGTCAAGTGATTCGGACAATAGGTTCGAATCCTATATATTTAACTTCCTGCAAAACGATTACTACAAATGTTGGAAATACATCAGCGGTATTTTTTTCTGATAAAGAAATTGTCCTATAACACAGCCATCATTATCTTCTTACACGGACACAACTATGAAATTAGTACATACACAGACACCAATTTTGTAAGGTAAGACACAGACGTCATTTTACAATATAGAATCCAGTTACACGACACCTCCTGATAAAACATCTCCATGCTTCCAAAATAAATTAAAGCGACATCGATCGTGGCTGGCGATACAAGTGCTGACTACGTACAGAGTAATATCGAAACAGCCGAAAATATAGACACCACCATGTACACTCATAAAAAACGTGTTACCTGAAGGCGACAACCGCTACCAAACAAAAACTAAATACTATGGACATTTAGTTGTACTGACACCATTTAAAGACGCTTTATTTTGGCCAGAAACTCCCAATAGTAGCACAAAAAGTAAAGTAAAGTACCTAGTAAAGTACGTAGCATTATAACATCTGACAGGTTTTGCACAACAAAAGGTAGAAGCAAAGACAAAAAAAGAGAAAACATCTGTACTGGGAAGTGATAATAAGAGAGCCAAGAAGAAAAAAATTAATACTGGAGCTATAGACAGTACAATTGAAGATTGGTTTTGTCGCTTATGCCAAAGAGCACAAAATTAGACATGATACAATGGGTCACTTGTAAGATTTGGTATCACACAATTTGTGCAGAAGTGTCACCAAATGAAATAACGTTTCTTTAGTTGTATGTATTGTAATGTGTCTTTTGATTAATAAGTGATGGAGAGTTGCATTTGACTGCTTCATCAATTTTCGTAAACCGTATTTAAACAATCACAAAGCCAATCGCAATTAAAATTATTGCTTTTATTAAGATTGTTGATTATATATTGTGTAGAACATGATGCTTTACAGCCGCTGAATTTTAAAATTATTTTTATATTTGAAGTTACATGAACTTCAATTAAAATAGTTTTACAAAATTCAGTTAATTTATGAATGTTATGTAATAACATAATCTCTTTAAGACTGATAACTTTTAAAAATGTTGCTAATTTTTTAAAGTAGCCTTTATTATTTAGATTTTCTTAACCATTTCAAGCACTGACACCATATAAATCCAATGAATAATGTTGTTAATATAGTAGAAGTAGAAGAGAGTAAAGACAGGCAGTTAACCTTTTTGAAAAATTTAAGTATTTTATCCATATTGTTTTACATGTAAGACTGCTTTTCCATAAATGTTATTTGATTTTAAGTAGATACATCTATTAAATATTTAAGCCTTTCAAAGACTGAAGCTAGTTTTATTAAAATCACTTCATAATTTATTAAATAAAACACACTAAGTAAGACGCTGTGTCTAAGTACAGCAATTTGATCTTATTTTATGCTTCCAAATGTAAGTTGTAAAGCAATTTGCACATTGTGTAATCTTAATGTGTAAGAAACTAATATGTTTTATAATATTTACAAAAAATACTAGATTTTAGTTAGACTAGTTACAGTTATTCATATGTTAAACTTATTAAATATTTCGAGGATAATAGTGAACTGTGACAAAACCAATAGCAAATCATTACCGCTTGTACCTGTAATTAATTAATCTAGATACTACACTCGGCGTCACAAAAATCGCACCTTTTTAAAATTCAATATTAAAGTACTTTTTCTCAAACTTTGTCAATAGTGAGAATATGATTGTAGGATATCATTGGAAAGGTTATTAAATTGCCTTTTAGAAATTATAAAGCGCGAATGGTTATTTTTATGTTTTAATAATAAAAAAATCACAAACTTAGAAAATAATAAATTTAATAAAAAAACAAATTTAAAAAAATACAATTTCGTCCTTAAAATCTAGTGTTTCCGCCCCTAGCCTTGATGACAGCTTCCATCCTATCCTTCATGGACCTCATGAGAGTTACTACTCTCTCTTGAGGTATGTTATCCCATTCTTCGATCACGGCATCCTGGAGCTCTTGGAGAGTTGTGGGAGCAGGATTTCGTGCTCGTACATGCCTCTTTACATCATCCCAGAGGTGCTCGTTAGGGTTAAGGTCCGGGCTTCGTGCTGGCCACTGCATAACAGAAATCTCGACTTCTTCCAAGTAATCACGCACACTGGCCGCGGTGTGGCAACGGGCGTTATCATGCATTAGTATGAACCCATCGCCAACAAAACCAGCATACGGGACCACATGGTCTTGCAAGATCTCCGTTATGTACTGAGCAGCATTCAGCGAACCTTGCCCTCGACCACCGCCAGTCCGAGAGACGAACACAAGTTCCGTTTTCCCGTCCACGGATATCCCACCCCAGAACATACAGGAACCACCCCCGTATTCTGTTGTTTCTTCGATGCAAGCTTGAGCAAAGCGCTCTCCTTTTCTTCTGTAAACTCTTCTGCGTCTGTCATTACAGAAAAGACAAACTCTTGTCTCATCGGTAAACAGAACGGCTCTCCAATGGTCAAGCGTCCAAGTGACGTGCTCCTGAGCAAATTGTAGACGGTCTCTTCTGTGCTGCGTGGTCAATTTGGGACCTTTCGCAGGTCTGTGGGCAGTGATTTTCTTTTCTTTAAGTCTTCTTCTAATCGTAGAGACACTCACAGCCGTTCTACGAGCTAATCGGAGCTGCTGTTGCACCTCAACAGCATTACTGAAGCGGTTGCGCAACGATGTGGAGACAATAAAGCGGTCGTCTCTCTCTGATGTACAGCGTTTTCTTCCTGATCCACGTCTTCGGATAAAGCCACCAGTCTCTTGGAACCGTTGATACACTCGTCGAACAGAGAAACGACTCAGATTTAATTGTCGAGCAACATATACCTGACGTACTCCTTCTTGCAATAGTGCAATGACTTGAGCGGCTTCTTCAGAGGTGGTATCCATCTTCAGGTATTTTTTTCTTGAGTATGCTGTTCCGATGTGTACACTTTAAAGTCTGAGCAATGATTGACCCATTTTTTACCTGGACATGACCTTTTATACCCTATTCGGGTAGCTCAACTAGCGCTCTAATGGATGAGCATTTTTTCACCATTATGTTAAATGTTCCCTAATAATAAATTTTATTTTGGTTTTTAATTCTACCGACTAATAATGTAAAGGTATTGAAATGCTCTTAAAAATGATATATTTTTTTATCCAGTAGAATCAATGCGCTAAATTTTGGGAGGTGTTTATTGAAAAAAACAAAAAGGTGCGATTTTTGTGACGCCGAGTGTACATACCTCTAGTTTTCGATGTTTTAATATTAAACCCTTAATAAATACATTTAAGTTCTAATTTTTTCTGGAAAAGTAAAACAATTATTGAGTAAATAAAAAGTAAAATAATACCTTTGTTTAGCTTTAGCACAAATAAGTATTGTGAGATACTACCCATGTAAAAGTTCAAAAATAATGTGATTGATACTAATAGCCAATTTATAGAAAAGGGAAAAATGTGATGATGATAATTCTTGACTGTGAGTTTTTTAAATACATTTCATTTAACAGATGTTTTCCTTTGACCCCATTTTCACTGACCTATTTATAAACAAAAATCTTAAAATCTATGAACTTTAACCTAAAGCAATAGGGTTTAAATTTGCAGTTGAATTTTGTCAGGTTCTAGGACAATATAACGTTTACTAGTACAAAATGTGTGTATTGATTGACAATTATTATCGCCTGCTCCGTGCCTCGGAGAGCATGTTAAGCCGTCGGTCCCGGTTGCCATGAACATCTATGGCAGTGGTTATAGGGAGAGTGTCGACACAAAAGATCCCACTGGGTCGAAGCTGGTCTGCACTCACCGGCCCCCACATACGATACATACATACATACTAGTACAAATCTACCGGGTACTGGTACAAATGGCTCTTTTTATGCTTTATTTGTATTAATGAGTATTAAAAGTAATATTAATTTAAAAAACATAATCACACTAAAACTAGAATAAATTGCCTAAATAGTTATGTAGGTTTAGTTTTTGGCACTCAACTAATTTTGGCATAGCAGACCTACAAAGTCAGCGAAGTTCAAATATTCACGGCTATTGGGCCGTTTACCTTACGCTCAGCGCAGTCTTAAGTTTATGCAAGGTTTGGTTAAGTCTTTAACAACCTTTGCATCAGGTTATAATTGTTAGTATGTCTGTATTTATTTAAATTAAGTGCATTTTGTGCGATATAGGGTTCACGTCATGTGTGAAGAGAAAGATGAAGAATTATCTGTTACTTTTGTTTGTTTGTGACAGTAAAAAGTATAAGTACAGTTGCTCAACTAATATCAATTGGAAACCACACATTACCGTTAGCTTATAAAATAGGCACATTATGATTGTACTAATTCATATTATACAGATCATTGCGACCCATCAGAAAACAAACTGACTACGAGCTACAATAAAAAGCAGCTTGATTTTTGTGAAACTATTTCAGCAGACCTACTCACCACTTTGAGTAACATTTCCATCAGGAACCTTCTCTTCAGGCTCTGGGACGTGTGTAGCTGGTCCTACACCCACTACAGCTGGAATATCAGCTTTCGGAGTGTCTTCTTGAGCATAACCAACGCGCAAGGAATGATGACCAGGATCGAACACTAGTGCACCAATTTCGTCGCCGCCGTACAGCATGCCATTAGGACCACTCATGTTGGTAGTTTTGTATCAATTTTCACGTATTTTTGATTATTTTATCCCAACTTATGATTTCGGCGCGATGTATTTTATTGACCGTAAACTATTTGATGATTGCTATTTTTTATCTGTGAGTGTTTAGACTTTAGACACAGTTAGAATTGCGATTTGCGATACATTTATAGCATTATTGAGTGTAAAAAAGAGATAGCTAAATTCGTTTCGTAATGTTGGACTGAAATGCAATCAACGCTTTTAATGCAATTATTCTAAATAACTGGAATGTAACATTTGCAACGCGTGTAAAGGAACGTAAGCATAAATAATAAAATTATAAATAAAATATATGAGTATATTATGAAATACACAGATGCAATAATTGTTTTATTTAAAATTCTAAATCATAAAGGTTTTGTCCGAACATGTTTCATGTTTCATATTCATATTATACTCTGTTACCGCACTTACCGCCTCAGCATAAGATGCTTACCATAGATTATACACATAAAACGCCTCCTACACGGTCGGGTCAGCGGCCCAACTCAACTAGGGCCACGTCAAATTTGGTTGAGTTGACTCCAAAATTGAACGTGTAGTCGTTGGGTGGTCAACCAAATTGAGTTGACATCCAAACGACCTTAATTGCCAGCGCTGCGCTCGCAACAAAGGGCGAATAGAGGGCGTTGTGTTGACAAACCAAACGTGTGGAAGCTTGTTGCCCGACTGCGCATATTCATTTTGATCGAGACGTCGCGCGAAGTGGACGTGTAATGGCGAGCGAGCGTGCAACGTTGTCGGAGTTTTTAAAACTCTACAAAGATGTTCCCTGTTTGTGGGACTTAAGTTCTCATGATTATAAATAATATCAGCCCTGTATTAAACTGTCCTGACTGCCTCCTGCCTCTTCTCACTGTAAGAAGAGTTAGGCCATAGTCCACCACGCTGGTCTAGTGCGGGTTGGCAGACTTCACATATCTTCGAGAACATTATGGAGAACTCTTAGACATGCAGGTTTCCTCATGATCTTTTCCTTCACCCTTAGAGCAAGCGATAATTAACTATTAAATACACATAATAATATAACTTCGAATAGTCAGTGATGCGCGCCTTGGGTTCGAACTCGAGACCTCTGCGTGGCAGTCCAACAGTTTACCCCTAGGCTATAAATAAATCTACCTGTATACTACCTTACAATACTACAAACAAATATTAAATCTAAGGAATTAATAAAGCGGAATTTGAAAATAATAGTTAGAAATTATTAAGCGCCTACGTACGTACCTACATAATAGATTATGTAAGTAGGTATTTATTAAATGAAGGTTTTTATAGACAATCTTTTTATTAGGTAGATAGACAGTATGGGTACTGTTTTGCGTATTTGAAAGGGGTGCCATCGACGTGCGTACTGCTCGCCGCTCACGTTAGAACTAAAGTTGTTACCAACCACGCGATAGTGTAGAACCGCCGAGCAGTTTTGTTGACTCAAGTAAGGTCACGGTGGTTGGGCGTTTCACCCGACCGTGTAGAATAGGTTTTAATCGACTTATCGGACTGATAATATACTAGAGCATTCTTACGTACGTATATTGATAAGACGAAAGTTGTGCGGTGGTTGTCACGCAACTGCTAATGCGTCGGCGGTTGTGAGGTCGATTACTGCTCGGGGTAAACATTTGTGTCTGACAAATAGTTGTTCCGTGTCTGGGTGTTTTTTGTGACCGTTGTTTAAATATACATATGTAACGTCCATGCGACACAGAATCCATCTCAGTATGGGAGTTATCTTTTATCTACTAAGATTCTATCTACTGTATCTATATCTACTAATATTATAATGTGGAAAGAAGTCGGCCTCTATGGCGTAGTGGTTAGCGTAACCGACTGCCACGCCTGAGGTCGCGGGTTCGATTCCCGCACAAGTCAAACATTTGTGTGCATGAACATGGATGTTTGTCTTGGTCTGGGTTTTTCTATGTATAATATGTATGTATTTACAAAAAGAACAAAATGTATGTTTATCCATTGTCTAATACCCATAGTACAAGCTCTGCTTAGTTTAGGCTAGATGGTGTTGTGTGTATGTGATAGAATATTAATATTATTATTATTATTATTATTTGTATTTTTGTTTGTAATTAATACAATGGAAAATAAGACCGATTTATCAAAACCTTTGGTCATTAGAAAGCTTCTTTATCCAGGAGTAACATAGGCTATATATATATAACATCAACAGTTTGTATACTATTACTAGCTGTGCCCGCGGATTCACCCGCATTTATAGTTACATATAGCCTATAGCCTTCCTCGATAAATAAGCTATCCAACATCTCCAAGCTCCTGAGAGCAGCGCGTTCAACCAAACAAACAAACGAACTCTTCAGCTTTATAATATTAGTGTAGATTATTGAACATTTATTATTTTGCCACATTGATTTAAAAATTTAATAAAATGCGTAAATATAAATAAATGTAGGCAGCGATAGCCAAGTGGGAGACCGTTGACTGCTACGCAAAGGTCTCGAGTTCCATCCCAAGGCACACATCTCTGACTTTTCGAGGTTATGTGCGTATTACTTAGTTACTTATCGCTCGCTTTGACCGCGAAGGAAAAAATCGTGAGGAAATCTGCATGTCTGGGAGATCTACATAATGTTTTCGAAGAAATGTGAAGTCTGCCAACCCGCACTGGGCCAGCGTGGTGGACAATGTTTAACTCTTCTCACAGTGAGAAGAGGCCCGTGTCCAGCAGTGGGACAGTCTGATACTATTAGCATTAGGTACAATCTACGGCATTAATAGCGTGTCCTATTACCGTTGTCTGCAAAGATGACAATCGATTACATTATATACCTACACAGACAAAATAAAATAATTTCTATAATTGGCATAGTTTGTTAACAATCAACTGTATCTATCCCAAACAAGCTTACTACACAGATCTATTAAAACAGCGGTCACCATCACTACATATTATAAAACGGATTAAATATAATGACCATCAAAAATACTAATTGCGCAACAAAATATGCTTACTAAAATATATCATAACGAGCACCTATACGCCTCAAATCACTGCATTCCGTCTCGGAAGGGTTAGGTTATGTTAGGTTCCTTCTTAAACCCACCCAAAAATAGGAGGCCAGCGAAGCGGGGCTCCGTCGACTTAGTTTGATATTTTTAAAATATATTTTGCTTTGCAATTAGTATTTTTGGTAAGCATATTTTGCTGTGCAATTAGTATTTTTTTGCTGTGCCGATAAATACTACCCATTATAAAATAAAGTCTCCCGCCGCGTCTGTCTGTCTGTCTGTCTGTCTGTTCGCGGTAAATATAAAGAAACCGATTTTCTAGCGATTTTCACCTATAGATAGAGTGATTCATGAGGAAGGTTTAGGTGTATAATTTGTGAAGGTTACCAGTGCGTACTCGGGGTGGATCGCTAGTTTTCTGTAAAGGCAAAATCGTAGGTACTTTTTCAAGAAAAATTACAGAAAAAGTCATAGGACTTTTTCTGTACCCCTGAAAAAGTGTATGCAGAATTTCATGATGATCAGTCGAGTAGTTAGGGCGTGAAGGCGTAACAAACAAACTCACATTCGCATTTATTATATTAACTAGGATTCGTTTTCTGTCTTACGCATCAGTTAGGCCTTAACTGTACGAAGCATGCTTGGATGCTAGAACAGCGAAAGTTTTGATGTTCGATGTTTGTTTGAGTTCAACAGCAGCTAAAGACTAAATATGCAACTTGCGTTTAACATTATAATATACCTATATACACCTCTATAACATACTAGATTTTGTAAATGTTAGGTTACGTCAGCAACAGTATTTTTTTCTGGATGAAAGTTACCCTATGTCCTTTTCTGTACCCCTGAAAATGTGTATGCGAAATGTGTATGCGGAATTTTATGATGATCGGTCGAGTATCTAAAGGCGTGAAAGCGTAACAAACAAACTTACATTCGCATTTATAACATTATAGTTAGGATTTGGACATATTATATTTTGTAATTAAAGAAAAGTCTTGTATAATTTTAAAACGATTGCATTTTTATAGAAAATTTGTTATAAAGTAACTTTGATTTCTTTATAATAATTAGTTTATCTATTTGTGTAATCATAGGCAATGTTATAACTATAGATAAGGGAATTCAGTATAAAACGTTAGTAGAATTGTTCTAGGCACATCATTCACTAGTCAGCAATTCTACCTGTAACAAGAACACTAAATCAATATGGCTTCTAAGGCTGTACTCGTGTACTGCGCTCAAATTCTACTAGCCCAGGTAATTTACCTTCCTATATACTAAATTATAATATACTTACCTAGTATATTAAGATTGATTTTATATGCATGTGCAATATGCATTTTTCTTTTTTTAATATAATATCATGATTTTGGATAGTCCATCCTAATGTAGATGCGTTTTTTTCTGGATGAAAGGAACTCTGTATCAAGCAATTGAGTCGTGATTGTCGTAAAAGCGTAGCAATAAAACTTATATTCCATTCATAATATTCGTTAGGATATTTGATTGTTAAACCTTCCAGCCAAGTTTGTTCTTGTGTTAGATGAGGGGTCATGCTAAGGTAAAATATATCTAGTTTTCTATTAAAAAGATAAATCCCGCACTAGGAATTATTTCTGTGTCGTGGGGACTTTACAAACATTTAAACTATGGACACAAAATATAATCATAAAATTATTTGTTACGTTTGGGATTCGAACCCACAACAGGCAAAACATAATATGGTAAAAAGAAAATGCGTAAAGTAGGATTTGAACCTGCGACCTCGTCAAACCGACACTTTGCTGATTAAGCTAGTCATGATCCTACATTACTTTCAGTCCCCGACGTGGCTCCATTAATAGCTTAGTTAGCAAAACGACGACACGGTTTGTAGAAGTCGTAGATTCAAGTCCTGTTTCATGCGTTGTCTTTTTCCTTTGTTATAATTTCCATAGCATAACATCTGTATACTCGAAGGGGTTTTCAGAATGTTGTTGCTACATTGTCTTCTATGTTATCGTATCGCAGTCTCCTGCCAGATTCCATGCTACTACTGTAAGCTTCCTAACCAAAATCTTAATTTTGTACTACATTTTGTACTAACTGCTCGAGGCTTCGCTCGCGCAAAAGTAGGTTAGGTTAAATGGTTACGAGCCCGTTCGCCCCTAAAGTTTCGCCCCCTAGATATTTGTCGCCTTTCGCCCCTCCAAAATAATTCTAAGACCAAAAAAGTAAGGTTTAGGTTATCTTAGGTTTCTTCTTAAACCTACCCAAAAATAGGAGTCCCGCGAAGCGAGGCTCCTACGACTTAGTTTGATCTCTTTAAAATATTTTAGTAAGCATATTTTGCTGTGCAATTAGTATTTTTGGTGGAACAAAGGCAAAAAATTGAGGAACAGTTAATGTCCTTTTTTACTATTAAACAGTAAAGGTATGACTAAGAGGCGAAATGGTTCGCTAAAAAATAATATCGCTTATTTTATCTTGGTTCTCCCCTTGATAAGGGGCGAAAGGGCTCTGAGTAGAAGAACAACAACTTTCTATGAAAGGGGTGAAAGTCAAGGGGCGTACGGGCTCGAACCCGGTTAGATATAAAAGTACTTTAATTTTTTTTTTATGTAACCTATGTTTCTCGGTGATAATATAGCTTTCAAATGGTGATAGAATTTTTGATTTCGGTTGAGTTGTTTTTGTGTTAAACCCTTAGAAACAAAAAAAATATCAAATCTTTCCTGATTATAATATTAGTATAGAGTATGGACTACCGGGGATTCGACGGACATGAGCATACATATGTGGTGCCTGATGGCAAGCTGAGGTAGTGAATGCGATAGCTGTGCATGAGGTTTCCAGTTCGGTTTCCACGACGCGCGACGGCCTTAGTATTATTGGGTTGAAATTAAACTGCTATCTCGTTATTTATTAACACTTTTATTACAAAATATTGAAATATTACACGGGGATCTCCGCGTGAAAATGGCTGCTGAAAAGCAACTGAAACGTCGGAACAAATGTAAATTTAAATCTATATATATTTTTAAATACTTAAAATAGTATATTATAGGGTCAGTAGAAGTGTAATATTTTCCAAATGTTGTAATAAACAACGCGATAAAATTCGTATAAAGCAGTTTAATTTCAATGTATTACATTCACGTACACCGAAGTCAATATTATTGGGTTTTAAAAGAAATTTTAGTACCTATACAGGGTCCATACTTGGGTAAATCCAGTAAACCACCATAGACTCATCCCAAAGTACGTAGGACCTAAATCTACGCAACATGTGGTTGTAGTTAGGGTTGCCATCTTCATTTGGAACGAATATAGTATATTTACTACCTTAGGTCAACAAGTACGAGATCTCAAAATAAAGTATTATTTATATGACCTGCTTTTTTGATAACATATTTTTGTTGATGCTAGGAACATCTGACAAATATTTACTCTTAAAGAATATCGTAACAGCATCTTTACAATATGTCTTTATTAACATAGTTAAACAATTGCTTTTATTTAATTTAAGGGATCTCTATAGCGTGGCTTTAAGTAAAGAATTAAATAAAACCTGTAGAAGTTGACGTTGGTAAAATAAAGCATTTTCACGTACCTACTTTATGTGCCTAAAGCATAAAGTACGTTTGCCGAAATAACGTACAATACTTTATTATAAAGTACGGTTGGCAACCCTAGTTGTAATACACCAATATCACACTTTGGCAAAATAATAATAATATAATTATATTCTACCACATACACACAACACCATCTAGCCCAAACTAAGCAGAGCTTGTACTATGGGTACTAGACAATGGATAAACATACATATATACTTTTTTTTTGTAAATACATACATATTATACATAGAAACACCCAGACCAAGACAAACATCCATGTTCATGCACACAAATGTTTGACTTGTGTGAATCGGACCCGCGACCTCAGGCGTGGCAGTTGGTTACACTAACCAGTACGCCACCGAGGCAATGTGTTACCTATAGCTCCGCCAGCACAAACCATTTGACTGCACGGATGGTGTAGTGGTGTAATAGGCGTGGTAAATAGGCGTAAGACTAAGAACATTTTACTAAATCCTGGTCTCTTTTCAGTTTGCCTTAAGCCAGTGTATCAGCCGCGCAGTCATCGATGCCCCAGCAATACCTGCTGGCGCATGGACTGGCTTCAATTTCGCTGCTGCTAACCTTGACTACAACATCGTGGCCCCACTTGCATATGAAGACCTGAGCTGGACCGGCAGGAACCTGGCCTGCGAAGGCTATCCAGCTCTGAACTTCGCTCCTACCAGCGGTCGTGGCCTTCCAGTAACCAGCATCTCTCCTATTTCCCCTACAGGAATCTACGTAATATCTGATAACGCTTATGAAGGTCCCGTGTCGGTGGTCGGTGAGCTACCATTCCTCAGCGCTGTGGTTGTCGAGGGTTTGTTGCCATCCGCTGGATCTGGTGGCATTAACTACGCCTGTGGTAATGGTGTGACTGCCATGATCAGTGAGGGTATTGTTCCTGCTGGTTACGGAGCTGGTTATGGTGCTGGCTACGGATCTGCTGGTTTTGGTCCTGCAAGGTATGGTCCTGCAGGCTTCGGTCCTGCAATGACTCCAGGAAGATTAGGTGGAAGGTGTGGACTTGGAATGTTAT
The DNA here is from genome assembly GCA_930367265.1 of Catocala fraxini. Lineage (NCBI taxonomy): Eukaryota > Metazoa > Arthropoda > Insecta > Lepidoptera > Erebidae > Catocala > Catocala fraxini. The sequence goes on from OV884051.1 coordinate 15,001,099, forward strand.
ACTAATGTTGTTAAATAAAATTTGTTGTAATATTATGTTGATTAAATAAATAGACCTCAATACCATCACATATATGTAGACTTTTAATTTCTAGCCATCTGATTTGCCAATGATATATTTTTTTAGTTCAGACATATTTTATTTTGAGCCGAACCAGTGATTTTTTTTAAATCTATTTTTATGGGTAAATGTTTGCTGGAAATTGCTGCACCAATAAGTGTGGGTAAATTATTATGTAAAAGACAAAGATCATTTCATTTAGGTCACAAAGTAACACTTATGAACGTCAAAACCTAGGTTCAAGTAAAAGGTTGGGCCTAGAAAAAGATACCTGCCAGGCATCGTAGGTCTAGTGGCACAAGCATGAGCGCAAGCGGAAGGTGATAGGTTGGATGTTCGAGTTAAACTATGTACTACTGGTTTATTAAACTATCCTAATATATTTAATAACCTAGGTAGACTCACTAACCAATAAACCTTGGCGTTCATAAGCGTAAATTGTAGATTTAGCAAACATTCAAACAACGGACACAAATGACACTCAAACTCGGCACAATTATTCGTAGATCACACAAATTTCAACGAAAAATTTGAATTTGATTTCGAATTTCGATTTTTGGTTGTCGTGGGGATCGAACCCGCAACACACGGCGCAGTGGCGAGGCCACCAATTAAGTCCAGGTACGCCGTGCACTCAAAAATATTGAATCATCAGTCTATTAGAGTCCAGTAGCAGCGGTAGTGGATTTGTCTGCTTTATACGTCTTGGGTTCGATTGTAATGTCGGGCAAGTGTTATTTATTTTAGGGACACAAAACAGAACAAAGTACAAGTAGGTTTGCATATAAATACATATTACAGTTATGTTCTAAACTAAGTTCCTAACTATGTGTACACTACATGATCACAATGGACTGTGTTGCTAACGACAAAATGACGTTATGAACGTGAATTATCTATATAAAACAAAAAATATGAAAACAAAATGCGGATAAAACATAAAGAAAAATAAAATGGGTATCGTACCAATACCCAGCAATTATAGTATTATACATTAGAAATAACATGTTTAACATTACTTTTAAAGCGAATCGGCTATTGAATATGTCCAAAGTGATGATGTGCCGATAATAAATCATTGTACAGGCGACACGTCCGTACCATCGGGTTGTAAATGACGTGTTATTAATGTGCACATTTAGAATAAACCTTTTAAAGTGGGGATGACGTGATCTAAACCTAGTATTAAAGTTAATAACAGACAACAAATAAGGGCAATCTATTGCAGCGTGGATTATTTTGTGAAGACACAACAGATCAGTGCTCGCACGGCGTGATTCCAAAGACAGTATCTTGAATTTATCTAGTCTTTCCTTATATGTTTGTAGCTCGTGGTTAAGATGAAATTTGTAGCTTATTATCTTTTGTATCTGTTCAATTCTGTTTATGTGAACATCGTAAAAAGGCGACCATATAGGCGAATTAAATTCTAATATGCTACGAATTAAACAATGAAAAAAAAATAGAGTAGATTTTGTGGCTTCTTAAAATCTTTAGCTGTTCTGAAAATGTAACCAAGAAGACTGGTGCTTTTACTGATGATCTGGTCATAATGCGGTCTTATAGCTAAATAGTATTTTATGGGTTTTATGAATAAAATATATAACACAACATTTGTCAATATTAAGATGCATGAGATTATCCCGACACCAATCGCTGATTCGAATGAATATTTGTATATACATATATTGGATTTTTCTTTTATTTTGTCAATAAATTCTAGGCCAGTATGGATATTGATATTATTCCCGGTTGCCGCAATAGACTCGCCCTCTATTACATGGGTTCTATAACTATAGTTCGCGAAATGTGGGTGCCAATCATTCCTGCCAACCCCGTCCGGAACATAGGCGTGAGATTATGTCCCCAAACCAGGACCGCTGTTTCACGCCTTAAGTACTCGACTGATCATCATCAAAGATCACTTACACCTGTTAGGGCAACAGAAAAAGACGTAAGGTACCTTTCATCCAGAAAAAAGGCCGAAATTTCACGCGAGCGAAACAGCGTAAATGAAGATTGTGTCGATTTCCTATTCCTCGATTAATTTTTCGGGATGAAAGGTACCCTGTGTCGTTTTCCAATCCCCTAAAAACATGTATGCGAGCTTCATGATGATCGGTCGAGTATTAAAGGTGTAAAAGCGAAACAAACAAACAACCACATATTCGCAATTATAATATTAAGAAAGGATTTTAAAAAAACCAACGTCCGTACTGTAAGTAATTCCTGTGACACAAAGAACACGCAGTCTCGAAACAACTATACCTACCAGTTTATGTGCCGTGTACAATAATTAGAACAACTATACAAATTGTCGCCTCGTATGGTGATCGAACCCACAACACTCGACACTGTGGCTGTGGTCAGGCGACAACTTAAACCACAACAGCATGCTTGCTAATGTTATGTAAGTATTTACCACATTTTAGGTAAACGAGATGGGTTTAAAAACCCAGGATTCAACCTCTTCGTCTTCATGTGACCTTGTGATCCCTATATCTCGGGTGTGTTTTGACCCATAGGGCCCATATTGAAACTCGACCGAGGTATGACCCTAAGGTGTCTGCACACTACGTTACAAGTCAATCGGTCCAGTGGTTCAGGAGCTATGCCTCTCACTAACAGACAGACATACATACCTATATAGTGTTTTTATTAACCTCTGAAGAAGACTCAGAGATTAATAAATAATAATGTATCTACAATCAGTAATAACACTGCCTGCAGCCGTACGTGACGGAATCTACAGGAATGGTGTAGTGTTTAAACTGGTTGCCCTGCTACAGCTTCTACGCCGAGTGCTGTGGGTTTGAATCCTACACGGAACGATTTGTGTGATCCACAAATGGTTGTTCCGAGTCTGGGTGTTCTTTGTGTCCGTTGTTTGGATGTTTGTAAAGGCCCCCGCGACAAAGTATCTATTACTACAACGGTTTTCCTTAAAAAAACATCTACATAATAATAATAAATATTAAATCGTCACTCCGAACACAGCTCTACTTCTCGAACAGGCTGTTTTCAATGCTTAATTTTTAATTCCTTTTTATTATTCTATATTCAATTAATAAATTTTATATATTTAATTAACGTGTCCAAGAATAGTTTGCTCTTTTTTATGGAAATAATGATTTTTGAGTTTGACACTCCATTCCGTGACGTGGTCAACATTATACGTCACGTCACGGATTGGCGTTATCACGTGTGAACACCAGCCGGCTTGACTTATCTTATCGTTTACCTGTAGGTTAGAGTGTAAGTGTGCATTCGTATTACACATTGTTGTCAATGACGCAATCTCATGTAGCGTATTGTTAAATTGTCACGTAATCTACCTTGATAATAGAACAACCGGAAACAACGCTTTGCTCGACCCGGGAATGGAAACCAACATACGAGGGCTCAGCGGTAGTAAATGCGATTGCATAAAGAGAAGTCGTATTTAATATTACTGCATTCCCGAGACGGCAACTATGGCGATATAACTAAAACTTTTTGTCTGTTAAAGAGGATTAGATTTTACGTGAATATCCTTTTAAGTATGAAATGCCGGAACAATTATCTATAAGATTAAGCACAAGCAGGAATGATTTAAAGGCCCCACTATGTCCAAGATTTAATTTTGCGATGCTATGCTTTTGCTAGTTAGTTTGTGGTCAATCCTGAGTTCTTAGTTTTGATCCTCGGGTCAGACGAAGTGTTATTGAATTTTCCAATTTGAAATGCCTCAGCCGCAGTAAAGAGCTTGAAAATGTGTCCGCTAGACCGCAATGAACATTACTGTATTACGTGGCACTCAAATCTTAACTGAAGAAATGTGTATGTAATTTTATTACAGTTGTATTTCACCATAGGGGTAGTACTGAAAAATACAGGCGTGTATCTAAAGGATCTGAAACTAAATAATATAATGGATTAAATAAGACTTTACAAAAACTCCCAACGTTTGTAAAGGACTGGACGGACGGCGTATATCTTGGAGTGGTCGCCTTGTCATCGCCACTTTGCTGAATGTTGTGGGTTCGATTCCCACATTAAATTCGACAAATATTTATGTGACCGCACGACATGTGTTTCGCTCCTACATGAGTCATCTTTAGAACAGTTTGATAGCCACTGAGTTATGGGGCTTCTGAACAAGCAATATTTTACTGCAATATGTATCTGCAATAATAACAATAATAATAATATTCTACCACATACACACAACACCATCTAGCCCAAACTAAGCAGAGCTTGTACTGTGGATACTAGACAATGGATAAACATACATACGTAGGTACTTTTCTTTTGTAAATATATATTATACATTGAAACATCCAGACCAAGACAAACATCCATGTCTATGCACACAAATGTTTGACTTGTGCACGAGCTCAGGCGTGGCAGTCGGTTACAGTAACCAGTGCGCCACCGAGGCCGTGTGTTACCTGTAGCTCCGCCAGCACAGACCACTTGGCTGCACGGATGGTGTGGTGGTGTAAGTGTTCGCCTCGCTAGTGCCTCTGCGCGAGTGTTGTGGGTTCAATACCCACACAGGACAAAAATGTATGTGTTCCTCAAATAGTTGTTCTGGGTCTGCGTATTCTCTGTGACCATTATTTGAATGTTTGTAAATTCGCCTGCGACACATGAGTGCAGGTTCCTAGTGCAGGAGCTGTCTTGTATAACGATAATAAAAAATAATTTATCCATCGGCCTTGTCGAACTTAACTTTTTAGACAGTTTTCCATATGCAAAATCAATATTTTGCATGTGGAAAACTGTCTATATGTGGATACGTGGATACTGTAACCAGTTTTACTCCGAAGTTTCACCCACGTTTGTGAAAACTGCTCTGCTGCAGGTCACAGCGTCGTGTTATATAGCCCATGCCGCAGCGGTAGTGAATGCGACTCCTGTGCTCATACACAGGAGTCTCAGGTTTGAATTCCGAGTCGGGCCAACAAAAAGTTATAGTGTCCTTCTGTTAAACTCAGTACCAGCCCGAAGTTAGGCAGTTGGCAGTGTTACACACCCCGTACATCGGAAAGCACGTAAAACCCTTAGTCCTGCGGCTGATCTCCGTCCGGTTGTGTCGGATTGCCGTCCCATAGGATCATGAGAGTTAGGGAACAGCGAGTGCACTTGTGTTCGCGCACACACTTGTGCACTATAATATATCCTGCCCAGATGGCCAGTCCCCGTTAAGATTGGCCGCCGTGATCGAAATTCGGTCTGTAGGACATTATTGTCAGCAAAACACTGCAATAAAAATAATAACCGATTTGAACTGACTTTTAAAATTCAATTAAAAGCATTTCAAAACTTTAACAAACGACAATAATTTCATTACCAATCACCCAGAATTTAATTTCATAACAAAATACTCACAACAATGTCCTAATAACAACATATTTTAATGTTCAAAGAAATTACTGGTGTTATCATTTTACGTAAACAGTACAATTACCTACATACTAATTGTTATTCGAAGAATTAGTCGATTTGTTTAGTATAAAGGGTTAGTCGAAGGATGTGAATATCATTCTCGAGTGAGGTGTAGTATCACTAACTTCTACCAAACAACCATCATGTCTGGCAAGTCTGTTCTCGTGATTTGCGCTCAAGTGCTTCTTATTCAGGTAAGTTTTCACAATCTGTTACCTATATTGCTATTTTTCCTGCATCTATCTGGAGAATAGGTAGAGTCATTAGTTAGTAGCTCGCCTTACGAGACTCCGTAGATTTGGGTTATGTCCCGTCTATCACTGGTCCTTGATGGTGCTTTGCACTGGATGGTACAGATGGTGTTATACCCACTTATCGCCAGTTATCATTTAATGCCCCAAGTTATAGGGCAGATCCCGTGTTGCTATGGATCATTTTGTAATAGAAAAACTCAGTATAAAATTGCCCTGCCCGAGAGTCATACGCGACTCGACATGCACATCAGTCGCACATACTACGGATGCGCCACAGAGCCAGTATCTTGTTAATGTACCGGATGTCTTTGAAATCTGCCTACCCCTCCAGAAAAACAGGTCTTCTTCTAGGTTCAAATGATGTTAATGAAAAGTTTAATTCGGTCCATGTACCGTATCTTTTTAATGATTCGGTTTACTGACATGATTTAACGATATCGATGTGATTGCACATAGCACATAACACATTGCACATAGCACATTGCACATTGCACATTGCACATAGCACATTGCACATAGCACATTACACATAGCACATTGCACATAGCACATTGCATTTAGCACATTGCACATAGCACATTGCACATAGCACATTGCACATAGTACATTGCACATAGCACATTGCACATAGCACATTGCACATAGCACATTGCACATATCACATTGCACATAGCACATTGCACATAGCACATTGCACATAGCACATAGCACATTGCACATAGCACATTGCACATAGCACATTGCACATAGCACATTGCACATAGCACATTGCACATAGCACATTGCACATAGCACATTGCACATTGCACATTGCACATAGCACATTGCACATAGCACATTGCACATAGCACATTGCACATAGCACATTGCACATAGCACATTGCACATAGCACATTGCACATAGCACATTGCACATAGCACATTGCACATAGCACATTGCACATTGCACATAGCACATTGCACATAGCACGTGGCACATTAGTTTAATTGGTCGCCTTGCCACTGCGTCGAGTGCAGCGGGTTCAATTTCCACTCGGTACAAAATATTTTTTTAATCTTCTTGGTCAATTCTAAATACCAGTTTCACACTAAGCACATAGATCATAGATATGTCTCCAGTGAGTGGGATAAGGTTACGCTTTGTTTGTCCCAGGCTATATTCCCAAGTCATGCAAAGTGTAAATGGATTTTAGTATAAGAAAATTCTCAGTACCAGCACCGGCACTTAAAAGTTAAAACGCCCCTATACCATAGGACCCTAAACTAGTGTTAGGTATGTGAATATTATACAACTCTGCTCACCCCTGATATTTAAGCGTATTATAATATTAATATATATTAATATTAATATATTATAATAATAAAATCATTCCTTTTGTTCCAGTCTGTGTTCAGCCAGTGCATCGGACGTGCTGGATATGGTTTTGGTGGTTATGGCCGCGGCGCGCCATTAGGCCGTGGCCTGGCCAGTCCTGCATATGGACCGGCAGCTCCCTTTGCATACGACGGACCTGCTGGCTTCCCAGGAAATATACCTTGCAGTGGACTGTACCCAGCGATGGACTTTACCCCTACCAGCGGTGGTGGATTCCCCGTGACCAGTGAATCTGCCATCCCTCCCACTGGCATCTCGATCATGTCCGAGAACGCTTACGAGGGTATCCTTGCTGTTAATGGTCAGCTGCCGTTCGTGGGATCGACGGGTGTGGAGGGTGTTCTGCCGACTATGGGGGCTGGTGCCATCAACCATGGATGTGGGAATAGGCTTAATGTAATGGTAAGAGGAATAACTTCTACTTAGAATATAGATGGGAAAATCTTAGGTATAATCACTACTTAGGCTTACTCCTCATTAAATTACCCTACTTAGAATTATTCCCACATAAATTACCTTACTTAGAATTATTCCTACATAAATTACCCTACTTAGAATTATTCCTACATAAATTACCCTACTTAGAATTATTCCTACATAAATTACCTTACTTAGAATTATTCCTACATAAATTACCTTACTTAGAATTATTCCTACATAAATTACCCTACTTAGAATTATTCCTACATAAATAACCCTACTCAGATTACTCCTTTTTAGAAATATCTACTTAAATGTTCCCTACTTAGAATTAAGAATACCACTTATTAAACACCTACATATATAAAACTAGCTGACCTTGGCAACTTCGTCTGCTTCACATAAGAGATTTTTCCCCGTTGTTGCAACATTTTTCATTGATGCTCCGCTCCTATTGGTCGTAACGTGATGTTATATAGCCTTCCTCGATAAATGGGCTATCCAACACTAAAATAATTTTTCAATTTGAACCAGTAGTTCCTGAGATTAGCACGTTCAACCAAACAAACGACCAAACTACCCTACGTGGGATATTTTATTTAGAATAACATCTATTTTCAAATCCCACAACGCTACCAAAAATATTTTTATAGAAATACTTATTGGGAAAACGTATACAAAGAGGATGTCAAATAATGACTGAATATTCCTGGAGATTAAATTGGTTAGTGATAAAATATAAAATAGTTTCTTAAACAATCAAGGCAAGCAAGCTTAGGATCCGCTTGATGGTAACCTGCTACCAGGAGGATTGCTCGCGCCATTCCTTCCCTATTAAAAGGTACAAAAGGGTGTTACTAGTAAGCAATCCTTATAATTTCATTCGAATACCAATTACAAATACAAATTCGAAAAGCAACACGTTACAATAAATTAATATTGCGATTATTTAAACTTTTGTCTTGGATTCGAACCCACAAAATTCAGCGTTGGCGAGGCGGTCATTACGCCAACCATGCAGTGATGGTTCTTAACAGATGTATTTACTTTGTTTCCAGACTGCTCTCAGCGCTAATTCCTCTCCAGCATCTATAGCTACCACCGGTTTTGCTGCTCCTTACGGCTCACCTGCCACCGCTGCCTACGCCCCAGCCATAGCAGCTTCTGCCTACGCTGCCCCAGCCATTCTAGCAACTGCCTACCCTGCCCCAGCCATACCAGCTGCTGCCTACGCTGCCCCTGCCTTCGCTGCACCAGCTGTAGCTTACGGAGCGCAGGTCCTTGACACACCATGCAGTGCTACCGAAGCTATCGAAATAACTCCTACCAGCGGTGGTGCTTTGCCTGTATCCAGTTCTTCCGCCGTCCCTCCCACTGGCATTGCTGTTGCCTCAGAGACAGCTTACGAAGGTCCCCTAACCGTGGCTGGTGAGCTGCCGTTTGTTGGTACTGTGGGAGTTGAGGGTATTTTGGCCACTGCTGGTTCTGGAGCCATCAACCATGCTTGCGGTAACGGTGTCAACGCGATGGTCAGCGAGAGTGCTGCTTTCGCGAATGGATACCGTGCTGGTTTTGCCCCAGCCGCTGGTATGGCTCCAGGTTATGGCTATCCTGGTGGATTTGATGGTAGAGCTTACGGCTGCGGCTACGCTTATTAAGTTTTTAAATGCTTTTGTATATATTTTTTTGTACACACAGCGACACATCAACCTAGACTGTTTGGACTTTGAGCTATTAGAAGTTGAACGCTGCGAATCGTGCGAGAGAGTGCGTTATATTTTTGTTACGCTCTATCCGTACCGTTACGTCTAACTTGATGTGTAGCTGTGAGTACTAATAAATCTTCGTTGTGTAATATAACTGAGTTTCATTTTTGATCTTATAATGACATTTCACATGAATAATACATGAAATACATGAAGTACTTTCTCTTATTTGTCTTTTATAGTAAACAAATGTAGCACAAGTACTAATAGCTAAAGATAATTCAAAAACACGTAATAAAAAATATTTATTTATTTAAGAACTTCATGCATGAAACAATACATTGGCGGACTTAATGCCCAGGGCATTCTCTAAATCTCTCAGTCAACCGTAGGGTGATGCAGAGATAAAAAGAAGTAGGTGCATACGCATACAATAGCATTATAAATATACATGTATTTAAACTAAAGAATAAAACAAAAGTAATGATATTTACATAATATATATGTTACGGCTAATAGCCGAAGTACGGCTACACCTAGTTTTAGCCGGCTACAACTCAAAAGTAACCTAACATAACCTAACCGCATGTGGCCGGCTGCACCTAGTTGTATCCGGCTAAAACTAGGTGTAGCCGCACTTCGGCTATTAGCCGTAACATATACATACCTAAATATACCATATAATTTAAATAAAATATATACACGGCCTCTATGGCGTTGTGGTTAGTGTAACCAACTGCCACGCCTGAGGTCGCGGGTTCGATTCCCGCACAAGTCAAACATTTGTGTGCATGAACATGGATGTTTGTCTTGGTCTGGGTGTTTCTATGTATAATATGTATGTATTTACAAAAAAAAAGTATATATGTATGTTTATCCATTGTCTAGAACCCATAGTACAAGCTCTGCTTAGTTTGGGCTAGATGGTGTTGTGTGTATGTGGTAGAATATTATTATTATTATTATTATAAATATATAGTCACCTACAAACATACCTACATACATACATACATAACATACTACTGATGAGATGGAACAGATAAACGGTCAAGGAAGAGAGCACGCACTTTTAACTTGAAAGTGCAACGGTTTGCGGACATCCTGACTTCATGAGGGAGCGCATTCCAAAGTAAAACGGACTGGCCGAAGAAGAAAGAATGTAGGAAACCAGATGTATATACACTGTAACATACAACACCATAGTCTCAATTAAGGGAAAGATCAAAGTCTGCAAAAGTATTATTTTCGTCAGACGATACAACACCTTGTAGCATTCCGGTTACTCTCTGACTGACACTAGTAACCTGAGCTTGCCAATTTAAATTGGAGTCAATGAGCAAACCCAGATCCTTTACAGTAGGACTGAACGGTATAGGTGTCCCTTCATACACAACAGGCTGTAAAATACTGGAGTCCAGCCTGCTTATCAGTCGTTGACTTCCAACTAGAATTGACTGACACTCAGTCGGGTTAACAGACAACTCAAATCTGCAAGACCAGCTTCTAATTGCTTCAAGATTAGCATTTACTTTAGAAATGGCTTCAGATAGATTATCTGCAGTGTCTTGAGCATTTAGCTGCAAGTCGTTCGCATAAAGATGATACGCGCACTGAAGATTCTGAGTTATAATATAATAATAATATAATAATCCAGTTAATAAATATGTAGATAAAATAGTAACGGAGATAGAATAAAAATATTCTTTATAAATAAGCTGAATAACACTTCGCTCGACCCGGGTTTTGAAGTTGGATTCCTACGATCGTCGTAAAACTTAATATTTTATTATTATTATTAGATAACATCCTCTTCCCCCCGGACCGCCTCTAAGTGTGAACGTCTGTAAAATCTGTGTCTCTATGCAATTTAATTAATTAATTAAATCAAATTTCAACAAAATTAAATTAGCCACAAAAATAGGAGAACATAAGCTGTGAAGATTACATCTACTTTGGCTGGCGACGACTCACAAAACCTCCGTGCTTGCTATAACCCCCTGGTACTTGCAAGCTTATTAACCGCTAACAAGGTACTGCGACTATCTTTATTCAATACAAGCAAATTAGCGCTTACGCATCCTGCGTCATTACCAGACTCCGCCTAACTCCGCTAGATTGGTCGGACAAACTCCGCCTACTCTGCCAACTTAAGGACAATTGGCCGCTCTGGAATAACATTGTGTGCGTGACACTACTACACACTGTCCTGGTTTTAATTACGCCTTCGCTAACGCTCACCGCTTTATAGTGTCCTGGTACTTTAGAGCGTCATTACGAACATCTCTCTGAAGGAGGAAAAGACCAATCATTGTTGACATAAATATTCTCGCCTGTTCCCAAATCGTACTACTGTTAATTTATATTCTCCTGGTACTTTACAATGGAAGAAACATTTGGAAGAGTCCTCTCTGATTCAAATATTTTAGTGCAACCAGACCAACGAACTCCGCCGAACTACGCGTTCAACGCACGAAACGAACTAGACAAATCACGACTGTAACACAGAACTCTCGGACTTCACGAGAGAGGTTAAATCCTTGATCTCCTCGTTCATGACGAGTCAAAAAGAGAAAGTTTATCAAATTATTTAATGAATATTTAATTTAACTCAGCGTAAACTAACAGTTAAGATAGCAGAGGTCACCAGTTTAGAGGGACTTGTTACGTACGGGGCGGGTCAAGGGAGTGTGATACTAATGTTACCTAAGTCAAAGGAAGAGCTGTACCCCTAATACAAGCAAATTATTGCTTAAAAGGAGTTCCAAGACGATTTAATGTATAATAACCCTGTGTGTGAAGAAATAAACGTTTTTTTTCTTTATATAAAACTTATAGCTAAAAAGCCAGTCATCAAAATTAACAACATAAATAAGACCAACAATAAGTTTTCACAAACAGCACACTATGTCATGTGATGTACTAGGATGTCATATGAAACGCCAAACTGTATATACACAGCTGTGAGCCTTTATCTGCAAAGAGCTTGGCAGACGTGTATTAGGTACACCAACATTTCGCTAGCTATCTATGGTTATAAGTTACACGTAATGTAATATACTATAATCAGCCCTGTATTAAATTGTCCCACTGCTGGGCACGGGCCTCTTCTCATTGTGAGAAGGGTTAGGCTATAGTCCACCACGCTGCACCGGCCCAGTGCGGGTTGGCAGACTTCACATATGTTCGAGAACATTATGAAGAACTCTTAGAAATGCAGGTTCCTCACGATGTTTTCCTTCACCGTTTACCCGAGCGATAATTAACTATTTAATATGCACATAACTTCGAAAAGATAGAGATGCGCGCCTCGGGTTAAAACTCGAGACCTCTGCGTGGCAGTCTATCGGTTTCCCACTAAGCTATCGCTATTTCAAAGCACGTAACATGGACCAGCCTATTTCTACAGACCCGTGTTCTGTAGTGAAAAGTACGGTTGCATGTTCAGAATGCATCTTTATTTTATCATTAAGAGAGTATTAATAAACAAATATTTTTTATACGTAGGGCCTGTTTTGTGCAATAAACTAAATAAGTTATTTATTTATTTAATTTTCATGGAAGACCAACAGCATTATTACTATTTTTATACAATAATATTATGTAGCATACCGCCATTAATAGGTCCTCACTTATAAGCTATATAACCACTACGCTATCGAAGTCGTCACTCAACATGCTGCCTCAATATTGATACATAAATAAGTACATAATATAAAAAAATGTGGAACATAATATAAAAAAATGTAGAACACAATATTAGAAATAGCTTAAAATAATTTACACATAACACTTATACTAACTTTGGCAAAAAATATTGGCTAAGCAACCGTCTCACTGTCGCCTGCTTTGCGTTGAACATATCAATGTCATGCGCATATAGTTTCAATCATAATCAATGTCACATAGTTTAACAAAGTAGGTACCTAAAAACGATTACGTATGCAGATACAGATAAATTGCCAGCAGTTGCTACTAATTATGCAGGCTTAATTTTAGAACATTTATTTCTCCAGAATATCTCCGACCGACGTGATCAAAGATTTATTTGTAATAACTTAATTAGTGTAGTAAGATGACATAAGTTATAACTTTACGGACAGTGCAGCGTGTAAATTATCGCCTCGCTGCTGCGCTGCACTAAATTTCGTGGGTTCGAATCCCATACACGCAAACGCACACATAGTATCTAGAGAGTAAACATTTGTGTATCGCACAAATGTTTACTCTGTAGATATCTATGTGTGCGTAAATAGTATTTTCACAAAGTAAAACATCGACATCGCCCGCCCTACGAATAAATGCTATGTCGCATGCTTTACGAACAGTCAAGTAACAGACACAAAGTACATCTAGACTCAATTCAATTCAATTCGTTTATTGCACTCCATAATGTATATTATATGGAGTGCAATAAAGGAATTGAAGTATACAGGTCTTATAAATGTAGAGAGAACAATTATGGGCCCCGTCGGGCACGGCAACGTTAGAAGAGAAGAACGAACATTCTATTATCATAGGTATAGCATATAAAAATTAATTTTAGAGCTTAGTAGAAATTTATTTAATTACTGACATATTATTATTAAAATTATAGTTTATTATTAATTTATTATAAAGTAAGTATTAAACTTATTTTCTAAATATACTTACATAAGTAGAATTATTAAAATTTATCGTTTAAATATTCGTTTATATCATAGTAACATTTTTGTATTAAAAAGTCTTTTAATTTGTTGATAAACGTACTAAATTTTTCTTCATTTTTAATAATAGATAATTAAATTTAATTTATATATTAATAAATTATCAAATAATAAATATATTATTTGATAATTTATTATATATTTTTATGGACATAACGTAGGGACTTCATGCATGCATTTGTAATCTGGACGTTGTTGGTAAGTTTAATCTATTTTTGTGTCTCAGGACAACTATTTGCGAAACACTCAAATTTTCGACCCGAGCGCGGATCGAACCCACAACACTCGGCGCAACCCACTACGCATCCACGCAGTCAGTACGAGTATGTTTTGTAAAGTCCCCGACAACGCAGTACAACACAGTGCTTGATACAGACAAACAGGAGATATCGTTTAAAAAGTACCAATAATCATGGAAATGTCTACCCGAAACGTCACCAAAGAAAAAAAACTTTCAATGAAGTTCCTTTGCATTTATTTCTTTTAAAATGACATAACTCCGTTGTTCGGACTACTTTATGAAAGGATTCAGGACAATCAAGAGGATACGTGCCAAAATTTAGGACGAATTTTGGAGTAAATGTGTTTCACGATACGAACAGTTGCCCAAAACGTCGGCATTTACGTTTCTTAGGTTTTTAAGTAACTAACTTAACAACATAAAAAGTATTTGCATTAAAAATAGAGTTCTAAATAGCACAACTATATATACGATCCACAAAATACAAACCCAGGCGAACGTAGGCGTAAGTTAGTTACACCACCTACTGTTGGTAATCAATACAGTTATCTCAAGAACTTAGTAATACAATAATAATAATAGTTAATAGATCAAATACCGCGGTTCATCGGCCAGAGTTGTTCACCTTGACGCGCTGATTGTGCCGACACCAGTGTAGGTACCACACATCACTTAGACCGCGTCGAGTTAGCAGTTTTTATCTAAATATTTTTTTACGTTCACAAGATTGTTATACGTTGAAATTAAACTACTATATACGGATTTTATCGCGTTGTTTATTTGACACTTTTTTACATAATTTTGAAAACTGTTACACTACTACTACTACTAAAAATCCGTATATAGTAGTTTAATTTCAATGAATAATATTCGCGTAAACAGAAGACAATATTAAGCATTTAATTAGCTACAATTTTTTTACCTTAGCGATTCTTTTTAAATAATAGTAATATAATAATAATAAAAAAAGTATATACATAAGTAGGTATGTTTATCCATTGTCTAGTACCCATAGTACAAGCTCTGCTTAGTTTGGGCTAGATGGTGTTGTGTGTATGTGGTAGAATATATATAAATATAATGGAAATTAGTTTTCTGTAATTCTTTTATCCTTCTAATATCATAAATGTAAAAGTTTGTGAGGATGGATGGATGTATGTTACTTTTTCACGCAAAAACTAATGAACGGATTTTGATAAATTTTGCAGTATTTTGTTTATACATCAGAATAACATAATTATAGGCTACTATAAATCTATCTTATCATAAATTTACATTAAAGCGAGCAAAGTCGTGGGCAAAATGTATTTTATTTGATATAATTATTATTGTAATGTACTATCAATTGTTTATTTGTCTTCTGTCTGCCGAACCGAACGCCGAACGCGGCCGCGCTCATACTAAACTAGTCTCACTATACTTGTGAACTTCTAATATCAAAAACTACAAGCAATAATGACTTCTAAGCTATAGTATAAAATATATAATATAAAGTTTAAATTCGAATAACATCATTAAGCTTTGTCAGAAGTAATTGTACGCAAAGTTTATTCGTTTAGCTTAGTGTTGCAAAGTACGAGCTTACGTTATGTTGTGTGTTTTGTTATTGATAAGTGTTGCCAGCGTGGTAAGTTAATTAAATAATAATAATAATCTTAATCTATACTACACTTACTAATATTATAAAGATGAAGAGTTTGTTTGTTTGGTTGAATGCACTAATCTAAGGAATTACTGGTTCGAATTGAAAAAATATTTTAGTGTTGGATAGCCCATTTATCGAGAAAGGTTTTAGGCTAGGTATATAACATCATGCTACGGCCAATAGGAGCGCAGCATCAATGAAAAGTGTTGCAACAACGGGGAAAATTCTCTTATGTGAAGCAGACGAAGCTGCGCAGGTCAGCTAGTTTATCATAAAAAGTTTACAAGATGGCGACACGCCTGTGTTAGAGAAGCCAGTGCCTTCTCCCATAAATTATAAGACATTTTTCTTGTGTAATAAAGTTACCATTACATCTAGATATACTAATATTATAAAGCTGAAGAGTTTGTAGGTTTGGTTGAACGCGCTAATCTCAGAAACTACTCGTCCGAATTGAAAAATTATTTTGGTTTTGGATAGCTCTTTTATCGAGGAAGGCTATAAGCTATATAACATCACGCTACGACCCACGGGGGCGGCACAGTAATCATAAACACGAGTGAAACCGCTAGCACATCTGGTTATTAATATAAAATTAAAAGTTAAGCTGACATACATAGTCTGTATCCCTGGAGGGCAGGCAAGGGTGCATTGCACCCACATTTCGTAACTATAGTCTTAGGTGTCGTGTAAAAGACGGCAAGCACATTGCCGTCTACAGGACACAATATATATATTTTGACGTTCATAAGTGTTACTTTGTGACCTAAATGAATAAATGATTTTTGACTTGACTTGACAATTCCACTGAAATTTGTTACAGGAAAAGTCAATAATTTTGCCCAGCCTGGGAATTGAATCCAAGACTGGTTTAACTGTTTAGTATCCGTGGTTTTAAGGATAATTGCGATACGACAGAATCCGTGCAAATTTCGGCATACCTACGTAGCCAATATCCCATACTTGCCCATAAACTAGTTCTGTGCAAGATCTAACTGTTGTTATTTCAATGAAGGACAAACCAACAAATACATTCGCATTTATAATAATTATTCCACGGATGGTGCAGTAGTTCGAAGTGGTCACTATGCTTCTACAATTCGCCAAGTGTTTTGAGGTTTAATGCCCATACAGGATATAAAATGTGTGATCGACTTACAAATCCCAGTCCCAGTCTGAGGGTTCTTTGTGTCCGATTTTTGAATGGTTGTAATGTTCCCCGCGATAGATATAAAGAAAACACAAATGTGATTTCATTTCGTTTGATTATTGTTTAAGGTTAGGCAGTTTTATATCACAGCTTTATATTAAAATGTCCTTCAGACAGAATGTCGGTCACGGCGGCTAATCTTATGGTTTAAGATATTTATTTCTCAAAAGAATACAACATTCATTTATCTGAGAAACACAAGTTAAGTATATATAGTTATACTAAAAAATACAAGTGCCAGAGTGGCCCTTCAGTACAACTGAAAAAAAAACTTAACGGAGACTAGCCACTTGCATAAGAGATAATATATTATAGTGCACAATGATTGTGTGCGTAGATACAAGTGCATTCTTTATATCCTTACACCCATATTCTGATGTGATGGCAATCAGACAGTATCGGAGAGAGATCAGACGCAAGACCTGCTGCTTTACGTGCTGTCCGAGGAACGAGGATGCGTAAAACTGCCAACTTGCCATCTACTGGCTGCTATTGAAAATCACTTAACATTTCATAACATTTCGTTGACCCGGGTTTTAAATCCGAGATCTCAAGATTCGTAACAGTTTACACAACTTACTAGACCAATATGGCAGACAATTGAATGACTAATATAAATTTTACACCAACCACATAAAGTCTAAAATCAAATATCAACAATTAACTGTACCAACAAGGAAACTGTTCACTATAAAGTTTTTTGCAGTCGGAGGTCACGTTATGTTGTGTTCCTTTGTTCTATGAAGTGACTGGCTTTAATCTATCTTACTGGACGGAGTTGAGGTGGTTCGAGTAACCGAACAACTTTTCGCACCGCGCCGGTCACTTACGCATAATGGCCCAATTGAAAGAAAGAAAGAAAACATATTTATTTTGGTACAACACACGAGATAACATTACATAACCATAAATCAATTAACACCAATGAAAAATTTTGACACAAAAAATAACATTGACATATAGCTACATAATTCTATCACATAATAATATTCTATCACATACACACAACACCATCTAGCCCAAACGAGGCAGAGCTTGTACTATGGGTACTAGGCAATGGATAAACATACACATATACTTTTTTTTTTGTAAACACATACATATTATACATAGGAACACTAAGACCAAGACAAACATCCATGTTCATGCACACAAATGTTTGACTTGAGCGGAAATCGAACCCGCGACCTCAGACGTGGCAGTCGGTTACACTAACCACTACGCCATCGAGGCTGACAAATAGCCACAGAAGGTTGAAAAGATTAAGTAAAAAGAAGTTAAGAAAGCTCTCGTGGCCGCGCCAAAATACCCAGTTCAGGTTATAGTTATATGCCCAGCGCTGGTATTCAACTAGGATAGAGAGAAGATTTAAATGTGATGTTGTTGTTCACAGCTGTGCGACGACAAGGATGGCGGCAAAGCGTTCAGGATATCGCTGAACGATGGCAACTCCATACCAGCACTGGGACTCGGCACCTTCCTGGGGTTCGACGAGGTACGTATTACACATGGTGCTATTATGTATCGCATTTTTAACGAAGACATACAGATAAAAACTATGTAAAACCATTTGAAGGGTACAGGCAAAGAAAGATCATTGTCACTTGAGGATTATCTTCTTTTTAAATACGAGAGTGGGGAATATATGATCTTTTATGCATACAGCCATACTGACGTTTTTTGAGTCGCATGTGTAGTATTTTTTTTAATGATTTTGGTTTCATACCCTTTTACCATAGCTTACCCAATCCATATCTTACCTAATGACTTTTGTGTTACTTGGCATTGTTAACTCATAATCGGCAAAAATGGACGATGATCTTTGTTTACCTGTACCCTTCATTTGTTTTGCCTTTAGGCTCCTTTATAGTCGATCTCAATTAGATAAATATCGCTAAATCACAGCGGTTAATTATAAATGACGCTCAAACCTCTTAGGTCCGGTGGATGTGATTTATACTGGATAACTTACACATATTCTTGCTGGAACCAATTAGTATTAGCTGGGTTTAAGGGTTAAGAGTATTGGATCCTATGATACCAGCTGCTCTCCAGCGTACTTCTCCGTAGTGCACTGGTAACAGTTTTATAATAGATAGTATAGACAGATAATCCTTTTTAAAATGGCTCTAATATTTTTATTTACATCACATATTTATACAATATTTTACTGGTTGTATGTTACTTGTGACTTGCCCTCCTTCCTAATGAGAAGTATGTATTGCTAGCAAATGGGACAAATGCAATGACGACATGTCTGTAGTGTCCGTTTTGCTACTGAAAATGGCCTAATACAGAATCCCAATTTCTCTCCACCTACATATCTTATTCGGTACCATACGATATTTCCAGCACAAACGCAAACCATAGCAGACTTGATAAACTGTTATGAATATTTTCAGAAAGGTCAGAAGGCTGTGTTGGAGCGTGAAGTAGAAGACCCCGTCACGTGGGCACTGCAGGCCGGATACAGGTCGGTTGTAAGATGGCTGCCATTATGAAATGACTAGTTGGGATTAAGCAATCTGTTATTGTGTTTATGTGTATCGAAATTGTTAATAACAGCATAGAATCTGGAAATGTAATGGATTGACGGTATAGGGCGTATTTCGAATATAACTTTTGCTGTATTGCGTTTTATTACTAAGAATAGTATAATGTAATTGTTTAAAGTATTACTAACATAAGGTATAGGGACATATTTTGTGGCAAATGTTGTTGGTTACACAATTCACTAAGATTTGCAATTTTTTCTAACTGTAGATTTTCCCAAATAAGTAAGTAAATAAAATGTACATGGGATCTGGCTAAAAACTCAAGCGTAAGAGTATGTAAATCCTGAGCATGATCGCGTTAACGCCGGTATTAGTTGAAAACTAGACTAAATTTGTAACTGTACGGAGTTGAGTGTTACCAACATTTTTCTAACGAAACAAAGCAAAGGCATTCCGGATCCGTGAAATCAAACCAGGGATATAAGGAAAGGCCGCTAACATACTTCTGAATTTCATCTATTATTATATTTCTAAATGTGTCGTATTTAGTTTCATGTGTCTCATGTATGATTGTTTGATCTCGGCAGGCTGATAGACACGGCGGCTGCGTACCACAACGAGGAGCAGGTCGGCGCCGCAGTGAGGGCGTCTGCCGTACCGCGGGAGAATGTTTTCATCGTCACCAAGGTAGATTGACACAGCAGCTCAATTTAAAAAGAAGACAGCTCCCGTAAGAGCAGTATTTCCTGTGTCGCGGGGGACTTTCCTAACATTCAAACAACGGACACAAAGAATACCCGAAATAAGAACAATATAGGCATAACTATTTGTGTCACACAATTTTTTGTCTCGTAGAGCTTTGAACCTACGACACTCAGCGCAGGTGCAGTTAATTATGTTGTCATCCATTATCATACGGATTCGTTCTCCGAGCGAGATATTGTATACACGCACATGAACTAAGACTTGCTAACTTTCATTCCACCTAACATACGTTAAGTAAATAATAATTTTAGCCTTGTTTACAAACTGTCCCACTGCTGGGCACGGGCCACTTCTCAGTGTGAGTAAAATTAGTCCACTAAGCGGACCGGCACAGGTAGGCAGTCTTCAAACATCTTCAAGTACCGTGTGAAACTCTCAGTCATATGCAGACTTTCTCTTAATGTTTAAAATGAGCATTCCTTAACTATTTAATACCCACATAACTACAAGAAAAATCTGCAGCGCGTGCCTTGAAACTAAGAGCTCTGCGCGGCAGTCCAACAGTATTCAGCACGGAAGAGATATCACCTCTGCCATGGTATTAATTGTAGTGTATGTGTAAGCTAAAACTTAATTAGACAATATTATAGTTGTATTGTGTATAATTTATGTATTTAATAACAACTGTGTAACGCGCCAAATATTCACACAGGCGCCACAAGGTTGAAGCGACCTCGCGTCTAATCATTATATTCGTCATGCAAAGGTTGCGCTTTACAATCTATTCGTAATGCAATGACCTGTCGTCTATGTCAACGATGTCTAAAGTGGGTATCAGGAACCTAGGGGTTCCATAGAAAAGTTACCAGGAAGCCGCGAAATTTTTCCCGCTTTTAAATAATCCCTTAGTTAAGTATAAATATTATTTTGAAATAATACAAAATATGTGATAACTAGTAGTTTTCTCGCGGTTTCACTCGCGTAAGTCCCGTTCCCGTATGAATATCGGGTTTCACCCCTTTCACCCCCTTCAGGGTGGAATTTCTAAAAATCCTCTCTTAGTGCTCCCCTACACTCTCCAAGGAACATACATGCCAAATTTCAGCATCTTGCGTTCAGTAGTTTCGGCTGTGCGTTGTCTGTCAGTCACTCAGTAACGGAAGAGTTTTATATATATAGATAAGAACATAAACAAAAACTTTACAGGAAGTAAAGATTTTGTGCCTATTTAAATTACAGTGTCTTTGATTTGTTATCATTTGATATGGGGTTCCATTTCCATTCCAATAAACGGTATTTGGTGAGTATGCCATTATCTTAAAAGTTTAGGAACCTCTGGGCTGTTATTAGTTTAGGTCCAAGGACGGTATCACTAGTGACCCAAAGGGCAAAGGATACTAATACTGCCGATATGATAGAGAGTGCGACGTCGATAATGGAGTGATGGATCGCATACTCGACTGACTTGTGTTGTAACCGAACTGACATAATTAGGATAAGCGTATCTGTTCGCGCCACTTCAGCTCTTAAAGAAAGAGTTGCTTATGAATGAAAGTAAAATGATACAATTAACAATCTTGATTATAAAGACAGTAGGTAAATTAAAACAGATCAAATATTTGATCGATACGTCTTTAAAATTGTAATAACAAATCGTGTCTAGTTTATCATGATTTAAAACGAGCGTATATATAAAACGTATTATTATACTAGCGGTCCCCGCAGTTTCACCCACATTTATAATTACTGGTTCGTTCCCGTGGCTTGGCTCGCAGTGTGTTGTTATAATAGAAATAGCAACTGCTACAAACCTACATAGTTCAATAAAACGCGACGCAATACTAATTTTAAATTCGGCTGTTAGTTTAAGAGATAAGCGCGAATAAACAAAATAAAACAATCATTTCATATTTATTTATTAAATAAATACCTATAATGTTAGTGGGTATAGACGTTATTATTCTAAGGTAAAAAAACAGAAGACCTGTTTCCCATTTAGGATACAATGTAATAGTGAAACTCAAAATTAAGAAGTCAATAAGATTTCTGTCGTTACATTTAAATGTTAGTTGTTAGACTCAGACATAGGGCTGAGAGCATCATTTTCAAAAGATACTTGCAACTAACTCACGGCCAATTTGGTTTTTAAATCGCCATTGAATCTAGTTTGACCATTTAACGGATGTTTAAGAGCTGAATAAAGTATTTATTTTAACTTTCAGCTGCCTTCAAACGAACAGAGAGACGTGTTGTCTTCGCTGAGGAAGTCTTTGTCTCGTCTGAACACGTCATACGTCGACTTGTATTTGATACATAACCCCGTCGCTCACAAGGTAACTACCATATTTCTTTTTAGTCAAGCGGTCTGCCACGTTGGTATCGTGGCATAAGCTCTACGCTTTTGTTGGCGTACGATCATGAAGTCTTCGGTTCAGCCAAGTTTTATTGAGTTGAATATTTGGAAATTCATAATGGCAGCATGGGGGCTGACAATATACCTAACATATCAGCTGTCCCCCGCGCTTTTTCACTCACGATTATAAATACTGCGCCACTCATGTGGCTCGTAGTGTAATATTATAGGTACCTATAGCTTATGTGAATTCTGGATAAAGTAACTTTAAAATGATGATATAATATGGCAGCCTCGATGGCGTAGTGGTTAGTGTCACCGACTGCCACGCTTGAGGTCGCAGGTTCGATTCGCGCACAAGTTAAATATTTGTGTGCATAAACATGGATGTTTGTCTTACTCTGAGTGTTCCTGTGTATAATATGTACGTATTTACAAAAAAGAAGTATATATGTATGTTTATCCATTGTCTAGTACCCATAGTACAAGCTCTGCTTAGTTTGGGCTAGATGGCGTTGTGTGTACCTATGTGATGTGATGGAATAGAATAGAAAGAATTATTAAAATTAGTTTAGTAGGAACACAAACAAATCTTCGTTTTAATATTAGAATATAAATATAGATATTCCCGGTAGGTAACGGAGATAGGCTCGTCTCTTACCGCGTAGTAACTGAAACCATTACCTGCGGAATTTGAATACTTGCATGTTTTCCCTTTTGAGAATATACTGTCTTCAATCAATATTATATTGTGTAGGCATATACCATTTATCGAAAAGATACGAAAATACAACTAAAGAAACTAACATGGAAAGTTCTGTTATCGTACGAAATCTATTTGAAATGAATTATAAAGATAACGATCGGATATCTATGTTCTTTAATAATTGCATCTCTGATCATTGGGGCGCATCACATCACAATCTTATAATACTTTGCGTTGATCGTAGATAAACATGAGATCATCACAATATTGTGATAAAATCTATTAATATAATTTTCTTGGCTTTCTTTTTCATATATCTACCTGACTAAAGCATACGACCCCTGATTGTAAACAGGTTTGCAGTACTAGTATTGTACAGCTTTATTGCAGACTACTTATTCTAGAGAATCTAGACTCTCCAATAAAGTGTCTGCACCGCTTTTAGAAAGCAAGATCACAGAGAGTCTGATGTAAGTTGTTATACTGTTCAAGTCTCGACGCAGAGACACTCGTCTGATAGTCAGCATGTCTTGCTGTCACAGTAAGATTAGAAAATTTTCTAAAAGACCTCACGGCAATCAAATGTGTACTATGATAACTCAAGGTAGGGGTCTACCTAGGTTTGATTGCCATGCTAATAGCACAACGCGTCATTGAGTCTCTTACAATACTATATAGGTAACTTTGCGACAATGTTCTATAGCGTGGAGCTATTTTTCATTTATCCATTGTCGGTAAAGATCATTCATATATTCAAACACAAATTTAAGCCACGGTTAGTGTATAATAATCTTTATATAAATATACAAAAAAACAGTTAGCGTATTTTTGAGTCTGCAAAACTGCCTTTAAATTGTTTTTATTTTTATTAAATAGGTAACAGACAACAGATTAAAAATTTACACATTACTTAATTGAACATTAAATAGTTGCCAACCTGAAGTCCAATTAAAACTTTAGTGAGCTAAGGTAAACAATGGTAAAAATAATTATAAAAAAGAAAGCAGAAATAGACCACATTACTTTAAACAATTTTTTTTTAATTTATTTTGAAACACATTATAACTATCGTGGCAGATATCCATATATATATATATATATATATATATATATATATATATATATATATATATAGATAATCAGAGAAAATGGAATTGTATTGTCTGCGCATTCGTGAGATTGGTTTGTTAACTGAAACATTACTATTACTATGGCTTATAGTAATAAGTTGTGGTGTGCGCACAGATCGCGTTGGAGTCTTAAAGTTTAACATTTCAACAAGCTGGCTATCCAGTGAACCATTGACAATCTTGTATAAGGTACATAAGTCACTTACCCACGTTCTGTTCTCAAGAGTCATCGTTTTAAACCATTGAAGTCGATCATCATATTCTTTTATTTTACGCCGCAGTCCAAAGCTTGAACATAATGTTTTGACAAATCGCTTCTGAATTGCCTCTATTCGATCAATGTGAGTCCTATAGATAGGCGCCCATACAGATGAACAATATTCAATAATACTTCGTACCAAACTGTACTGTTCAACGTCGCATTTCTATATACATTCTGTACTAAAGTTCTCACGGGTACGAGAATTTATAACACGGGTAATAGTAATGTATATATGGCGCGCCAATATTCTCTGGGGTGGCTACACCTACGTCACTTTAATATCGTCCAGACTGAAGCGATAAGAGTGGAGTAACGAAAAACTGTTGGAGTTCATTCAATTTTATGAAATTGAGTCTCGGCCGCACAACAGGTCGAACAACACAACCCGGCACAATGTATCGCGTCAACACGACACAAATCTTCTCCCGCTAAATGTAGACAAGAGCATCGCGTACACGATGTTTTCAGCGTGCTTATACCACACGAATCTTGGCCCGCTAATGTAGCTCCAGCATTTGACACCTATGATGGTCGAACCGTATCACTTGTCGTGCGTCTAGAACTATGATTCGTGGTAGAAAATGACCACCTCTTTTTGTTATTCAGGAGGACTTCAGTGGGTTCGACGTCATAGACTACCTGGACACCTGGGGCGGTATGGAACAGGCCAAGAAACTGGGACTAGCCAAGTCTATCGGCATCTCCAACTTCAACGTGAGCCAAATGGAGAGGTTACTGGATAATTGTGAGATCAAACCATCTGTGTTGCAAGTTGAGGTATGTGCTACAATAAACTTAACTTATATACTATTACATAAATCACGAGACTAGTAGAGTTCGCCGTCGCCACATATTTAACAATTCAGTGGAATGGATCCAGGTCGTGGATCCACTCTGGCACATTTATAAGATCGATGACCTCTCATGGGGTCACTAGTATGACGGCATGCTGAATAAGCTATTATATGTAAAGTATGGCAGACAGGACCGTGTTAATGACGGTAGAAATGACCGGACTCACTTCGTGAAAGACCACCCCCTACAGAAAACCAATGTAAGTGTAATACTACTGTAACTTCATTTCGCCGGGTGTGCAAAAAACCTGTTGACTCACATCTTGCCACTCCCACTTCTATCT
The DNA here is from genome assembly GCA_930367265.1 of Catocala fraxini. Taxonomy (NCBI): domain Eukaryota; kingdom Metazoa; phylum Arthropoda; class Insecta; order Lepidoptera; family Erebidae; genus Catocala; species Catocala fraxini. The sequence continues at coordinate 15,026,932 of OV884051.1, forward strand.
TTTCATCCTATTTATAATCTCTTTTCCTAGCCAGCAATGGGCAAAATCGAAAATTATTATTGCATGCTACTCAATAGATGAATGACATCATATCAGTCATATATGCATGTTCTGTTACCAATAAATATTAGATGACGCTAAAGTAATGAATAAAATTTTGCCCGATCTATATACATTATTGTTTTGCTACCAAGTATTAGATGTCACTAATTAGAACGGGGCCCAATTTCTTCCGATAGATGGCTCTATACATTATCATTCTGCTATCGAACACTAGATGTCGCTTATTAGAATAATTCCCAACTTTGTCTAATAGATGGCGTTATACATTAATGTTCTTCTATCAAGCACTAGTTGTCGCTAATGGATTAGTTCAATACTTTGGCAAAAAGATGACGCTTTATATTATTGTCTTGCTACCGAGCACTAGGTGTCGCTAATATAATGATTCTAACTTTGTCTGATAGATGACGTCATACAATATGATTCTGCTACTGCAGACAAGATGTCAGTAATAAAATTAAAGTAAAATAATTTGAATTTAAAAACATTTCTATGTTTCCTGAGACGTTGTTTGCAGCTATCTAAAGTATAATTGCAATATACTACTCAACGTAATTAGATTATTTATAAACCATTATTATTTGTTGAATTTATATGATTGACAAATTCACTTACAGGTAAATTTAAACCTAGCGCAAGAAAAGCTTCTAGCATACTGCAAATCTAAAGATATAGTGGTCATGGCGTATACTCCGTTCGGCTCTTTGTTCAGCAAGGATCCTGAGGTCCCTGCGCCGCAAGCTAACGACCCTGTGCTGGTGGAGTTAGCCAAGAAGTACGAGAAGACCACGCCGCAAATCGTTCTGAGATATTTGGTAAGCATTCTTCAATTTTATCAGTGTAATTTTATTTATTAGTATTTTCGTTCTTCTTTTTTTATTTTACTAGGACTTTTCCAAACAAATTCGGACATGCTATTGGCATCCTCTAACCATACTCACGCAGTTAATTCAAAGCAGCTCATTTATCTAGTGAAAAATTTTCTTTAAGTAACCGCATCTTTTCAGGACCATATTCTCATGCTCAATTCATCTATATCTATATAATATTATAAAGCTGAAGAGTTTGTTTGTTTGTTTGGTTGAACGCGCTAATCTCAGGAACTACTGGTTCGAATTGAAAAATTCTTTCAGTGTTGGATAGCCCATTTATCGAGGAAGGTTATAGGCTATATAACATCACGCTACGACCCACGGGGGCGGCGCAGTAATCATTAACGCGAGTGAAACCGCGAGCACATCTAGTCCTAAATAAAAGACCTATGACTTTTCATAAAATGTCAAGTGTCGACCGTTAGTCTCACTAGACAAACTTGAAATATTATTAAATGTAGGTGTGTACTCGTCACTGCTACACGTCGTATATCCATTAATAGAATGGTTTGTTTCCAGGTACAAAGGGGAGTGGTTCCTATTCCTAAATCGGTCAACAAGAAACGAGTAGAAGAAAACGTGGATGTCTTTGATTTTGAATTGACTTTGGAAGAAATGAACACTTTGAGTAAGTTCTTTCCTTAGTCCTGACCCCATGTTTCTGTTGAATCGACAGTTTTATAACAGAAAAGCCTAATGACGCTTTAGCTGATTCGAGAAACAATCCTAGGTCCACAGTCAGGTAAACAGTCAGCAGCTAAGTTTGTTCTGGTGCCACTACACAAAGGAATTAATTAATTAATAAAGATGTCTATTTTTTTTATCAGTAGATAAATTCAAAACGATTTTCATACATATCACAATTTTATGATTCACACCCCATTACATTGTGTTCATTTGAATGAGTAGAAGTGAATTACACCCACATTTCGTTGGTACGTTTTAGGTCTCACGTTTAGTCGAAGAAAGTTGAAGAAAGTTTCTTAATAAGATATTCCTGACAGAAAAATCCAATACCTTAAACTTTCTCCCGATCCGAGAATCAAACTCGAAATCTCCAGCCGGAACGCAAATATAAGCGCAAATGCGTAAAGTGCAACAGTAATGAATAAAATGATATCTAATGTTGCCATGTTTATTTCAGGCAAATTCAACAAGGACTACAGGGTGGTGCTCCCGAGTTTCTGGCAGGAGCACCCATACTATCCCTTCGAGAGAGTAGACAAGCCTGCCCCTGACCTATTCAACGGATAAAACATTTCGCAAATGTTTACAAAATATTAACTGAAACCTCGTCCATTTTGTTATTCCATAGAAAGCCACGATGGGGCTAACATATTACCCTGTAATAAAACATTCTAAATAAATAAAGATTAAAAAAAAACCATAGAAATTTATCTTTATATCACTATTATAATTATGTCATCAAAGCGTAATTTAAATATTTGATATCATTTTAATAATAATAATCAGACAAACCATCAATCAGTTCGATATTGTTCGAAGACAATTCACACATCCTCTATAGCCTTATCTCAAATAAAATATTAAATAAGCAAATAAAATAAAGTGTTTAAATAGATACGTCTTCTTTTTAATACGAATACTAGGTAATCATTTAAATGTTAACAGCGTCAAACTGCGACTACCTAATGACTGCTAGTACCATCCATAGCCTTCTTTTCACGTGGGGTAACGTTTCTACGCATATCCCCTGCGGGGCGACGGAGAGGCTATGTCGGGCTCACCGAGGGAAAGATACCCCGGTAATACCGACTAAACCTACCACGGTGTTCCTCGACATAACCATATTGTACTATGACATAACCATAGACGACGGGGCCGCGCAAATCGCTTTCACGTGCAATCACGACCCCTCCGAGGTTTCGGCCCGCCGCGCGCCCTGTGAAACGGCAGGCCACTATATACAACACTTCCTCTACTGTATCCTTGTGCGGGAACAAAAACACGACTCAGAGGCGCGCGTGGGAACACGCATGTCGCCTCTCTCTAACGGTTTAAGTAGAAATATAGGTAATGCAGACTTTAAATACCTATTAATGCTATTTGACCGAGTCAGACATATCTATTTTAATTTCGTTATTGGTGGATAAGGACTCGCATTGGTATTGTTGAGGGTAGCCAACAATTCTGATAAAAACTGTATTAGGCTTTATTCCGTTACATTTATCATGTAACGGAATAAAGCCTAATACAGTTTTATAGGTTAATAAATATAAAATATACACACACACACACACTGATTTCAAGCTCACTGGTAAGCAAAGCTAAAATTAACAATAGTTTACTAAAATCGGAGTAGGTATAGTAAAATATAGCCACCCTGAGGTTTGACCTGGGGGTGGCGGGCTTTGTGGGCCTGCCCGCCATCCGTTCAGCACCAGGTCCGAGAGGCGGCGTGCGTGTTCCCACGCGCGCCTCTGTGTTGAGTCCGTCTCCCCTCTAGGGGGGACAGTAGGGAGTGGTAGAAGTGCCTTTAGGGTAGGTCTTTCGTGTAGTGGCCTGCCGTTTCATACGGCGGGCCGAAACCTCGGCGGGGTCGCGACCGCATGCGAAAGTGATTCGCGCGGCCCCGTCGATAGTGGTTTTATCGAGGAACACCGTGGTAGGTTTAGTCGGTATTCCGGGAGGTACTTTATCATCTTAACATCTTATTTTACCCCGGCGAGTCCGACATAACCCCTCCGCCCGCCCCCGCGGAGGGGTATGCGTCATGCATTCCCCCACGTAAAAAAAAAAAAAAAAAAAAAAAAAGGTATAGTAAAATATACATTTAAAATATTAAACAAATAAAATACTGCTTATTTGCCAAAATACCATTTTTTTCTCAGATATAAGTAGGTTTTATTATTTATTGTACAAAAACATTGCATTATTTATTATCGATTACCTTTGCCAGTCCTCTTGTGATTATTCGCTATATCACAATTGGATATTTAAGCGCAATCATAGATGCTGAAGTGACTACTCTTTGCTTATTATTAAGAGTACCTACAATCCCTGACATGTTGCCGAAAAGTCATTAGATTCGATTTCGGTGAACTGTCGTTTGGTGTGCATGTTGAGTAAAGCATATCTTCAATAAAACCAATTGCCGTAAATCAACTAAATGTAAGTCTATTTACTTAATCTACTTTGCCTTAGTTCTGTCCACAGCATAATAAACAATGACACACATATTTTAATATAGCACAAAATACAAATTAATCAGTAAATAGTATAAATACTGAATTGTAAGTTGTTACAAATAAGTATAGGTTATATAAAATATGTGCGTATGATAATGACTTAGAGATTGCTCGTAATTACTGTTAACATAATGATCACAGTAACTCTGCTCTCTGCAATTCCTCTTATAGCACAAACGCATAGATTTAGATTATGTTTATTTATATATTAATATATATGACCAGCATATTTAATTTATTATAATACTTAACATTATATTATTTGAATACCTAATCATTTCATCTTGGTATGTTTAAATTTACTTTATAACATCACATCTATCTAATCTTAACAGCATATTAACTCTTCAAATAGGAGTCGTTGTGTTGCCAGCGTAAAAGGAAAATATCACTGGATCTCGGCTGGCTGACAGCAAATTTGTTCCGCAAAGAGTCTGGTACTTACCGCAAGTACACATCACGAGGCAGCTGCGATTTTCTCAGTCCACATTCCAGTAGCGCTTTCAATTTGAGCGGAATCCTACATTTAGTTGGAGATTACGCTACGCTCTAAGTCTCTAGTATTAATTCAGTTATTTTACTTTAAATACACATTTAATTAGTATTTCTTTCCTACTACATGACTATGAATCAGTAATGACAATTATAAGTCATATTGCAGAGTTATCAATCACAGCTCAGAGTTACAGTACACGCTTGGAGTCAGCAGCATCAGTTGTTGTAGACAATGAACTCGCTCTGCAGTTCGTCGTCTGGTAGCACGGCGTTGCACTTGGAGTTCGCTTCGAAGTCGCACTGCTGGGTGCCCTCGTTGAAGAACAGCCCGTCGGAGCAGTACGCCACTTGTGGGATGCCAGCCTCGCACCGCCAGTACCGCTGGCAGTCACCCCTGGGTAAAGGAAGTAGGAAAATGTTAGAAAAGTGTTCTTCTGTATAATCGACACGCGTAAAGTGTTATACTGTTCTTGTACAGCAGAAAAACTGTGTCCAGTGGACGCCAATAATCTCACTTATATGACGTGGAACCTAAAACATTACTACTTATAAATATGGGAGACGGGGTGTATTACAATTTACACCCATATTTCTTGCTTTGGAGTCAGAAACGTGAAACTATGTAGTTATGTACATATGTATACAGTCTATCTCCGATTGGACAACATGGTGGACTATGGTCGGGACTATATAACACCATTTTGCTTTTAAAAAATACAACTCCCGCACAGGGAATAATTCCTGTGTCGCGGGGGACTTTACAAACATTCAAACAGCGGACACAAAGAACACCCAGACTAGGAACTACCATTTGTGGATCACACAAATTTTTGTCCCGTCGGTTCGAATCCCTCCCCACAACACTACGGTCACGTGCAGTGATTGCGCGGATGGCGATCCGTGCAGTCACTGCTGAATATTAGAAAATGTCTTTAGCAAAGTTGTCACGCTCCAAATGTTCTTGGGAAATTAATCAATCACGATCTTCACGACTGATGTACTTGCTATCAATAGCATCGACTGTGCTGTTGCTTAAGAAAATAAACATTTATCTATAGTTTATTTTTTCGCTCGCACGCACACAAAACTGCCCAAAACTAGAACTATACAGAGAGCGCCTTAGATATCAACCTAGGTACGTGTGATACTGAGACTTGTCCCAAACTCACTTGTAAGAGACCTGCCGGGCGGCGTCGTCGGCGCGGTTGCAGTTCAACACTCCGTTGTACTTGCTCAGCATCGGAGAGATCGGCCGGACGCTCGCCACTGTGTCTGCGAAATACGAAGAACATTGATCGATTGTAAGAAATGTATCAAAAATCTTTAGCTGTGCATATAAAAAGTGTAAATGCTTCCGACACAAAGAGTAGATCCTACGAACTAGAGTGGGTGATGTGCCTAGCGGGTTACAGCCCGACCCCATAATTATATTGCAGGTATTTTATTCCTTAACCTCTTCATGTAAACTTCGTTAGCTCGATTCAGGTAGCAGTGCAATTCCCATTGAATTTCAAGTATGTTTAGAACGTCATAACAGTATTAATGCAACGCACACCCGAAAATGAACACTCTAAGTGCAAGCAAAACGTCTCATTGATAGAATGCTTCTGTTTATCTCGAATATAATTAAAGTAAAATAAAAATAATCCAATAGTGATTGTGGCTCCGCAATACTAACCACGACCAACCACTCCACAATACATATTTAGCATGCTCAAAGACGTAGCACGCGGTGATATAAAATTATAGTTTTGCCAATACAATAGGTAATAATAATGTCCTCCAGACCGAATTTCGGTCACGGCGCGGCGGTCAATCTAAAGCCTAAACGGATACTGGCCATCTGCGCAGGATCGTATAGGACGGGAATTCGACACGACCGGAGAGAGATCGCTGCAGGCGCAAGTAGTTGCTGCTATTGAAAAACCCAATAAGTTTTTGACCCGACCCGGGATTCGAACCTGCGTCCTCATGAACAGCAGTCGCATTCACTACGTCTGCGCGACAGAGGCGAATACAATAATTATGTAGTCAAAATATTCAAATGTATTTCAAATGCAATAGTGCAAGTGGCTAGTGCAGAGTGCTACGTACCGACAGCGTCATGCTCGAGGGCGTCTGCGAACACTCCGATGAGGTTGTCGTTGATCTCATCGCCGGAGCCCTCTGGCGGACTGCGGAGCGTGCAATTGGCGAGCGTCGGCCAATTACACTCCTGAGACAAACAGCGTTGCACATTTGGGATTTTAATAAAACGTACATTTTTTCTAACCACTTACGTACGTAAGCTCGAAATAAACTATTTGTATAAATAAATACTTATTATTTTAAGAATACTTCGGTAATTCCTGTTTTGGAGAGAGGAGACAGCAATCTTTGAAACAACTGGCACAAGAACATACAGACTCCGTCTCTGCATGTTCTAGTGCCCGTTGTTTCAATGATTCTGTTCTCCCCTATAACAAAATTTTGCCACGTTAGGGAATCTAACCCACATCGCTTGATGTTCTAATAACAGCATGGCGACCACTGCGTCATTTACGCTATCATCTATCGTTCTATCACACATACTTACATAAACTCTGGTCTATGCATATATACGACTATTTTTCCTTTTACTGCTGTCTTGATGTAGTTGTTTAAATTGTCGCCTCGTCACTGCAATTTCGCCGAGTGTTGCGGGTTCGAATCCACGGGACAAAAATTTGTGTGATTCACAAATGGTTGCTCCGAGGCTGGATGTTCTTTATGTCCGCTGTTTGAATGTTTGTAAAGCCTCCCGCGACACAGGATTTACAACTAGTGCGGGAGCGGTCTAAAAAAAAAAAATGTCTATATTTTTTTTTCACACAAACATACGGCCCACCTGATGGTAAGTGGTCACCGTAGCCTATGGATGCCTGCAACACCATAGGCATCACTTGCGCGTTGCCAACCCTATAGTAAAGGAAGTGGGAAGGAGAAGGAGCGGAAAGGGGAAAAATGGTGATTGGGCCTCTGGCACTCTCACTCACCGAACGAAACACAACAGTAGGAATACTGGTATTTCACGTGGATATTCTGTGAGAGGATAGTCCTTGCCCGGTCGAGCCGGCCCATTCATACTAACATCAGCGAGGCTCTACTACTCTGTATGTAATAGCTGATAGAAGCTTGGTGCCCCGCAGGTAGCTCACCTGTTTGTGGAAGTCGAAGTGGTTGGAGGCGGCGCAGGAGAACTGCACCTCCTCGCCGTGCGCGCACATGTAGAACTTGTTGCAGTCGTAGTAGTCCGGCAGCAGCAGGAATATCTGCACACAACATAACATAGACTCAATACAAAGTAACTTTGCCTCAACATAACATGGCCTTTTGAAGAATCCTTTCATCTTAGTTAAGCTTTAAGTTTTAGTTTTAGTTTTTGCATGTTGTCTATCTGCCAGTGCTGTGCATATTTGTAATTAGGGTGCACATGCACTTTGATTATTGTCAATTATATGTGAATGTCTATGTTTACCCTGTAAAATGCCTAAATAAATAAAAATATGTAACGTAACCTCTGGCTATGAAATTGCCGTTAATTCCTACATCTAATTTCGTGGTACGTGTACAAAATACAACAGCAATATTTAAAAAATCATTTGTATTTCGAGAATAGACTATATTTATTATTAATGTATTAATAATAAACATCAATAACCCTTTACACAATTTGTATTTAAAGAATTTTGTGTCCGAATTCGTTGTTTCATTTCGCTATAATTACATGATGGTTGATGTGTTTGTTAATTTAAGACAACGCATAGTGGCCTAAATACAAGTAGCGATACATGAAAAATAAAATATAGAATACGGAAAATAATTGGATATTCAAAGAATTATAATGAAATCGTTAGTATAAAACCTTAACGTTACCAATTTTTTAAATACAAAGTGGCAACTTTATATTCTTATCCCTTTTTTTTTTTTTTTTTTTTTTTTTTCAACAAAACCACTGTCGACGGGGCCGCGCGAATCACTTTCGCATGCGGTCGCGACCCCGCCGAGGTTACGGCCCGCCGTATGAAACGGCAGGCCACTACACGAAAGACCTACCCTATAGGCACATCTAAAAACTCCCTACTGTCCCCCCTAGAGGGGAGACGGACTCGACACAGAGGCGCGCGTGGGAATATTCTTATCCCTATACTAAGTTGAGTTAAGTTATTCATAAGTTAGCCTACAATTGTTACATGTTTCTTACAAGCAATACATGCATAACAAATAAGGTATGGGTACACAATATCAATCGGCAAACACAACATTTATGGAAAACATTCGAATTTTAGTATTAACACAAGTTAGATAATAAGAACATATTGTTACAATATTTCCTGTCTGTCACTCCTGAATGAAGTCATTACCTGTCCGTCAGGATCACAGTGCATGTCATCAGGGTGCACATCAGCCGTGAAGTGAATGTAGCTGTCGCCAGTGGACGCCACATCCTTCTGCGGCTCTGGCGCCGCACACACCACGCACAGCGTCACGGCGACCGTGAGGAGAGTTACTGCAACAATAATACTTACCTATAAACTGATTCTATATGCAGCTGGAGAATAGGACCTCAACACGATTCACAAAGTATGGGTGTAATACCTCTTACCTAATATCTAATACCGTGGACATACAGCCGTAAGCTGTATACATCAATGTTGATGTGGTTTAAGTGATCGTCTCGACATTACCATTGTGATTTGTGCCCAATGTTGTAGGTTCGACACGGGACTGACGGGACTAACATTTGTGTGATCCAAAAATAGTAGTTCCGAGTCTGTGTGTTCTTTGTGTCTGTTGTTCGAATGTTTGTGAAGTCTCCCGCGACACAAGATTTATATCTGGTGCGGGAGTTGTCTTTCAAAAAACAAAGCAATCCAACATCGAAAATCGTTGCCTGAGCGCATGCGCAGCCAAGCAGACACGTAAATCACTGCGTTTTAGAATTGGCTTGGCAGTGGCATTACACTAGTTCCAAGGGTCCTCCGGTAAAAGAGAGCTTCCATCAATAAACACTTATCTAGCGGGGTAGACCATGGACCATTCGTGCCCAGCTGTGACACGGCAGTTTACAAACGGAACTGATAATATAATTATTATAAGTAATCATTGATAATAACAAAGATTTTATTGGATAATATAGTTCATGTCACAACAATTAAATACCCGAAGATCGGTTACAATAATCAAGATAATATAACACAAATTCGCACTTAAAATTATAGTTATCGGTACTGATCACAGATGGCGCTATTACATTCGACAATAGAACGAAAAATGCTATTATCGGAATTGAAATAAAAAAATAATGATTTTACAAAAAAATGTTTTTCTATGGCGACACAGAATATATAAAATAGTAATGCAAATCATTTCACAAAGTCATCTATCCTTATCTTTATGAACAAGAAACTCTCTCTCTGTCTCTTCCTAGCTATGTACCTATCAATATTATTGAACAAGAAACATAGCATATTTCAAAACATCTGGTCGTCATGCCCTCTATCGGTGATGTCTAACGTAATTTATCTTTACTGGACTGAAAATTGAATTGAGCTATAGAACGAACGAATAGATATTTATTCAACAAGAATTTTATCCAAATTTAGCTTGGAGCTAGGGATGTGTCAATCCGATCCGATTTTGTGATCCCTAGATATTTGTGATTAAAGCTTGCCGGTATTTATGCGGATCGTTTCTTTAATTCTGCTATCCCGCTAATTTCCTGTTAGAGGGTCGTAGGTAGGTACGTGCCCGTGCTTATTCATACGTTCACCCAATAATTGACAACCGTAGGTATTATGATGGTAAATGAGTATAAGTTCGGATTAAGCGGTTGCTACATATACGTATATATCCTATTGGTGCTTGCTACACCAAAGGTACATTTGGTGCGTTTAGTATACAGTAAAGACTTCGTATACTGGAACGTAGTTACACGCGAGACACCTTTTTGGGAGTCTGAGATTATAGCAGACGGGAGCTTAAGGAATCTGATAACAAACGCGCATTTTTTTGTGTGCAACTTTGAGGTGTCAATTTGTACATGTCACATTTATAAAACCATTTATTACTAATCTGTCAAGGTCACAACTGTTGTCATAGATCCGACATTGAAACACACTTTAGACACATAAGTTGGTATCGCGAATAAAAAATGTCGTTAGATATAATCGTTTTAATGTTTCAGAAATGATTAAACTTGTTTAGATAACAATTACAACGATTGCGATCAATTTATTGTATTATTTAGTATTTTGTTAACTGATCGCAATTATGATTGGTAATAATGATTGAAAGACAAGTGGTGGCAACGTGGTTCTTGAGTTATTGCATCAGTATTAGTTAATACTGCTCATGGAATAGCTAAAGGGATACCATGCGAGCCTTGGTATTATTTAGGCCTAGCTCTCGATGCCTGCAATGATTGGCGTATATACTTAACGCGGGCTAGCACGCAGACTTGATGGCTCCCATCGCAGAATTTAAGGTTTCAACTCATAATAAATTGTGGGCTGGGTCCCACCGCTTGAAAATACAATGAGTTTGATCTTAGTTAGTAGATAGATAGTATAGCTATCCAAAAATTTGAGAAAATAACATAAATATGTAAATTAAGTATTATCTAGACATATTTATAAAAAAATGCGTCACTAGATCATGGACCAAAAACATAGACAGACAGACATAGCACCAGCAACCCTGTTGCTCCCGTCGCCTTTATAATAATTATAATAACGTTTATGCATCCTAAAAAGATACAGTAATTTACAAACATAACAATTATGCAAATCATTTTATAGCCCACTTATTAATCACTGGTATCCAAGCTAAGATTGAACTTGTGTTATGGGTATCTATCTTGTGTTATGGGTGCAACAAATTCGGCTGCTGAGGATGATGTTGTGGCGGTACAAAGGAGAAGGCTTCAGAAACGTAACCCAACGGTTAAGAAATGCTGCGGTTCTGGTACTACAGATGCCGATTTAAATCTGTGTGCCGTAGCGCCCCCAAACACTCCCGCATACATCTCTCGCCTGCTCTACCCAATAAGGTTAAGTAGATACATCGCGGAGTACGTACACGATAAGTCCAAATGTATGTAGAGTTTGCAGCTCAGTCACAACGTCAATTTCACGAGTCTCTACGCACTTTCTACATCTCATCGTGATTTTTATCCGCAGAGTGGTATTCCATTGCTAATATATTTTAAAAGGTATAGGTATATGTACATATTAATACAAGCTGTATGTAGGTATTACCTAGTCTGTAAGGGATTTACTTATGCGTCTGTGCAACGTGAAATAAATGATTTACATTGACATACATAATTATGTGAAAGGTTAGCCCATGAATAAACAATCGTAGAATTTCTAGTAGTAACATAACAGTCTGAGGCACTTTGCTAAAGCATTAGCTATTACAGCTTTTAGAATAGCTGAGGGCATACTCGAGCCTCGCTATGTTAAGTCCTAGCTCTCGATGCTAGCGACCATTTCGTAGACTGGTTACCATGTTCGGTAGCTATTCAAGAATGATAACTAAACCTCTTGACAGGCGTGAAATAAACGAATCATTTAGCATACAAACAGGAAAATGTACATTATCCGCCGTCATCTACATAATTAAACTAATAAATATCTATGGAAATCAGAGATGTTTTGTCAAGATTAGTATGCGATGTACCTATATGCGGTAATCCTTGCGATTTGATTATGTATTAGACGCGCCCGCGGTTTTACCCGCGTTTATAGTTATTGCGCCGTCCGCGTGGGTCGTAGCGTGATGGTATAGCCTATAACCTATAACCTTCCTCGATAAATAGGCTATCCAGCACTAAAATAATTTTTCAATTCGAACCAATACTTCCTGAGTTTAGCGCGATCAACCAAACAAACAAACAAACTCTTCAGCTTTATAATATTAGTTAAGATTTAGTTTGACGGTAAACGATGAAATGACGACGAAACTGGTGGCAAATATAAAAGTATTCGGACAGAAGAAGAAGACCGTAAAAACCAAAGTTTTTGTTATGCGTATAATTATAATTATAATATCAGCTCTGTATTAAACTGTCCCACTGCTGGGCACGGGCCTCTTCTCAGTGTGAGAAGGGTTAGGCCATAGACCACCACGCTGGCCCAGTGCGGATTGGCAGACTTCACATAACTTTGAGAACATTATGGTGAACTCTTAGACATGCAGGTTTCCTCACGATGTTTTCCTTCAACGTAAGCGAGTGATAATTAAGTATTTCGTACGCACATAACTTTGAAAAGTCAGAGATGCGAGCCTAGGATCGAACTCGAGACGTCTGCGCGACAGTCCAACGGGATACCGTTGGACTGTCGCGCACTAGACTATCGCTGCTGTTATGCGTGTTAGGCGTAAAAATACTTAATTACTCGGCCGATCATCATAAAATTTTGCATATATGTTGTTAGTAGTTTTTTTTATTTATTAGTTATCCATGTATGGAGTGAATAGCAAACTCACGCGAGCTCTGAAATCTCTTTATGATGATTCCAGAGCTTGTGTTAGGATAAATGGGACCTACACAGAATGGTTTAGCATCGAAAAAGGTGTTAGACAAGGATGTGTAGCGTCACCTTGGCTGTTTAACCTATACGTGGACAATTGTTTAAAAGATTTAAAAGATTGTGATAGGGGACTAAGAATGAATGAGTTACTTGTCAAATGTCTTCTTTATGCCGATGACCAAGTAATACTTGCGTCATCAGCAGAAGAGTTGCAGGCGATGGTAACTATTATGCATGGTGCTTTTGAGAGTAAAGGAATGAAAATAAATGTAAGCAAGACGAAAGTAATGGTATTAGAAAAGGAAGAGTGCGTGACGATGTGTAATATTATGATTGATGGAGAAAAAGTGGAGCAAGTGAAAGAGTTTGTATATTTGGGTACTTTGTTTACAAGGGATGGTAAACATGAGGGAGATATTGAAAGGAGAACGATTGCAGGAATCAAAGTGAATGGAGCTCTACGCGCTTTTATGAACAGTCGAAATGTTTCCGAAAGGGCACGTTTGGCTGTTCATAGAGGACTATTAGTGCCCACACTTATGTATGGAAGTGAAAGTTGGGTATGGCAAAAGAAACATGAGAGCAGAATAAATGCTGTAGAAATGAGAGTGCTGAGAAATATATGTGGTGTGACTCTGAAAGATAGAATAAGAAATAGTGTGATTAGATAGAGATGCGGCATGAAAGTGGATATAGTGACAAGAATACAGAAGGGTATGTTAAGCTGGTTTGGGCATGTAGAAAGAATGGACGAGGAAAGACTGACTAAGAAAGTTTATAAGGCTAGTGTGAATGGAACAGTCGCAAGAGGAAGACCTAGGCGGACGTTTCTTGATCAGATCGGAGGCGTTCTGGACAAAGGCCAGGTTAAGAGCACCTTGAACCGACGGGCGTGTATGAGGAATGTGATGAAAGTGAATGAAGCCAGAGAAGTGTGTCAGGATCGTAGCAAATGGAAATCCGTAGTCTCTGCCTACCCCTCTGGGAAACAGGCGTGAATCTATGTATGTCTGTATATATGTTAAGGGGTCCAGGAAAGGACATAGGTACCTTTTAGTCTGTAGGAAGTACTGTTCCCAAGGGATAGTAGTAGTAGATGTATTCACAAAGTCTACAGTAACGCGAGCGTAGCCGCGGGTTCATATAACCCACACGCTGCGAACGAAACGATCAAATCCCAACGTTCCAATGCTTTAGAGTTCAGACGATTGGATCTATCAGATAGTCAAAAGTCAAAGTCAAAAATCATTTATTCATTTAGGTCACAAAGTAACACTTATGAACGTCAAAATATAAAGGTTAGTGAGTAAAGTAAGTAAGTAAGGTTACTGAAGCTACATTTAGGTTAGTTGCTAGGTTCAGGCAAAGGGTAGAGCCTATGAGAAGAAACCTGCAAGAAACTCGCGGCTACTCTTTTAAATTGCCAATTAAATATAATTTCAGTATTTTACCACTCAGATTAACAAGGTGTAGCCGCCATTATGCCATATACTACTGACTATAAAAAAACTACAGATAATAACAATAATAACTTAATAATATTATAGAGATGAAATAATTTGAGCTAAGGTATATTTTTTTAATATAAATCTAAAATAGACAGTAGGATGGCATGATGGCGCATACACTTACACTTTGTGACTACTAAATTACATTACTAAATTGACTTATAAGTAATACAGATCTTTGTATCCTGTATGTAACAACTAGTTCCATGAGATTTTGTCATTTAAATAGTCGTTGACTAAATAATAACCCTTCCATATAAGTTGTATTTTATCAGCGCTTTTAAATTTAAGCAATGGTAATTTAATTATATTATTAGGTAGTTTATTATAAAAACGTATACCGAGCCCCGCAAATGTATTGTGAACTTTATGTAAACGATGATATGGGCCTACTAACTTATGCTTATTTCCAGTGTTTACGTTATGGATACCACTATTCTTATTATATAAGTGAATATTATGTTTAATAAATATAATGTTAGCAAATATATATTGCGACGCAACAGTAAGAATGCCTATTTCTTTAAATCGATCTTTCAGGGAAACTCGTGGTCCTAAATTATAAATGATAAGTACTGCACGCTTTTGAAGAATAAAAATTGTCTCGATAACAGCTGCTTTGCCCCACAATAATATACCGTAGGACATGACACTATATGTATATATCTAATTAACTTTCTAGTTTAATTTATCCAAATAATATAATCAAAAATACGTGCAGACCAAATACGCATACACATGAGCATGTCGCCTGGATGAAAACGAAATCTTATCATGCGTCCGATTGAGTCATTTTATTTGATTACTTTATTGCATTACTAAAAACTTGAACTCATAAATGACATACTGTTTTATTGTTATACGATTAGTATTAATTTATGTTCTTTGTATTTAATCAATCAGGTTATTTTGCAATAATTAATAGGTATTACAAAGAACAACATTGTTCAAAAGATACAGCCCGTTGTTGACATAGTTACACCCAGTAAACAATTGTGTCGGGAGTATATAAGACTGCATACTTAAGAAGCTCTTGCATTCAATTATTTTCATCTTATCACAAATTCTTGGCTTAGTGGTAGCAACGCATTTACATTATTTTTATTCTACTCTTTGCACTATCGACGTCGTGATCTACCTTCTAACCCAAACATTCAAGCTTAGCGCTCAGACCAATAAAATACTTTTTTATTGGTCTGAGGCTTAGCTAAAGGTATTTACAAGAATTTTCAACCAACGCCGGATAGTACTATTTGAAACCTACTATATTTTCATAACATTATTTGTTTCTTGGGTTAATAGTGTTTCTAATTCTTTTACAAAACGCTGTTTTTAATACGTGACTTTTTTGAAACGCATCTATAATTTGACATAATAATATGTATTGCTATTACGAAAATACTGATTAATTTAAAGAATACAAAAACTATGTATTACTAAAATATAATATATGTACTATTTAAGAGTAATAACTTAATTCTTCGTTTGATAAGTATTTATTAAACAATTTAAAGGATTTTGTTTTTCTTGGACTTATAGTAAAGTAAACATATCCCAAATAAGTGTTATTCTACATAATATATATTTGTGAGTTTTTGTGTCTCTAGTGAGGTATTATGTGGGTAAATCGATTTCGATGTATCAGAAATAACTTAATAAAGACCATAATTAAATCTACGGAATATACTTATGAAATTATTACAATATACTTATGAAATAATGAAAGTAAGAATCACAAAATTAAACCAAAAATAAATTAAT
Organism: Catocala fraxini; assembly: GCA_930367265.1. Taxonomy (NCBI): domain Eukaryota; kingdom Metazoa; phylum Arthropoda; class Insecta; order Lepidoptera; family Erebidae; genus Catocala; species Catocala fraxini. The sequence continues at coordinate 15,043,395 of OV884051.1, forward strand.
AATAACTGTCAGAGATCAGGAACATAGTCAATATTGATTGGCAATTGCTTTGTCAAGGGAAGTAACACGTTTTGCACTGTGCGTCAAGGTGCAGTTTAATTTTAATATGCATGTCACGTATTTAAACCATTATTGGTATCAATAAAGGTTACAACGACGCATACTTAATTCAACGCAAAGGTTATCTACTGCTAACATAGCGTATTATGCCTAAAATACCAATATTGTAAAGTGTTTTTTCTATAATCTATGCTATCGAATATCGATATAATTCTGTATCTACTTGAATAGTGGCATCTGGCACATCACTATTAATAATTTGACATACTTATAAATTACTTATTTCAAAACTTGTGTTTGACTCATTTACCGTTTATGTGATATGAAATTAATAAAATAATGTCTTCATCTGATTCTGAAGACGATTGCTACGGAAATGTAGCACAGAAACTCCAAAGTTTAAAGAATAGATATGTACAAAAAGAAATTAAAGATGTAAAATTGAGTGACCTATCAAAACAAGTTCAGAGCTGTAAGTTATCTACAAATGACGCGGTCACTTCAGTAGTCGCTTTAGATGACTGTAATACAACTTTAAATAGTACGGACAATGATGAACTGAGTCTAGATGCCATTATAGCTCAGAATTCTAAAGCTAATACTAGTCGGAAAAGGAAATCTAACGAAGAGCCGTTTGAGCCGATACATGAGCGTGTGACGAGGTCTTCTAGACGAAAAACTGCCAATTCAAGAGGTAGAGGAAAAGAAAAAGAGTGCCCTACAGATAACAATGTGACTTCTCTGGCTGAAAGTTCCTCTGAAGTTGTCTCTGAACCACCGAGGAGAGGTAGACGATACAGAGGCAGTTGTGCGACAGCTATAGAAGCTAACGCGACGCCTAGAGGTAGAGGCAGAGGTAGGGGCAATGCTAGAGGTGCTACGCCTTCTAGGCGAAGGGGTAGAGGTCGAAATACAAGACCTGCCATTGCTTCTAGTTACTACCCTACATATAGCATTGGCAATACAGATGACTATCCAGACATGTGCATTAACCAAGAGTTATTTTCAAATAAAGGTAATGATATTCAAATAATTGAAGATGAGGATCCATTAGAAAATGATAATGAGGAACTCTCCGTTAAAATCTACTGGCAGAATTCTGAGGTGGTGCGTTTTAAACTAAGGAAATACCAGAGGATATCACCAATATTTAAGTATTTTTCTGAAAAAGAAAATGTTGGTTATGATAAACTGTTATTCATGTACAATGATAAGATACTCAAAGATGACGATACACCTGACTCTATAAACTACAACATAGCAAAGTTTATAGATGGTGGTATCGTCAACCAAGACGTGACAAATTTATTAAAACAAAAAGGCAATGAATCTAAAGGGGGACTAAAGATCAAATTCCAGTGTCAGAATATAAAGAAACCATTTGAAACAACAGTAAGACCGGAGGACAAGCTTACACTAGCGCTAATGAAGTGCGCAGAACATTTAGAAACGCCGCTTGAAAGACTGAAATTTTATTTTGATGGGGATCTATTATCGGGTATGCATATTTCCGTTTTATACTTGATTCTGCATGTGGCTTCTATCTGAATCCTACTTAAATGCATATAGAGATATCAAAGAATCATGTATACTTACCCAGACATAGTCTATCTGTGTGACAAGTATAGTTTAAATCTGTTCAAAGGCTTAATGTGATTAAGTACTAGTGACTTTGTCTCATAATGTCAGGGCAGTCTTTTTTTGAAGTGTTGCAATGCATAAGTGATTTATTATAATTTATTGTGTTTAATAGAGGCAAAACACAAACAGTATTTTTGCACAATTTTTATATAAAATATTATATACATTTTAAGATATTACTACTGTACTACTACTTAGTTAAAAGACATATACTAAGATAAGCCCTGTATTAATTTATCCCACTACTGAGCACGGGCTTCTCTCAGTGTGAGAAGGGTTAGGCCATGGTCCACCATGCTGGCCCAATGCGGGTTGTTAAAGACATACCATGAGGTATTAATTTCAAATTTATTACAAGTTATTTAGTGATGCTCTGATGTGTATGGGCACTAATGTAAAGCACCTTAGTCACTGCTTACCATAAGTCAGGACGTGCCCAGTTACTAAATAAATCGCAGACAATATAATTATTGTTTTTGTTGTGTTTCAGGGAAAAGCACTCCACAGGAGCTGGACTTAGAAGGTGGAGAATGCATAGATGTTAAGATTGTTAGCTGATAATAAATGTTATACTTACTACAGTATCTTATTTACTTTGACCAATATGGGGCAGTACACCTATTCTATATTACATGGTACAGTCAGTGATATAAGGACAATTTGTTAGGATGCAATGAAGACAACTCGTGATCATGGACAGTTCTGTAAAGTTTTCTTTTTGAGTCTTATTCTGAGTTTGCATGCCAAGGACCGTCATCATCATCATTTCAGCCTATTGCAGTCCACTACTAGACATAAGCCTCCCCCAGGGTGCGCCACAAGGCCCGATCTCCCGTTTTCGCCATCCAGTCACCTCCAGCCACCTTTTTCAGATCATCAGTCCATCTGGCCAGAGGGCGTCCTACACTACGCTTGCCGAGTCGTGGTCTCCACTCGAGAACCCGTCTGCTCCAACGATCATCGGTTCTGCGACAGATGTGACCAGCCTACTGCCACTTCAGCCTGCTACACTTCTGAACTACGTCGGTGACTTTGGTTTTTAGTCGGATAATCTCGTTCCGGACTTTGTCCCTTAACGAGATTCCGAGCATACACCTTTCCATAGCTCGCTGAGTGACATGCAATCGGTGGGCTAGTTTCACTGTCAGGTTCGTCAAATGTCTTGCTTGTGGTGGTGTCATGGACCGGGTTGTTCCCTTCTCTTCAATATGGCGAAGGGGGCGATGGCTGGCCCATGCTTCGTACTCGTGAACAGGTGCTACTTGTGGTGACTGGTCGACCTTGGTATCGTGGAATTCAATAATTTACTTACTACATTTTTATTTAAACAATTAGTAATCTACGGACTACAATCATGCTTTGTCTTATTATATTTATGTACATGTAAGTGGATGCTCCTATTTACCACACTGCTGCTTTAGAGGCTACCATCAAATTTTATTAAATGCTTGAGTATGTTCAGTAGTAGTTCATGGAGAAATGGTTGCAACACCTTACAGCTGTTATGATTTGTAAATAAAAACTTGGCGATAAAAAAGAGTGGCCATGAGTTTCTTGCCCATTCTTCTCATGAGCCCTACACCCTTGCTTTGCTGAACGTGGCAGTATATAAATGTAAATACACAGAAAAAAAATTGTGTAACTTTGACATTCTTAAGAGTTACCTTGTAACCTAAATTTAATAAATATATTTTGAATTTGAATATGAATTTGATAAGGAACATTTGTATAATGTTATATTCTTCTATAATTCAAAGTAATAACCAGTTAGTTTATAACAGCTATAGTTGAAGGACAGATAATTTAATGATCTAACTACATATTATAAAACAAAGTCCACATAGTCGGTCTGTCTGTTTTCGTTGTTTCATGTGGTTTTCACCTATAGACAGAGTGAAAGTAAAGTGTAGGTGTATAATTTGTTAAGGTTTTGTACTACCTGTGCGATGCTGGGTCGGGTCACTAGTATTTAATAAATACGTACACTCTAAATTCTAGTAATTGTACAGTTTTAATTTATATATTCATGTTTTAGTTAGTTCAATGTTTAGGTTCTTATGTCGCTGTCTATACATAATGTCGATGACATTATGACATACATCTCTACCTGCCTCTTAGGGCTGCACTGATGTTAGTTTCTCTATCTAATCTTATTTAGGGTTTAATAGGACCTTGTATGGTACTCTATATTGTCATCCTAATCTTTCATTCAGAGAGAGGTGTGACCATATGTATCTTATGTGGGGGCCAGTCAATGCAGACCGGTGACACTTCGACCCAGTGGGATCTTTTGAGTCAACACTCTCCCATTAACGACTGCCATAGATGTTCATGGCAGCCGGGACCGCCGGCTTAATGTGCTCTCCGAGGCACGGAGCAGGCGATAATTGTCAATCAATACGCACATAATTTCGAAAAGTCATATAACTTCCGAAAGTCAGGTGCGCGACGTGGGTTCGAACTCGAGACCCTCTGCATTGCAGTCTGTTGGTCTCCCCACTGAGCTATCGCTGCTCTTATAACTTTATAGTTGAATCTAGAATGCCATTTTTCTGCCTCAATGATCTCATGTCATAAGTTTGCTTCCGATCGTGAGGTTCTGGAATCGTTACCCAGGTCAGGCACTGTTAATAGGTTTTCTCTTAGTTTCTTATGTTAATACTATGCAAATTGAAAACTTATATGTTGCTGACTATTTTCAAATTTAATCCAAATGTGCTCGGTGGACGACATATTATAAGGGTCGTTACTTTATGTGAGACCTAACTAACAGTTACATTTTGCCACTTATAATACTAGTGCTATGGATTGGGTAACACAGCTCTGAGGTTTGGCTTCCTACGCAAGTACCAATGTTATTAATTCAAAAGTTACGGCATGACCTTCTTCACTCACGACGCACCTCGTTTGATGATCACCAATTATTTGCACACATTTTCTTAGTGTCGGTAGCAGGTGTCTCAATGCGCTTATCACAATGTGTGTATAATATAATAAGACATACCGACGACAAATATCAATGCTTTAGCTCAAGTTTTAAAACAAATCTATCAAAATATTTATTAAAAGCTTTTTATTTAGAGCAATTAAGAATGATGTTTTGTTAATTGAAGCATTTGAGATTAAGATATAACACGAGAATCACTGAATCTTTGCTAACTATCCATTCTACGTTAAAATCTCGGATCGACCACTTTAACAATCGGCTAATACTTAGGTACCTATTGTTGTTTTCTGTTAGGGAGTTCTTTGTTAGCCGACAGAATTAGCCAATGCATGTGCCCAACAGACAGCAATATGTTGTCCCTTGCCCTTATTACCTGGTTACCTGAGTTAACGTAAGGTATTTAGAATAAAAGATTTTGTTAAGAGACTAAAAACGCGAACATTCGCTGTTTAATTGAGAACTTACAAATAATGTATTTTTTACTGGGTCCTTCGCATAGAGTTCCGCCCTTGTGTCGTGAAGTACTTTAACAGACAAAGTACAGGCTCAGTACAACTGTCTCGTGTAAGATTCGAGTCCATGACACTCAGCACGGCGGCGATGCGACCACTTGCCCGCTACGCCATCCGTGCAAACACATGAATGTGGTGATTAGAAAACGACCCTTTGTTGTAGTCTCTTTTGCACGCGGTTTTTGACGACTTTCTCAAGTCAATGGATGATTACCAATGTTTTAGTTTAAAGGGATTAAGATATCAAATTGTGTATTGTAAACAAGATGGGCTATATTATTTTATTGCAATCCATATTAATCATAATGTGAAACAACACAGATTTATGTATGAGTGTGATAACTGATAAGCTAATCCGATGCAATTGACACTAGGCAATAAGTATCTCGATGATGGAATTACAAAAGGTCGCATTATTGTTTTGTGAAAATAAGTTTATTCTGTATTCTTTGACAGTAATAACGATTACGATGTTGTCTGTCGAAGGGCCGATAATCGGTGAAGCAAACGAGTGTTTGGGATGTCTTTAATTAGCAACAAAGCCTCCGTCTCTATCTGTGGTGCTCCAATCGCGCGTTTTAATTATGTACGGATTAACGGATGTCGTAGGTACAGTACGTCGCAAAATATATGAGTATAGTTTGAAGGCATCCTTAGAGTGGAATATGCAAAATAAGTAGAAAGTATCCTTTCTATTTTCTATGTTTTAAAGCTACAGAATATGATAAGAGTAGTAATATTCTGTATCTTAAGACGATATCTGGGCGTGTAGACTGACTGTTTCTGGTCTGTTACGTTGCCATCTTACTTAGGTATACTAATTTTGTGAACGAACAGTATACACGTGCTTTACGGATTGATGATGATGCTAAATTGATATAAAGGTATCAGTTTAGGATCTAAGTAATGGTAAATGGCATTACTGCGTTATCTTCGTAATTAATTGCAGTTAATCGCTTTCTATCAACCGCTATTGTCACTTAAGTAATGCGATGTGATTGATCGCTTAATTCCGACAGTACCTACATACCTATATAATTTTCAAAGAGTTAACATTTGGTGCGATATTCTTATACTTAGTTAGAAAGCTATAGTACCTATTTATTGTATTTTCATTTACATGATGATTTTCAAGCTTTCTTTAAAGGCTTCTCTCGCACTAAATTATTGGAACATATTATTATCTACACAAAACATAAACTTACTAACTACAAAAAATTCGACAGTTACGAGGATTACCAGCCCATCCGTCAATGCAGTAGAATCATTTAATATAAGCACTGTAGTAAGCCCCTGTACTTATTTAAACTTCCATTGTTAGGCATGCGCCTCTTCTGTCTGAGAAGGGATAAGCCATAGTCCACCGCGCTGGCCCACTGCGCCAGACTTAACATATCTCCGAGACCTTTATAGAGAACTCTCAGACATGCAAGTTTCCTCACGACATTTTCCTTCACCGTTAAAGCAAGCGAATTTTTACTAATTAATAATAATACAGTTACTTTATATTGTTAGGTATTATCAAGCTGGCCCACGAAGCCCACCAACCCCAGGTCAAACCTCAGGGTGACTCGAGGTCATCTCGCGCCCTCCGGCGCCCGGCTCTGCGGTTGGGGAGATGGTGTAAGCGCTCCATCTCCCGCTCCGCCGCCTCCTTGATGGAAATCACATCCTCACAGAAGGAGGCGACGGTGTTCCACGACCTCTCACTCCGGACCATAGACTGCTCGGCTGGGAGCGAGAGGACAACCAATCCGATTACCGCGATCAACTCACGGTGCTGTGATGCCCAGGCGGGGCAATCCGCTAAAGTATGCAGTGCCGTGTCCTCAACAACATCGCAGCAGTCGCCGCAATGGTGACAACCGCGCGTCTCTTGCCGGCCTATGTGACACAGGAACTGGCCAAAACAACCATGACCAATCATTACCAGTGTCAGCCGGAAGGTAAGGGCGCCATGCCGCCTCTCCAGCCACTCCTCAAACACGGGACTTACCGCCACAACCGTGGCGTGCCCGGCATTGGGGTGCACAAGTCGCTTCTTCCAATTCGCCACTAGGATCTGGCGGAGCTCGGACCTTACCGCTTCGAGAGCAGTAAGAACAGGTCCTTCGCCCCGAGCTAGCGCGTCCTGGCGCCAACGATAGAGCGACGCCAGGAGCGCCGCTTCCAGGTCCCGTGGCAATACCTATAACTACTATTCCAACTCATAGATGTCTCATTTTGTTACATCCTTTATTTTGATTCCAATCCACATTAGTTAGTCATTTAGTTCCTATATATGAGGTCGTGGGCATAGACGTAGGAATAGCCTACGTAATACGCAAGTTTAAAAATAGGATGCAGAGGCCTAGTAGGGACCTTTGGACTGCCACGCAGAGGTCTCGAGTTCGATCCCAAGGCGCGCACCTCTGCATTTTTGAAGGTATGTTCGTATTAAATAACTAATTATCGCTCGCTTTAACGCTGACGGAAAACATCGTGAGGAAACCTGCATGTCTAAGAGCTCTCCATAATGTTCTCGCAGATATGTCAAGTTTACCAACCCACACTAAGCCAGCGTGGTGGACTATAGCCTAACCCTTTTCACACTGATTAGAGGCCCGTGCCCAGCAGTGGGACAGTTTATTAAAGGGTTGCTGTGATAGAGGAGATTATTAAAAATACCATCTTCACCTTTCTTAACACAAATGTGATTCCTCATTTTCAAATCGAAAATCATAAGAACCAACGGCATCACATAAATCAAATCAAGTAGGTTACCTTGATACTAAGGTATCTATAGAGAAATTTAAAATTATTAGGCTTTAAGTTGTTTATTTTATTTATTAGGTACTTATCATTTTGTCTTCAATAGAAATATTATTTTATTTAAACAATTTTGTACCTACATAGTGAAAGCGTATTAAATAAAATAAGTATTTTATTCTAATTGTACCTACTTAATTTTATTCTATAATTCTGTACTATGTTTCTAAATGCAAAATCTTTAAAAAGAAAAATTATAATATTTTTATAATTCATGTAAACATTGTCCTTTGTATAAATTGACCTTCTACGATTTCACACAGGCTTAGCCCAGTGCGGAGAGTATCACTGATTCCAAATAATTGAAGGCTTTATGTTGTTTTAATATTTTGTATTAGGTATATGTTGTTTTTTATGGCAATAAATATTATTATTATTATTTTATTATTATATATTGTCTAGTAAGTGCTGTGCATATTGGCGTAAGCGCACGAGCTTACCTTAGATAATACCTAATTATGTTAATGGACGTGTTAATTCAGTTAATATGTCTAATTAATAAATACTCAAATAATTATATCAAATTTCACGTAGCAAAAAAGGAAATCAGAATAGAAATACTCACCGAACATATTGACTGAACTTGTAAAGTTAACACTCGTACTTAAAAAGAAAATACTATGTTGTGTATCACTGAAACACTTTCTGTGTCTGTGGACAGGATTATAACAGACTATCGCTGTGTTCTTCTGTCTAAATATCCAGTACGATCAACAACTTTTATAGATTTCACTTAACAATATATCTACACATACATTTGCTAACAACAAACTAAAAAATAAACAATATTGAGCCTTAGAACCTTTAATATAAAAGAGTATCGGTGGTGCCGATAACTTTGTACAGATGATATCATTAAGGAAACAGATTAGGATAATTATCGGAAAATAAAACAATAGTGCTTCGATAAATGGTCAGCGCCATCATGTTCTTATAGTTTCAGAGTTTGCTTGTACGGTTTATAATTAGGATAATAAATAAATAAACGTAAACTATCATTACACTTTTCGCGCACCAAAGCGAAGCCGCCGCCGCCCGCGCCGCGCCGAGCGAACGATTTTAAAAAACTAAATGATTTAGAAAACATACTAAGCAAAGAAATATGCAATATTATAAAACAATAGTTAACAAGCAAATATAGAAAACCAGGTTTTGCCCGCGGCTTCGTTCGCGTTAATCCTTTTCTAATAATTTTCTATGCCTCAGGACCAGTAGGTACCTACTTTTTTCTGGATGAAAGGTACCCTATGCCTTTTTCTGTACCTGAAAACATACACATATGCATAATGTTATGATGGTTGGTTAAGCAGTTAAGACTTGAAAGCGTCATAAACAAACTCAATTTCGCATTTATAATTAATATCAATTAGAATGGACAAACTAATTTAAAATAATAAGGTAATAACATCCGCTACAATCAAACAAAAAACGTAGACAAAATTTGCTGAACATTAAAATACCTAAATTAAACGAGATGGGTGTAAAAACCCAGGATAAAACCTCTTCGTCTTCACGTGACATTTTCTTTTTCATCTGCTTTTTGTAATGTCCCATTTGCTAGTCAAAAGCCTCTCCCTTGGACTTCCAAATCACTCTGTTGGTGGATATACCCTGACCTTATGACCTTGTGACCCCTATATCTCGGGGGTCTTTTGACCCACAGGGCCTATATTCAAACTCAACCGAGATATGACTCCAAGGTGTCTGCACACCAAGTTACAAGTCAATCGGTCGAGTGGTTCCGAAGCTATGCCTGTCATTAACAGACAGACACACAGACCCACATAGTGTTTTCATTAACTTCTTCGAAGAAGACTCGGAGGTTAATAAAATAATATTGTAAAGTACTTTAATATACCCAGATGTTCTTTCTTTACATGGACTAACGGAACTATTATATAGTGTTGGAAGGACTATAGGAACACCAGTTCCATTTTTTAGGTTCCTCGTAATAACATAGCGTAGGTACAAACCAATTGCTGTTTACCGGTCAACAATTCCAAATTTCGTGTTACTTCAGCGAATGCAAATCTTGCTCGACCCCGACAAGAAATTTATGCCATGGGTGTATATATTAATCTGGTATTTCTCACCAGTTCCATTTGGTATGCACTGTTAGAATGGTTCCAGACGCCTGTTTCTGATTTCAGTAGCTTCGATATATATGAAATATTATGCCAATATCTTCTTGAAAAGATAGGTCTTTATATATTTTCTTAACAAGGCAACTGTCGCATCCTAACGAATATTATAAATGCGAATGTGAGTTTATTTGTTACGCTTTTGCCCATACACGTTGCCAAGGGTAACTTTCCCCCAGAAAATATACTGTTCCCAAACGAAGCAGCGGGCAAAAGATTACAATTAATTCCTGTGTCGCGGTGTTGTACAAACATTCAATCAACAGACACGAAGAACACCTCACTCGGAACGTTTGTAAGTCTCACATCTCTTTTGTCACTTGTTGGATTCGAACCAACAAAGCAGTATGCTCATTTATGGTTTCGTTTTCCCAACAACCAAATTATTTCCAAATTTTAGTTTTTAATTATCGTGCTACTCTTTATAATATCAGGCCATAACCACCTCGGATATTCACAGTAACATATAAAAAAGGTTTGGCAAGCTATAAGTGAAAACACACGTTAAAACGAAAAACATGTTCTGTTTGCTTGTGAAAAAATAACCTAATTTAACGAGCTTCATAAACCTTTTGTGAAATAACCCGTCGAACAAGGTGTTTTTTTTTTGTAGCAGAATTTACATTTAAACTCCAACAAATCAAGGTACGTTTTATGAATGGGAAATGTGAAACCATGCTCCGTACTTCAATGGGCATTCTCCATTAACGCGTAACAGTGGCGAGGTGATCACTTAAAACCATTGCGCTATCGCTGCAGTCTCTCGTCCTTATTTTCATAAACGCTAACTTTTTAATGAGTAAAGATATCAACCCAGTTCCCCTGCCAAACACGGGCACCCGCTCGATAAAGGAAGGGAAAGGCCATAGTTTATTTCTTTTAAAAAGACAACTCACGCTCTAAGAATGAATCCTGTGTCGCAGGGGACTTTACAAACATTTAAAAGGATCCAGACTCGGGACAACTACCTATTTTTGGATCATACAACTTTTCCCATGTGGGTAACGAACCCACAACACTCAGCGCAGTGACAGTGGCCAGGCGATCACTTTAAACCACTACTTCAACCGTGCAACCAATAAGTCAGTCGGTAACTGTGCACCACGCCGCGCGCCGGCCGGCGGCCCAGTGCGGGGTGGCAGACTTCATAAAGCCAAAGTCATAGTCAAAAATCATTTATTCACTTAGGTCACAAAGTAACACTTATGAACGTCAAAGGGGTTAGTGAGTTTATAAGTTATAACATTTACTGAATTTACTTTATGTTAGTCGCAAGGTTCAGGGAAAAGGTTGAGCCTATGAGAAGATACCTGCAAGGAATTTAAGGCCACTCTTTTAAATCGCCATCAAATTATAATTAAGTATTTTACAACTTATTTATGAACCAGGTGGTGCAGTCATTATGCCATATATCTTCGAGAAGGAGATATATTATATCTCTCAGATCGTTGAGTACTCTCAGTCATGCAGGTTTGCAATGTTTACAATTAAATATTAGTTGTCGTTCTGAATTCGGACTTACCAAAAAGGAAGTTGTCATTTCAAAGAAATTGCATATCACAATCACTAATTGAAAAAATTATATAAAACGCCATTTCGTTTTATCGAGCGGCATCATAGACCGAATAATGTATACGTTTGCGTGGATATTTGTGTACGATCGTAAGGTCTCGGGTCCGATTCTAGGTTGGGCAAGTTTTTATTGGCTTTTTCAGTCAAGATGTAGGTACTCATTAGTAGGATATCGTACCTACTGTTATAATGCACGGTACATAGCGTCGACTCGCCGCTACATTCATACATCTAGTAGACACTTACATACATTTACACGCCACAAATAAATTATTTATTTATTTATTTATAATTTTACATATAATTTATTTTACGTGGCATTTTACAGCTAGCGAAATGTCAGTGTAAAACTTCTGCTTAACCTTTCGGGGATTAAGGTATGATACGATTTATTTGCGTAGAATAGAATAAATATGTCCTCAACATTCTACGATGTTTCGCATGAAGTTCCTTGAATTACTTAATAAATAAAAAGTATTTATGTATGTTTATCCATTGTCTAATACCTACCCATAGTACAAGCTCTGTTTAATTTGGGCTAGATGGTGTTGTGTGTATGTGATACAATGTTATTTATTATTTATTTATTTTATATTTTACTTAGAGATAAGATCTACTTCGCCGTAAAGAAACGCCTAATATAATTCTACCTAAGACCCGACACCAAACCCGGGATCACGTGATATCTTTACTCACATCATTGAATCGATAAATCACGTATTGAAATCTCATCACCGGATGTCTGACGACACATCCTAATTGTACAGATCACTATCAACGTATCAATATAAATATTCAATTTCTAAATAAACAGAAGATTATCAAAACAACTTGTTCCGGGAAAGACATTAATTACACAACAAAATAATCAACGTTGAAAACGAATAGGTATGACTCAATATTATTATTCTTAAATATTAAAGACTTTAGCCATTAAAGTTATCTGTACTCACAGGTAAATCGTGAGAAAGGAAATATGTAGTTTTTATACCGATTTGATTGTAAGTAGCTAGTTAGAGATCATTGTCATTGCATAAGGGGCGTTGTGATTTTAGTGGTATCTTCGTCACCTGCCATTGCGCCTGGCGATTTGATTCCCACACGAGACAAAAAAATGTGTGATCCACAAATAGTCTTTCCAAGACTGCGAGATTTAATTTAATACTTACCATAGATTGTTAATTATAACCATTTTCTATAATTTTTTTACGTCGTGTCAAACAATCCTGATTTATATCTACCATAAATGCGAATGTGAATTTGTTCGTTACGCTTTACCGATCATCATGAAATTTCGCATACACGTTGTCAGCCGTACAGATAAGGACATTCGTGTCATCCAAAACAAACTTATTGTTTACTATTTATTAACTTATTGTTTGAGAAATTTACTGGCATAATCTAAATTATCGCAAGCAGGGCCTTGGGAAAAATGTACTGTAGGTATATACATGTATATATATGTAATGTATATAGCTACATATGTATAACGAAAAACATAAACCGCAGTTTAACTTATGGCGAGCTGTAACTTAGTCTTAGAGTAGGTAAGCCGTGATAAACGTGATTGTCTGACTGAGGGCCTTTCTACCTTACTTTCCTTTTGCCAAAGGCAAATGTAAGTTTTTGGAGAATAGTGTCATTGTTGCCTGTTATTTTGTTACGATTTCTGTAACAGTTACAATCGAAGATCCTATGATCTTCTATAACTACTTAGGATCTAAAGATCTTAAGAAATATAATTACGGATAAATCCAAACGATGGATTTGGACCCAAGAGCCGTCACGGCGAAACCAGTGTTGCACCGCTCGTCACCCCTAGACACTCACACCGTTATTGCCTTCTTGGTGCCTTTATAGTAAACTTTGTATGACTGTGCGAGTTATACAGGAGCTTATCTAGTTAATCGACCAGTCTCCATCTGCTTAGCTGACTTGATGCTATTAGATATCTCAATAACCAGGTTTGTAAGGTTATCTATGTAACAGTAGTCGTATTCTTGTCGCGGCTATTACCTCGGGGCGCAGCGGTAGTGTATACGACTGCTGTGCATGAGGACTCGAGTTCCAATCGCTTAGGCCTACAAAAAGTTATTGGGTGTATCTGTCAAGATATTATTAATAGCAGCCCAGCTGTAAGCGAACGTTTATAGCGATGTTGTAGATTATACACAAATAACAAAAATAAACGCGGTTCTATTTAAATTAAAATTAAATATAAATTTATTCAGATTAGGTTACAAGGTAACACTTATGAATGTCAAAGTTACACTACATTTTTCTGTGAATTTACATTTACTGCCACGTTCAGCAAAGCAAGGGTGTAGGGCTCATTAGAAGAACGGGCAAGAAACTCATGGCCACTCTTTTTAATCGCCAAGTTTTTGTTTACAAATCATAAGAGCTGTAAGGTGCTGCAACCATTTCTCCATGAACTATTACTGAACATACTCAAGCATTTAATAAAATTTGATGGTAGCCTCTAAAGCAGCAGTATGGTAAATAGGAGCATCCACTTACATGTACATAAATAATCAAGACAAGGCATGATTGTAGTCCGTAGTTTAATCTAACAGTTTAAATAAAAAATGTAGTAAGTAAATCATCGAATTCCACGATACCAATTTAAGGAAATCATACATTTTTATACTCCATTAAAAGTTAAATCAAATTGAGATAATCAAATATAGAGATATAAATTTTAATCTAAGATTAAATAATACAATAAAATTAGATAAAACATTTATTTTATTTCTTAATCTTAAGTTACGATCAAATACTTTGCATTGAAATAAAGTGCGCGATTAATGTTAAAGTAAACTTGAAATATTTCCATAAATAGAAACCAAATCTTTAGTAGATCTTGTAAACAAACGACTTATAACATTAAAAGTCACTATATGTAGTTAATGACTTGTAGTGTGATATAAACAACATGTTCAAGATACTATTTACTAGCTGGTGTAGTTATCGGTAAGAGAACCTAATCACACGATTTTATTCTTTGCAAAATACAATTCTCGCACTAGGAATAATTCCTGTGACTTTACAAACACTCAACCAACGGACACAAAGAACACCCAGACTCTGAGCAATCATTTGCGGATCACACAATTTTTGTCCCGTGTGGGATTCGAACCCACAACACTCGGCGTAGTAGCAGTGGCGAGGTGACCAATACGTCATCCGTGCAGTCATACGATTTAAGTAATAATTACTAAGCATTCAGATGCACTAATTGTGAACACACCATTGTCCAACACTCAAAAAGAATAGTTTCATCATCAAGATCGGCAGCGTCATTGTTAATACCAGGTGCGGCGCGGCGGGGTCCACTGAGTCAAAAAGATTACCCCACGCATTTCAACTAGTCGTGTTTCGAATATTTGAAACATGACTCGTTAAATATACCTACCTAAATACTTAGAACGTATCATCGAATTCAATTCCTTTAATATCTTTATAGCACACTATTTAAAAGTATAGGTTACCATCTAAACTTCATATTAGAAAAAATTGGTATAGTTAATATTACTTTACCTTTAAGAATTATTCTATAGTCTGTCAGATCGTGACCCCCGTTTTTCAGTCTCCTCTTGGCTGTTACTCCATACTCCGTACCATAAACATAAAGTCACACCTAATTGTAATACTTAATTATGTTACCAGCGCCGGCCCTGGGTAGAATGAGAGGAGCGGTCGGTCTAGGAGCCAAATGGCAGGGGGCGCCATAAAGCTAAATGCGAAGAACTAAGTATTTCGAGCGCAAATTGAAAATTTGTGAACTTTTATTTTTTTGTATTATATTGAGTGCACGGATGGCGTAGTGGTTTAAGTGGTCGCCTCGCCGCTGCAACTATGGCAGGTGTTGTGGGTTCGAATCCCACGCGGGACAAAAAGTGTGTGATCCACAAATGGTTGTTTTGTGTAGTCTAGGTGTTCTTTGTGACCGTTGTTTGAATGTTTGTAAAGTTCCCCGCGACACAGGAATTATTCTTAGTTGCGGTTAGAAAACAAATTAACATAAAACCGAAGTAGAATTTACGTGAATTAAAAGCGTCGACCAAGAGGCGCTGAAAGTCAATCTCGCTCTCGAAATCAAGGGTTAGGGCCAGTGTTGTATGATATATACTTACTTACTATCTGTTCCTGATGGTTTAAGTAGAAATGAATTAAACCTATATTCCGTTAGTCCACATAGATAACAAAGGGCGAACCCTTGGCTATATGTCAGGCATACTTTGAGACTCTGTGCTGCTTCTGAGAATGTCCTAACAGAAAAATGTTAGGTTCCTACCTACAATACTTTTATTTGACTTGTAGCAGTGTGATACCTACAAAGCAGCGAGTTAGCACACCGTGATGGTTGTAGTCGGTAGGCCCGAGGACTCGGGAGAGCCCGACGTAACCCTTTCGCCTCCCCGCGTGGCGAAGGGGTATGCATCACGAGCATTTCGCCAAGAATAAAATATAAAAGAAAATTAAAGATTGACCCTATCGGGTCGGCCGTAAATCTAAGTAAGTACATAATATGTAATGACGAATGCCTCAGTACCGTGATACGTTTATACCACTTTTCATTGTTGTCTATACTGATATTATAACGAGCTATTTGTTTATACGGGCTAACCGCTGGAACCGTTTAACTGATTTTGAAAATTCTTTCGCTAAAGGAAAGCTATATTATATATATCATACCAGAGTAGATAATATTAAAAGGCGCTATATCCCTTTGATCACCACGTCAAAAAGGCAAAAGCGTGCTCTCGACTCCAAGCTACGATTCCATCCTTTAATTTGTCATGTAGTCGTGACCGTGGCGGGCTGGACACAGTTTGCTTTGACATGATTGTATACATGACTGGCGGTCAAAAGGATATTTAATGTAATACGCCTCAAAGTATTACTTCAGCGAGGCATTACTCGTGTATAGCTAAACTTTTTAATCCACATTTAGTTTTAACGCTATCAATATTATACTAAATAATAATTGTTTATCGATGTCATGGCTTTTATCTGCGAATAATCCGCAATTAGCTTGTATAATCTGTATTTCCAGTAATATCGTCTATGATGACGTCATAATTTCATAGATTGATGTTACAGCACTGTTTACCGGAAATAAAGTTCTGATTATTACAGATAGATAACAATATATTGTTGGAAGTAGTATTATATCTTTTCTTTAAAAAGACAATTTCTGCCCTAGGAATAAATCCTGTCGCGGGGGACTTTACAAACATTCAAACAACGGAATCAAAGAACACCCATAATAATAATAATATGTGGATCACACAAGTATTTGTCCCGTGTAGGGATCGAACCCGCAACACTCGGCGCTGCGGGAGTGGCGGTCCGACCACTTATATGCGGTTTCAGATTCCACACAAATTTATAATGTTTCTAAATCGTTATTATGCCGACAGTAGTTACGGTACAAAATTAAGCCTTACCGTTTATATAGAATAAATATTATGTATAACAGTCGCTAGATCTGTAAAAGTATGACATGATAAATTCTGACAAAATTGTATGCGCGGCGCGTAAGCGATCGCGTCACCGCTGCCGCTGAATGATCTAGGTTCAAATCCTGTATGGGACAATTATTTGTGTGAGCCACAAATTATTGTTTTCTCTCTAGATGCACTTTGTGTTCGTTTGTAGTCCTGCCGTGACACAGGGCTTGATCCCTGGCACGGGAGATGACTTCTATCCTAACTAATATTATAAATGCGAAAGTGAGTTTGTTTGTTACTCTTTCACGCCTTACTACTCGACAATTCATCAAGAAATGTCGCATACACGTTGTCAGAGGGGACAGAGAAGGACATAGAGCGCCTTTCATCCTGAAAACAGAACTGTTACTAATCTAACCTAATCTACATTTACGCGAGCGAAACCGCGGACAAAAGCTTGTATTTCGTAAAAGATATGACTCGGCACGTTACTATAATAAACAATGAGACACAAAACGTTTCATTAAATACTTTAATAGTCTAAACATTTGATTATACCTTAACACTAAGTTATAATATTGAAAACATTTTGATCGCTACATAATTACATTTTTTTTTTTTAATTCTATGTTAATTTTTCTGAAAATTTCGCTTATCTACATAATAATATATCTATAACTATGAATTCGATTCATGACTGCCGCACTTATGATTCGGGTAAAATAATAAAAAAATATCAATTATCATTAAATATATTTTGGGTAAGTTTTTCTGTGTACATTTCGCAACACTCCCCGAACATGTAGCTTAGCATACATGACATATTGTCAATAAACAACTATGTTTTATTCGAGTTAAGAATATGATTATGTAATAGACAGTGACGTCACCAACGAGATTATCTCAAATTTAGAACTCGGTATACTTTGCTGGCTTCTCATTGGTCGCGCGGCGGCGCTTTTAACTACGTCATATAATACAGATTAAAAATAAGTACAGTCTAATTATAGCCGCCGGTAAATACTCAATGGCTGAACAAACGTTGGTTAAATTTACAAAATACTGAATTGACGTGGAATAATGAATGACATGAACCAACTCACATAATATGTAACAAATATAACACTTTATAATAATTATTAAACAAGTAACAAAACTTTTTTGTTTATAATTAATAATTTCCATTATACGTATAGTTTTACGCGGACATTACTAAGTCCACGGACTTCGACTCACTATGACGCGACGTAACGCCATCTAAAACACATTACGTAATATACTTACGTAAATTATAACATTTCTCTTAATATAGCATAACTCACACAATCAGAACACAGATCACTACCTATTTCACCAATGTCATGCATGTTGTCAGACATTTTAACAACTAGTTAAGTGCAAAAATGTCCTTGGGTTTCAAAATGTCAAACTGTTTCAAAATGTCCAACTGTTCCAAAATGTCCACCAGTTTCAAAATGTCCAACGCTACAATTAACAACAGAGAATTTAGAACTTACTTAAACGTCAAATTATTTAATTTCTGGAAATATGGTGCTATATTCAACGGACATTATTGGATATTCTGCACTTAAAACTAACAAACATGACATAAGTCAAACAAGCATATAATATCTTGTCAAGTATTTAGTATTATCATTCAATTCCGTAGAATTGCCTTATTTAGATAACATTGTAACATGATAAGTATTATTTTATTGATTTATTTTAACCTGTGGAATATTTATTTATCTAGAATCATAAATAGGCGGGCTTGAATCTTGAGACCATAAATTAGCAAACGAGTCTATTGTAGACAGCGGTTTATAGACAACACAAAGGAATATATTATTGCTGGTGTGTGCAAGGGATTGTAGGTATTAGTACGTAGTCATACAAATATTAACGCCTCAGGTACTTATTAGAAAGTAGTTTCAAATGTATTTATATTTGAAACTAGACAAATCGATTTTACAGATGACCTTACAATACAAACAACGATCGATCGATGCGATTTGTCCATATCTAGTTAATCACAAATGACTCAAACCGATTTCTAAAAACTGATTTTGAATCCGATGGCGAGGTTTTAAATAAAGTATACCTATTACCATTTGTGTAAAAATCCCAAGACGAGAATGTTTAAAACGCTTACGATGTCTTCATTGCTGAGCACAAACTAATAGTTGACACTTGAGATTCACAATAAACTTATCAAATATTAAGAACAGAGCGCAATATTTCGGCGAAAACTATCAAACACAAAGAATTTATGATATGTATTGTTTTATCGAAGCAAGCGACATTTGTTGAACAATATGGGAACTACTGCCAACAAATACAAATGCTCAAACATGCCGCCTACTAAAAATCTACTACATTCTCGAAGTTCGATTGCCATGCCGAAGGTTCTCGATAATTGTTATGGTATAGTATAATAATTATTGTAGACTGCCACAACAAATTGAATCTGTATGCGTTCCTTTGGGATTTACGCAAACAAAACCGCAGGCAGAAACTCGTTTACAAGATATTTTTAATAGTCGTTGACACAACAGCGTATAATATATTCCATAGTTTATCCAATAACATTTAGATAGCCGTTAAGTAGTTATAATTCTTGAATATTATTATTATTTATTATTATTATTTTTATCGTATATTACATGTATTTAATAGTGGATTTAAATTTACGGAGAGATTGTGAGGCTTTGGTTGAAATCGATATCAACAACGGAAATAGAAAGTCGAAGGCCTGTACATACAGACAGAGTTAGGCAGATGTATTACATTTACAGCTGTATCAAAGAGTTCATTGCTCACTACTGGACATAATATGCTCAGATTCCTTGATCCCACTGAAAATCTTTTCATAGGCAAACCCTATTAACACTTGGCCAGTTGCAAATATAGGAGCACGCATAAAATGATTGCAAACATTCGAATAGTTGAAAATGTCGCACCCGTCTTTATTAGCTAGCACTATTACTACGTCTTATAAAACAAAGGCCCCCACCGTGCAACGCTTCTGTCTGTCTGTTTGCAGTAAACTCAAAAACTAATCAACGGATTTTCATGCGGTTTTCATCAATAGACGGAGTGATTTATGGGGAAGGTTGAAGTGTATAATTAGTTAAGGTTTTGTACTACCCGTGTGAAGCAGGGGCGGGTAACTAGTTAAATATATTAGACTGTAATGGCGGATTATTATACTGTTAGATTTAAATAAATGAACTGTTATTAACAAGCGGTGTAATTGTAATGATTACTGTTATTTAGAACTAGATAAAACCCAACGGGTTAAAGAATACTGTTTTTAGACACAGTTTCGTCTTAGTTTCTTCACATCGGATGTATGATATAGGAACACATACGTGACAAACACTCATTCATTTTAATATATATATGTTTTTTTATATAGTGAATGCAATTCTAACCAAAACCCCACATACATTAAACTAACTACTGTATTTAAGATACAAAAATAAATGTAAACCTCGATAGCAATATGTTAATTATAAAATTAGTAATTAATTTCTTTGTCCGTACTGGACATTGTTGGTAGGACTAAACCTTACGGCATTTTGACGCGTGTTCAACATCGCAGATCATGTGTCAGACTCTTTGAATAAAAGGAAATAATTTAAATCAAATATATTTGTTTGGAATATTCTCAGTTTGGTTAAACTTGAAACATCAAGGCTACAACCGTTATCTATCTGAAGATGGTATATTTAATTGCTGTTGGTGGCCAACGACTCAGCGGCCCTCCTGATAGTAATAAGCTTACCGTTCATGGACATGTCTGTCTGGGCTTAATATCACAGAAGTAATGCAAGAGAAATACAACCAAGTCGCTGCCTATCGAAAACCACATAAGTGTCAAACAAGCACACGGTTTGCGTGATGGTAAGCAGTTGTTGTAGGATGTGCTAGTGGTGATGCAATTGCATTTAGATGCAAGATATACTTGCATCATCAAGCATCACTTGGACGAAGTCATGTAAAATAAAAGGAAGGAGGTGATGCAATGGCGGTACCTTTATACAAGACAAAAGTACTGCTTACTTGCAATAATTTATTATATCGATGGGGTAGTGGTTAGTGTAACCGACTGCCACGCCTGATGTCGCGGGTTCGATTCCCGCACAAGTCAAACATTTGTGTGCATGGACGTGGATGTTTGTCTTGGTCTGGGTGTTTCAATGAATAATATGTATGTATTTACAAAAAAATAAAGTATATACATATGTATGTTTATCCATTGTCTAGTACCCATAGTACAAGCTCGAGTTAGATGGTGTTGTGTGTGATAGAATATTATTATTATTCCTTCAGTGTGGTGTAGTAGCTCATCCACGGCGTACAAGTAAAATGTAAAATATAAAGAGGGAGCAAGGTGGATTGGACCTGATTTACCTTTAAAATCATATTACTAGTTATTATATAATACTTAATAAATAATACTCGGGCCTGTATATTCGCAAATAGTATATGGAAGTATATACCTATGCCTTACCGTATCTATATAATAAAGAGCCATGTGCCAGGGCACTTTCCCTGCGTTGTGATATTTTCTAAGCATTACGTATGTTATCCATTGTGACAAAAATACAACATTTAATTATTATTTTTAATTATACGAGCAATCTGGATTTCAAATTACTAGTATTCTTGTTAACCCCTCCAGCTAAGCTAGACTGCTTGTATTAGGAGTGGGTCCACGTCAGCAGTGCAATGGGTAGGATTCGAATCCGCGACCTCTCGATCGCAAGTCCAATACTTTATCCACTGGGCTACCGCCGCTTTTTAAATATTACATAGGGATCACATTGAGATTCACCGCGTAGAACACAAATCCTATCATCCTATCAATCAAACAATAAAATGACACTGTATCACTCCTAGTAGCTTCTTGCGTGATACACTAGCCTACCTCAGTGGTCTACAACCAAGAGTCAAATATAGATAATACACAATTGAAATCAAAGAGCCTTTTTATACCATATAAATACACAACACCACCATACACACAACACCATCTAACCCAAACTAAGCAGAGCTTGTTCTATAGGTACTAGACAATCGTTAAACATACACATATACGTTTATTTTTATAAATCCATATATATTACACATAGAAACACCCAGAGCAAGACAAACATCCATGTCCATGCCCACAAATGTTTGACTTTTTCGGAAATCGAACCCGCGACCTTAGGCGTGGCAGTCGGTTACACTAACCACTACGCCATCGAGGGCGCCAAAACGTTATTAAGATATGGCTGCAAATCGTCTGCACTACAGAGAACAGTCATTGCCATGAACGATGGTTACGAGTTACCATCCGGTGGGTCGCTGGTTCGTTTCCCAGCACACAAACATAAGAACAAAACTTAGGACTATAGTCGCCTATCGTATATCTCCGCCACTCTAATATAAAGGGTCTCACGCATGCGATAACTCTGAAGTCCCTGAACTCATGGTCGCTTGTTATAGTTTATCCATACTGAGAATACCATAAACTCTGTACTATAAATTAAAATATAATTTAAACATTTAATATGTCGATATTAATCAAATTAACGAAATTATAACTCCACGATAACATTGTTTAGTCAGTATAAACTTATAATAAACTGCTTGTAATAATTTATTAGGAATTTTAAATATATTTATATGATAACTGCTATATATACGTAAATTATCTGTTACAGTGACGTAGGGATTTATCCCTGTAGCACTAACAGCTATGGACGCTCTATGGTTTGTGTTTTATTGTATTACAACACGGTATTCTTGTGTTAGGAAATAATCCCTACATCGCAGGGTTAGTACATAGTTATAATGTACCACATAGGTGCCCATTCAAAACGCTAACAATCATGTCCCGGGCTTTACAAACATTGAAACATAAAGTCGGATCAGTTTAGACGTTCTGGACAAAGGCCAGGTTAAGAGCACCATAAACCGGCGAGCGTGTATGACGAATGTGATGAAGCCAGGGAAGTGTGTCAGGATCGTAGCAAATGGAAAGCCGTAGTCTCTGTCTTCCCCTCTGGGAAACTGGCGTGCATCTATGTATGTATGAAACACTAAATATACGAAGAATAGGCAGAACTATATGTAGGCCTAAACTTAGTTGAAAGATGTGTGTCATGTGCCAATTATGTAAACCACAGTGCATTATAACGTCTCAAACAGTTGGCAAGACTATTAGCCCTCCTCAGGGTACAGTCGACAGTGTCGCTGGTGACAATGTCCTGAACAACAGCAGTTATCATATAAATAAATATAGTATCTACATATAGCAGCCAATCAGCCATAAACTATTTTTCAGTTTCTCTTACAATACGGTGATGACATGATATTTTATACAGCCTATAATAACTGTATTATTAAAAGTCTAAAAAAGAAACACATAAAATATAAAAATATGGACGTAAAATTATATTACAAAAAAATTTTAAAATTATATTTAGAAACACAATTTCTGTTCGAATAATTATTTATTTTAAACTTTTAGTTTATATTTCTACTAACTGTCAAGCTTGTGAAGCCAAAGAGGTGTAATACACTAACATTCCATAGTAATATTTAGGTCTCTCAGGAAACAAGTATACTGCTATCTACGAATAAATCTCAACTTGTGTAATAACGTTTTACTTAATCTGCGTATCGAACCCGGGTCCTTACAATCGTCAGTCCATAGAACAAACACATTACTTCACAACTCGATACCATCTCGAAGTAGCAGAAATATAAACTACACATACAAACAATCACTTCAAACAGGCACAAGCCAAGTCAACTATTATAAAAAAACAATAAAAAAAGTAAAATAATAAAAAACGTAGCACCTCACTCGAGTACGCTTAAATATTAAACAATATACATATGCATATCAAACATTTATATTTAACAAAACAATATTCATTACATAGGCAACATGTTTCATAGTATTAAATCAATATGCGCTTACCCTTTAAACAGAGCAAAATAAAATATCGCTCTCACACTCAAGGAGCAAGTTATCTAGCGTCTCAGCGGAAACTTCGAGGAACTAAACGTAATATATAGAACGACAGACAGACAGACTATCAAACGACTCGAGTTGCATTGTCGATATGCATAATGATTGCATTCGAATATATTGCTGAGCACGCTAACTGTATTGGCTGGTACTCCACCATACAGGTCTACCGAGTACAGATACCAGTCTCTAACACAGATTCGCGTTCTTAATTATATTGTAACACGTAGCTTAACCGGTCGTATACCGCCGGCTCGCATACCAGCCGGCAGATTTGTACCCGTCGTAGGCCGGTGGCTCGCATGCGAGCCACCAAATTGGCGCCAAAACGCCGCGCGCCGCCTTCGCTTTAGCTTAAGCTAACGTAAAACCAATTTGGTGGCTCGCATGCGAGCCACCGGCCTACGACGGGTACAAATCTGCCGGCTGGTATGCGAGCCGGCGGTATACGACCGGTTAAGATCTGATTATTTAAACTATTTCTGTGTGAGAGAGGAAAATAAATGATGATGATTATTGGACTAAAATGATGCGTATCAAAACTGCACCGAGATCTAAACACATTTATGGTAGAGCTGTGCGATGTAGAGATTAATGTGAACAGTTATCTTTTGATAGAATAAGCACATACAAATGTAATACTATTAAAACATATTGCGCATATTTTGCAACCACATACACGAATGTTAGAAATATGTTTTAATAAATAAATAATAATTCAGATAACACACATAGAATAAAGCAGATAACTAATATTGATTTAAGAATCTTGCTGAACTTTATTGTATGTATTTTAAGTACTAAAACGTAATTTTGATAAAGAAACTACTTATTTAAATAATTTTATTATTTTTATGCCATATTTCACATAAAGATAACCCGGCGCTGTTAATGCATGCGCGGGAACGAGACAGCGCTATATACAGTACTAGCAGTAACAATGCAGTAAATAGTGATACGGTCACTGGTGTTATAAAACTCAATATAAGTTTTTCATCTATAACTAACTTCATATAACTGAAGTATTTTGACTGATGTTTCAAACGTTTTCTTCATGATTACTATATAACAATTGTATTTTAGATAGAGCGAAGACAAACGCAATATGAAAGGCTGACCCAAATATCATATAAGATACTTAGCCAGCAAGAAAGAAAGATCAATAGCAATAGGATACATTTTTCAGTATAAATATTTCATAACATTCGTGTAGGCAATCGTTTGTTATTTATAAAACTGTGCAGACATAACATTACATTAACAACTAAAAGTAAATATTGTGTACATTGTACAATTAATAAGTGCAACATGAATCGAGCAATCATTACGTAACCAACCATGGTATAACATAACCGGGTATTACGCACAAGCACCGGACAATTTTTTTAAAGATTACTCTTAGTTTGGGTTTCAAATGACTAGAATTCTTGTTAACTCCTTTAGTTAAGCTAGAATGCTTGTATTAGGAGTGGTTTCACGTCAGTAGTGCAATGGGTGGGATTCGAACCCGCGACCACTCGATCGCACGTCCATGCCTTATCCATTGGGCTAACGCCGCTTCTTTCTAATAATAACCGGACGATTCACGGATTGATTAGGCATTTTCAACAATGACCGGTCACCGACACTAATATTTAAAAAAATGGCTGGCTGGCGTCTTGTATAAGTGTCATCGCCGCGCCTCTGGCCGACCAAACTCAACAATGGCTATATTCTACACATACTGATAAGAGCTTTTACAAGAGCAGGCAGTTGTTTACAATTATTATTAGTAGTTGAGAAGAAGAAAGTTGTTTATTATTAGTAGTTGAGAATGTTATCAGGCATTTTTGACAATCCCCAGGCTGTTTTATAATAACTGGATAGTATGACCAGTTCTCGTACAAAATCACCGGTTATTTTACACACTAGCTGGACATTTTCAACAATGACGGGAAATGTATCCCTGTTATAGTAATGTTATTGTAATCTTACTTTAACTGCAAGGTAGACAGAGCTATAGACTATACATAACTGTAATACATAGACTCACGTCGGAATATTCTCTAAGGCGTAGCCAGGTGTAAAAAACCCACATTATGCCAGCTATACTTTATGACCGATGTTTTATTTTTAATGACAATATCGATCTATAAGTAATTCCTGTGTCGGGACTTTACAAACATTCAAACAACGGACACAAAGAACACACAGACCCGGAGCAACCATTTGTGGATCCTACAAATGTTTCTCTCGTGTGGGATTCGAACCCAACACTCGGCGCAGTGACAGTGACGAGGTAACTTAAACCATTACGCCATCCGTGCAATCGGATGTGATAGGGCTTTAACAGGCTCATATCCAGACTCTGTGGCGTAAACATTAAAGGAAACTTAAGTCAAGGGTTCAAACTGACAGTCTTATAAAATAAGATTACAATAATAGTACTATATCATTATGTGATACGCCCCAAGCATAGACAAGCTACATCTACACAGTTCAAAGTGCACATATAATCAATTAGCGAAAACCATTTATCTTTCCATATAAAAAAGTAAAACAAAAATATAAAATCATGATCACAGTTTTAACCCAATCTCATACGGATGCATTTGATTTCATTTTTATTTATATGTATTTCATTTCTATCAAATGCATATTTAAACAATCTACGGTCGGAATATACCAATCGCAAAACTCCTAAATAAAAATATTCAGTAATGTCCGACTTTTTCAAATAAGCTTGAAGATTCCTGATTTATCTAATATAATAAATAGCAATCATGTATTAAACTGTCCCACTGCTGGGCACGGGCCTCTTCTCAGTGTGATAAGGGTTAGACCGTAGTTCACTACGCTGGCCCAGTGCAGGTTGGCAGACTTCACAAATCTTCGAGAACATTATGGAGAACTCTCAGACATGATTTAAGTAAACAACCAGTAATTATAATATTTGGGTAATACGCATCAACTATTCTTTAGAAATAATCGAAGAACAGTTGTAACTTTTTTTAATGGGCACCCATCTATTGTCATGACTGTGACAATGTTGCTTGCCCCTCAGAATAATAGATATCTTTAAGCAATCAAATGATTGTAACTTATCATACAAATTCATTAGTTATTAGATCATAACTACATGAACTTTTCTAGCGGTGTGATAATGTCTGACTCAACTCGCGATATGAGCAGTGTTGAATTTGCTATACTCTGACTGTACAGGTGAACATACTATACACTCATTCATAAAATTTAATAGTTTGCCGATTGTTTTCAATAAATTAATCTATACTTTAGAATATCTTCTCGTAAAATTTACGAAATATCATTGAATTATTGAAAATTTTGTTTGTTTAGAAATCTATTTTTCCTCACTTTGCAGGCATTTCGGCGAACTTCTGAGATCTCTGTCTGTATCAGATAAACACACGCACACAATACTCGTCGCCCGGGCACCAAACCCGCGCCCGCCACTTAAATAACAATCTAAGTACCAAAACGTTAGTATTACATGATCAACATTTTTAAAGACACTACTTAGGGCCTGTTTCACCACTAGCAAATAAAAATATTCATAATACCGTCGCTTTCTCTTTAGTATAAATAGATAGAGACGGTATAAGACTCGCGCGTGGTGGAACAGGGCGGGCAGTACTGCGGCGAGCCCTGGCTGCGGGCGGCCTAGTCGGGCGGCAGGTAGCTGAACAGCTTGTATTTCTCCCGGATGTACGGCCGAACATCGTCTTTCTGTAAAATAAAATTATTTATAAATGACTTACGGATTTACGTCTCTGAAAAGGTGAGCAGAGATGTGTTACGGCCACATTCCGCTAAATGTTTAAAATCCACGTCACCATTTTAATGTCTACCCGAAGAAGAAAAATGTCCAAATCCAGTAACACTTCGCTTTAGACCCGGGCATCGGACCCCAGACTTAACACGCAGCAGTCGCATTTACTAACGCCGCGCAACAGAGGTAGTTTTCTACCAGTGTATGCTTATATACTACGAGAAACTCTTTTTTTTTTAAACATTTTCCGCACTAGGTATAAGTCCTGTGTGGCGGACTTTACAAATATTCAAGTAACGGACACAAGGAACACCCAGACTCGAAACAACGTGATTTGTCCCGTGTGGGATTCGAACCCACATCACTGAGCTCAGTGGCAGTGGCGAGACGACCACTTAAACCTATACGCCCTCCGTGCAGTCTAATTAAAATACAATCACTAGAATACTGTGTTAATCTCATTATGTTTTATTTTACTATGTATTTTTAATGGATCGGGTACTTCCGAAGCGTAACATGGATAGTAAAAGGACTACAACTATAATGAAATAATATTCCATCTATGATATACTTTTACTTTAGTCTACAGAGTGAATTAAAACATTCGTAAAATAAAACTCAAAGAAATGCATTTCATTTAAAATTCTCAAATATGACACTTATGCTACGTTGCCACCCATAACGAGGCACATGGCACATGGCGTGGCACTCTTAGCACAGTATTCTAGTTTATATAGCGTATAATGATATGTGTTAAGTAGTGGTGGTCTAGTGGTAGTGACGGTGTGGTGGTATAGTGGTGGTCCGATGGTGGTATAGTATGGTGTACAGACGGTGGCGAGGTGTTCGAGGAAGGGCAGCAGTTTGAGCAGTTCGTTGTCGCTGCGGTCCACGAACCAGCTGTCGATGGGGATGCCGTTCTCGAGCTGGTAGCCGAACGCCTGCCAACACACAACAGTATACACATTACAACTATCGGAGTCGCTTACTCCTTACTTACCGACTGCCCAAAATACTAATAATAATAATTGTTATACTAGGTTTTGTATTTAAATTTATTTTTTGTTTTTCACGTAGTAATTATAAGTACTACATACTCTAATGTTGATATTTTTAAATTCATATTGACATCTAGATCCATTTAAGGTATATTTCTTCTGACATTGCTAATCTTATTGTTATCTAGTGTTTATTTTTGACTTTTAACATTGTTCTGACTGATCTTTATATTATTTAATTTTTTTGACATTAGATAAAGGACCTCTCGGAATACCGACTAAACCTACCACGGTGTTCCTCGACACAACCACTATCGACGGGGCCGCGCGAATCACTTTCGCATGCGGTCGCGACCCCGCCGAGGTTTCGGCCCGCCGTATGAAACGGCAGGCCACTACACGAAAGACCTACCCAAAGGCACTCCTCACAAATTATCCCTACTGTCCCCCCTAGAGGGGAGACGGACTCGAAACAGAGGCGCGCGTGGGAACACGCACGCCGCCTCTCAGACCTGGTGCTGAACGGATGGCGGGCAGGCCCACAAAGCCCGCCACCCCCAGGTCAAACCTCAGGGTGGCTGGAGGTCGTCTCGCGCCCTCCGGCGCCCGGCTCTGCGGTTGGGGAGAGGGTTTAAACGCTCCCTCTCCCGCTCCGCCGCCTCCTTGATGGAAATGACTTCCTCACAGAAGGAGGCGACGGCGTTCCACGACCTCTCACTCCGGACCATAGACTGAACTACGGCCGGGAGCGAGAGGGCAACAGCCCGACTGCCGCGATGGACTCACGGCGCTGCGATGCCAGGCGGGGCAAGCCGCCGCAGTGTGCAGCGCGTGTCCTCAAGTACGTCGCGGCAGTCGCCGCAGTGACAACCGTCTAATGTTTGTTGACCTTATTATATTATATTTGGAATGTATTTAACTTTGTCATAATATTAATGTGCTAGTTTTTATTTTTATATTACTGGATGCTAATTTATTTTCAACACAAATATAATTTGTTCAGAAATAAATAACTTATGACTTAATCTTACATGTTTTTTAGGGCGGTCTAATTGGATGCTTTATTGTTAGATATATTTTCTGGTACCAGTTTTAATATAAACACATATTGTGATACAACCTAGCTCAGTGGTTGCGGGGAGACTCGTGCTGGGCGTTACTGCATACTTGCGCCTATACTGTAAACTATATGAAACTAACGCGTCAGCAGTGCCGCTACTGTTATGGAAATGTGAAACTATACTAATATTATAAAGCTGAAGAGTTTGTTTGGTTGAACGAGCTAATCTCAGAACCTACTGGTTCTAATTAAAAATTAATTTAAAAAATTATTGGTTTGTGTTGGATAGCTCATTTATCAAGGAAGGCCATAGGCTATATAACATCACGCTACGACCAATAAGAGCAGAGCTTCAACACTATTCTTTTTGTGCCTATGTATACACACATTTGTATTGTATTTTATTTATTTTGTATTTTATTTATTTTGTGTACTTTATTGTTTCCGGTAATGGCAGCGATTGAGGCAATCGATGCTGTCCGATAATTGGTGATGTTTGTACCAATTGAGTCATGATTATGACATAGTATTCGGATTGAAATATTACAGATTACAAAATAATTACATAATATAAACTCTGATTGTTTGGCGTGCGGAAGGTAGTATATGTAATGTAACCGCTGTTGGCGTCTATGTACATCTCGCTCTAAGGCATTGTCGTTTGTCTCATTTCAACATTGTTAAGTATTGCTTTTCACAATTATTAACCACGGTGAAATTTATTTGGAGCGGGACTCTTACTTATTGTTATGAGCCGGACCCGAATACAGTGTCCCCACTTACCAGTATGCTTAATTGGTTGAAACATTTCTTCTTTATGTTTATTATCCTAGATTGTTTACGATTATGCAACTTTATCATATATCGATTATGTAACGTGATCGAGCATCTGTCATTTTATGTAGCGTAAGTGTCATGTCATTAGTGTCAATGTCAGAAAGAAGGTGCGTTCATAAATGTAGCTTTGATATAAAAAGAAAAAATATATCTCTGGATATTCGGTTACTGTAATGTCTGTGTGTGAATGTTCAATGTTATAATGGTATAAGTATTGCTCTCAGGGTCTTGACGTCCGTGTCTATTAAGGAGCCAGTTGAAAACCAGCGTCGGGCACATATGCCCGGCAATATTGCTGAACTGGCCTCCTATTTTTGTACGGACGACGGGCGTGTACATTTATTATTAAGTAGTATAGTTAAATTTTTTTTTTTCCTACATTGTTTATATCATGTCCTTCGTCTGTTATGAAATAAACGTCTTATTATTATTATTATTAATGAAAAATGTTGCAGAAATGGGGAAAATTCTCTTATGTGAAGCAGACGAAGTTGCGCGGATCAGCTAGTAATATTATATAGCTATGGATTTCGTCAATTGTATTTCAGATCACATGTAACGAGCCAGACATGAACATAGTTTGTGATTTAATGATACTATTGAGTATTTTCATTTTGAATGTAATCTCGATTTAAATTATCGAATTAACATTCAAATGAATGTATTCAAAATTTGATCTAACTTGTTTTTGTGTAAGTACATATAGCTATTTATTTCGGTTTGAGTTGACGTTAGTGTCGGTTCATCTCAAATCAACTCTACATACAAATTATTACCTAGTTTGACAGTCAGAGCCAACTTTATTTGCCCACTTTTTATAATCAATAAATTGTAATAATCTACTACGATAGGTTTCTCTCATTTCTGATCTAAAAATAAGTTGAACAAATAATAAGCATGTATGTTGAGTAGAAGTAGTAGTGGTACTGTACCTGCGGGCTGTTGTCGACGATGACGGTCTTGCGCAGGTCGCGGCCCAGGATGGAGAGGTCCTTCACGTAGTTGCCGTTCACCAGCAGGCAGTGCTCGCGGAACAGTCTGCACACACACATCGTCATTATAACACATATCGTACAGTAAGTTGGCTCATAATTATTTATTACTAGTTTTTTTTCCATCCATCTTCCATCTGCCATCCCATCTGATGGTAAGTGGTCACCGTAGCCTATGGACGCCTGCAACACCATAGGCATCACTTGCGCGTTGCCGACCAAAGGGTCGGCAACAAGGAAAGGAATAAGAGAAAAAGGAAGTGGGAAAGAGAAGGAGCGGGAAGGGGCAAGAGGGTGATTGGGCCTCCCGCACTCTCACTCACCGAACGAAACACAACAGTAGGAATACTGCTATTTCCCGTCGATATCCTGTGAGAGGGTAGTCCGCTACGCTCGCGTAAATGTTATGTTGAATTAAGGTTACGTCACATTTCAGTCCCTCGGGCACAGTATTTTTCTTGGGTGAAAGGTACCCTATGTCCTTTCTGTACCCCTGACGTGTACAAAATTTAATGTTTCGTCGAGCAGTTGAGGCGTGAAAGCGTAACAAATAAACATACTTTCTTTCGCATTTATAATATTAAGTTAGGTTAAGTTGAATAGTTAAGTACATTACCCAAACATTAAAAAAAAAACAAAATATTAACTCTTTCTATAAATCTATACTATACTAATACTATATATAAGAGTTTGTTTGTTTGTTTGTTTGGTTGAACGCACTAATCTCAGGAATTACTGGTCCGAATTAAAAATTATTTTCGTGTTGGGTAGCCTATTTATCGAGGAAGGCTATAGGCTATATAACATCACGCTACGACCCACGGGAGCGGCGCAGTAACTATAAACGCGGGTAAAGTGAGGTAATTATTAAATCACCTTAATATACAATGGAGCATAGCAATTATTACAAAAAAAAAGTATGAAAATAAATATCAATGTAGTTATTTCACAATACAGGAGACACAAGCCGGTGGTATTGTACACATAAAAATGTATGAAAGAGAAAAATGATGTCTTTTCAATTTGTTATGTTAGAAAAATTTAATAATAATATATTTAGGCTCTAAATATTATGATGAATCCAACCATTTCTTTTTTACCGACGCCCCTTTTCTGGGGACAGAGCAGTATGGGAAATGGGCGAGGTCCTTTAAAATATGAATAAAGCATTTATTACACAGAGGTCCAATCTACTTATCTAATAACACCAAAATATATACACAAATGATTTACAAGAAATACATCAAAATTAATCAAACCAGGAAAACCTTGTGGATTCATCTGTTGGTTGTCAACAAGGTGACCCTCTTGGGCCAGTAATTTTTAGTTTAGCTATTCATACCATCATTTAGAAGCTAAATTCAAAATTTAATATCTGGTACCTAGACGATGGATCCCTAGGATATGTAGATAAAGTATTACAAGGCATGGCACTTTTAAAAAATAAATTCAATTAATAGGTTTGGAACTTAATCCAAGCAAATGTGAAATTTTTGTGGGCAATAACATCAATAAACTATCGGTATTATCTGGTGGTGATGGTTTATTCTTTGGCACCTAATATTAAACTTTTAGATAAAACCTCTCTTCACCTATATTTTCTCTTCTATAACACTATCAATACCTTCATCTAAAATTGGGAACCTAACCCCAATTTTAGATAAAGGTATTGATAGTTTTACAAAGAGAAAATTCAAAATTTTTGTCTATCGAAAGCGGGTAGCTTTTCAACGGCGAAGGTAACTTTAAAAGTTCACCGTTTAAAAGTTTCCATCCAAAGTTACCAGCGTCGTTTGATAGTTACCAGAGCCGTTTGAAAATGACTCTTGTCGTTTGAAAGTTATCCGTGACATTCGAGAGTGGTCCGCAGTTACCTGTACTTGATCCAGCGGCGCGCGGGGTCCAGCAGGTTGAGCAGGCGGTCGGCGTACACGCGCTTGCTGGCCGTGAACAGGATCACCTCGTACAGCCGCGACACGCGCGACAGGAACTCCGCGAAGTGCGGTCGCGTGCGCACGAACACCTGCGCACCACACACATGTAGCGGCCAATATACTCCTTAAACTTATAAACACTAAGAACCGACTTCATTCTGCGCAGCACAGGTTCCTGGCTAGTAATCAACTCCTTTATGTTCCGCCAGTAACATTGCGGACGCGTCAGATGAAGGAAAAAAGGCATGCCACCTATTGTGATTTCAGTAAAGCCTTTGATCTCATACTTTATAATATTCTATTAGATAATCTTTTACATATGAGAGTACTTACACGTGTCATTATATAGTTAGTTTTGTTTAATAAATTTAGCACAAATGGTAGTAGTTCATGGTTTTAAATCTTATAACAAATACTATACCATCTGGTGTATCACAAGGCGCACATATGGGTCCTTTGTTATTTCAATTTGATCAATGATCTGGCTAGTGTAATGAAATGTAAATTTGACATGTACGCCAAGGATTTAAAACTGTCATTGACATTACAAACTGAAATTAATAATACGTCTAGATGGTGCATGGAGAGTAATATTCAGGGGTCGGAATAGGTAGAGTTTTAAGTACCAAATGACGTCAAATATGCTACTACGAAATCTTAATACGGATATGCCTTTTTTAATCCCGGGATTGATTTATTATTCTAAATTTGTTTACCTTCTTTGGACACAAAACATTTATTTTCGACATTTTAACAAGCCAAGAAACATGGCTAAAATTTGCTCCGCTCACATCGGTTGACGTTGAAAGATCATTTTCATCATATAAGTGGGTCTCACACCCGTATCGAAACCGATTAAAAGAAGAAAACATTGAAAAAATTATAATAATATATATTAATTCTTTAGTAAATGATGTGGACGATGAACATTTAGCTTCCACCAGTGTTTCTAACATAGTTGAAATAGATTCTCATTGATTTGTTGTTATTACATTTAATTTCTTTGATTTGTAGATACTGTTTAATAAAAAAATATATACTTAGAGTCAAGTTTGTTTAATTTTTCCATCTCTCTACTCTCATTGCACATAAAATAGAAAATAATTAAACTTTATCAAGCCGCCAGGCGGCAAGTATTAAAATTCCGTCAAGCGTCATTTGCCGGCGTGTTACGTGTAACGCTACTTAGTTTGTGTTTAACACAGGAAAAAGAGTTTTATAAGACAATAATATCAATCCCGGCAGTTTGAGAAAACAATTTTTATTAATCCCCAATTCCGGGTTTAAAAGACATATCCATGTTATGATTGATATTCGTAGGTAGTTTTACGTCATTTGGTATTTAAAAACTCTACCTATTCCGACCCCTGGTAATAATACAATACACTCTTGGAAAACATGTCATTATTCCGCGACTTAGGCGTAATCAATTATAGCCAACTTAATTTTAGATGTCATACAGATAGTATCATACCAACACTTACATATACAATGACAACTTATATATAAAATGGTAAGCCCAAGGGCATCCACAAACTTTAAATTCTGGCTTCCCTTAGTCGACCCGATAAAGATCAGAAACCTGCTATACTGACTCGTACCAGTGTTACTCTCTGCTATATTTAGTGCTTTTTAATGTAATAACGGTTGTTCAAAAACCCCATCTAGTGCATCAACAAATCACCAGAGTGCCTTTTTCAATATTTTGTGGTAAACTTACTCTGGGGCTACATATGGCTATTTAAGAAGGAAGGCTATCTATCAAGGCACACAGTTCTAGCTACATCACATGTTCACAATGTGAGTAGGTACTCACGGTGTAGCGACAGTCCTGGAACAGCACGGGGAAGTGGAAGCTGGCGTCGGGCAGCTCCTGCAGCGAGCAGTGCACCAGCGTCTCGTCCAGGTCCAGCACCTGCACGCACGCACGCACTGGCGTTAGCAACACTTACTAGGTTGATCATCATTTATGTAGACGATTCCCGCACTAGGAATAAATCCTGTGTCACGGAATACTTTACAAAACTTCAAACACCAGACATAAAGGACACTTAGACTCGGAACAACTACTTAAGGTTAAGTTTATTCTTGTCCCGTTTGGGCCGGCAAACGGCGGCGTACTGTGCATTGGTAGTGACGTAGCGACCACTTAAACCACTTCTCCATCTGAGCAGTCAAAAAGGTTGTTTTACAAATTTAACTGATCGAAATTCAAGGACAAATAATACTCGTGTGCAATAACTATGTGTTGGTGGTGTACTTACGAGGCTAAAGTCAGGACTGGTGCGAGTCTTGAGCGGCAGCGCGGGGTAGCGAGCCCGCAAGGCGCCCGTCGCCACCGACTCTAGCGGCGGCAACTGAAAATATACGTTCATTTTAATAACATATAGGTACATAAAGTTCTTCTCAATCTAGTAGTTAATGATTAAATCCTAGGGTATATGTATGCCTGAGTTAAGCAAAAAGTCATGTCAGTCAAGGACTTGCTAGAATAAGGATCTTTAAAACGTAGTGTACCAGTAGTTAAGTGTGAGTTGACAGATTTCACACATTTACCGAAATATTCTAAAGAATTAATTGAAAAACGAGCTTTATAAACTATTTAATATGCCCATAATATCTTTACATGGCAGTCAAGCGGTCTTCACTAATTACCGTAGCCTACAGGTAAATTCACCGCTAAAGAATGCAAAACAAAAAAGCACTGAGTCTTGAACTGTGTCCGATAGACATCAATAAAGTATTCAATAAGTTAGAACCTAATGACAGATCCTTCCAGGTCTGACATACGGGTACCTACGGCGTGTGTGTATATGTATGTGTGTATGTGTATAACGTGAGGTGTACGAACCTGTTTGATGAAGAGGTAGGGATCAAAGGCGTCGACCCACGAGGAAATCTGCTCACAGTCCACTCGGTTGCTGCACGACGAGATCACGTCTGCTGCCTCCTCCTACAGGCATACACTCTCTGTATAACACTGTGTATAACATATTCTTACAAATAAAACATGTCAAATAGGCATCATTGTCAAATTGGCGATTAATGAGAATGACCGTGGGTTTCTTGCCCGTTCTTCTCATTGGTTTTACGCCCTTGCTTTCTTGAACGTGGCAACAGGTATTATTGACAGTATCCAAGCAATGGACAACATCGACCATCATATTACATTACTACATAAGAAAGGAAACGAAAACAACATCAACAACTACAGCCCTATCAGTCTAATGTCAAATATATACAATATTTTCGCCAAGATTATTCTACACAGAATTACCAAGATACCAAGATGAGATCCTACAAAGAGAACAAGCTGGTTTTAGGAGTGGATACTTGACTTTAGACCACATCTACGTCATAAAACAAATAATTAAAAAAGGCAACGAATTTAATATAACCTTCTACTGTTGCTTTGTAGACTATAGTAAGGCCTTCGACTCACTACAACACGAGAAGATCTGGCAAGCGCTAATAAACCAAGGAGTAGAAAAGAAGTACATAAGTATCCTTAAAAATGTATACGAAAACAGCAAGGTGATTTTATCAAACTGGAGAAAGAAGGCAAAGAGTTTAAAATAGAATGAGGTGTACGTCAGGGTGACCCTATATTACTTAAACTTTTCACAGCAGTCTTAGAAGAGGTTTTCCGTCAACTGGATTGGGATAGACCGATTCTTCACGACAAATGTTGCAGATTGTTTGACCTTCCTTTCGCTTTAGCAATTTTTCACTCCCGGCCAGGATACATTAAATTTATTTTATATAATTATGTAATATTCAATCACATACACACAACACCATCTAGTCCAAACTAAGCAGAGCTTGATTTAGTTAATTTTATGACCTAAATATTATGTCTGTTACTGTGTATGTGCTGTCAAAATATGGCGGGTATGCTGTAAGATCCATTGTATAGTACATATTAATGTATGTACATATGTATGTGTATGATTGTATGTGTACCTCTATGTCAGTAGGCGACTGCTCGTCGTGACACGCCAGGGAAGTCTCGTCGGCGGTGATGTCCGTACCATTCTGTCAATCACAACAATATAATCTGTATACATGTATATATCTCTCTTATTGTACTCACTCGAGAACGCGTTGTAACGGGTTTTTCAACAAGAACTTTGTTTTTTAATATGGTCACACTGGAACTACATGACAATTTTGACATTTAGTTTTTTGACATATCTATAGTAGAAGCTTGGGCAATTGTTACAATGAATTCAATTTCACTCGGACAACGCAATAAAATAATAAAAATTCGCTATAAAAATGGTGGATCTGTAAAAGTTACATTTCGTAAAATTCGGAATATTTTCGGTCAACATAATCGTCCTTCTGAGACCGCTATTAAGAATTTGGTCAATAAAGTACGTCGTTCAATTGAGAAAGAGAACATCGCAACCGTGAACCACAGTGTTGAAGAAGCTTTGAATTTGTCAATTTCTCGACGTTCTCAACAATTTACCAATTATTCACAACAACCACATGGCGAATTCTGCGTAAGGATTTGGTTTTAAAGCCTTACAAGGTGCAAATAGTGCAACAGTTAAAGCCGGCCGGTCATTCACATCGCCGTAGATTCGCTCAATTCATTCAAGAACAAACCGTTGGTTTTCCTGGAAAATATTTTTCAGTCGAAGTCCATTTTCTTTCGTAAGGCTATGTCAACAAGCTAAATTGTCGCATTTGGGCTTCTGAAAATCCAAGACAGATTGTTGAGAAGCCTTTACATGCTGAACGTGTCACTGTATGGTGCGCTATGTGGACAAGAGGCGTGACTGGACCGTTTTTTGTTCGAAAATTCGGCTGGAAATGCGGTTACGGTCACTGGATAATATGCTATCGAGAGATTTTAACAACTTAATTTTGGCCTATTATTGATGATATGGATATCACTAACATGTGGTTTCAACAAGACGGTGATACAAGTCACACATCCACCGAAACAATAAATGTATTGCAAACCAAATTTCCCGACCGCATAATTTCACGAAATTCAGCTGTTAAGTGGCCAGCTCGATCATGTAATTTAACACCGCGCGCTGGATTATTTTTTGTGGAGTTATGTTAAAGACAGAGTCTATACGGAGCCAATTGACTCGATTACAGCCTTAAAACTCAAAATTCGTGAAGTGATTAACGAAATAGACCCACCACTTTGGCAAAAAGTGATTAAAAACTGATCAAATAATCGACATCTGTAACCGTGGTTGTGGTGGACATTTATCAGATATCATTTTTCATTCATAATTGCCAAACCTTACTTTTCTTAATACAATCAAAAATTAAATCATTGTCATCTTTTATTGTTTTATTTTGATTTACATAACAAAATATTTTTGAAAACCCTGCATTTGATATTTATGTGGCTCCGGATCGAGTCGAATATTGAGACGCTGTGTTGTTAATAAGGGATCAGTACCTTCGTCTTTAGCTTATTTATTTCTTTAAAATGTAATCCTTTCACTAGGGACCAAACCCTCAGCAGCGGGTATTTTTTTCAAATCGAACTACTGGTTTCAGCGATTTGCTAGGAATACTTCCTGCTTTGTGGGGTAATTAAAAATTAAATAATTAAAAAAAAAAAACATTCAATGAACGGACACAAGATACACATAGATTTTGTCTCCTGTGAAACACCCGTGCAGTCACATTAGTAAAGGCAGTACTGACCCATCCCGCAGCTTCAGCGGCGAGACTCTGGCTGATCTCGGCGAGAAAGCCGGAGCTGGGGCTCCGCGCGGACAGCGCCTCAAGACTCTCGATGGCGGTGCCGTGCGTAGTGCCGAGCGTGGGAGCGTGTACGGGGCCCTGTGCGGAGCCCTGCGCGTCGCACGTGGACGAGATCTCGCACTCCGAGTCGCGCACGTACCCCTCCTGTTCCAGCAGGCTTACGAAGTCCGGCTGCGACACACACATCTTAGTTGCTCAGCTTGCTTATTCGAATATTTTGCTCGCGTCAATGTAGGTTAGGTTAGTGACAGTACTTTTTTCTGGATGTAAGGTACCCAATCTTTTGTGCCACTGACAACGTGTATACATACGAAATTTTATAATGATCATTTGAGTAGCAAAGGCGGGAAAGCGTAACAAACAAACTCACTTTTGCATTTATAATATTAGTTAGGATGTAACAGTTTGGAATGGACATTATTAACCTTTTGAACGCCACGCCATAACGGCACCTCCATGTCCTGTACGCCAAGCCCGAAAATCGATATATTATATATTGTTTTTTATGATCAAATATTTCAATACCTATTAACAATTTTGTTTGCTGTATACAATTAAGTAATAATTGGGGATTCAATTTTTAAGTTGTATCACTAAAACACAGAAAAGTAATGATTTAATGTTTATTTTGTATTTTTCTGTGAACCGACAAAAAACAGTTTTGTCGAGTATAGACGACGTTGGCGTTCAAAAGGTTAAAAGATTTAATGATATGACAAAGTTTTGTTAAAAATAATCATGGGCAGAAGCTTTAGTTGCAAGCAACAAGACAATGACCACCGTCGCAATTTTTAGAGACAGCCTAGATTTCCATAGCAACCAATCAAAAGACTATATTTTGAAGTCAATGTTAAAACTTGAGACAATGATTTGAATTATAGATGCACCCTACTTGGTAGGGTTGTTAAGGTGTCATTCTCATACAATACCAACATGACATCTGAATTATACTCATATTGAAAGCTGTAAACAATATATAAAATATTTTAAATTCATCTTACCTGGACATATTTTTCTCCATTAGTCAGAAAATCAGTACAATTATCCAAATCATCAGTAGTCGATGTTGGCTGGTACATCTCCAGGTCATTGCTGGACTTTCTTCTCTTCGTCAGCCGTTTATCAACTGAGTTGGTCCTGGACTTTTTATCATCTGCCTTTTCTGTGGTCATCACTCTCGCTGCCTTATCAGCAAGGAAATTAATATCTTCATCAGTAGCTGGTATTTCTTCATTTATAAGCGTTGCACACTCTGCTATAGCCATAAAATCATTTAAACAATCATTTGGCAGACATAACTCAGACGATTCAACATGACCATCTGAGTCTGATTCTTCAGATTTCTGAGTTGGGAAGTCAACAAATGTTGTATGAGCTTCATACATAGTCACATCATTGTCTTCAGAGTAACAGTTAGTTTCTGGCACAACAGGAGCTTTCTTTGTTCTCTTTTTCGGGCTCTCATTTGTTGAACTGACTGAAGACTTTGTTAACTTGGGTGTGATTAAACCCATTTGACGGACCTTTCTGATAGGTGAGCTATTGAGAGATGCAGACTTGTCGGTTTTATCCATACGTCGCGTTTTACGTGGTGAACTAATCGCTGAAGATATCACCTCTGTCTTCTTAAGCTCTCTGTTCAACGAGCTGTGCCTCAACTGAACAGATTTCGTTGTACGGACTTCTTTAGTCTTGGACGTGGTGGTGATCTTATCATTCTGGGGTTTTTTAACTGTGGTAGAAGAAGACACTGGGTCCTTGTTAGTGCTCCTAACAACGGTTTGAAATATTGGTTTCTTTGTGCGATCATCATCTTTGTGCTTATTCTTCTTGTGCATAGTTTCTATAGGCTTCTCCATGCTGAGTTTGGTTCTCACTGGACGTGTCTTCAGTTTATGTGACCGTGTGTTGCAGAATGGTGTGTCTGCCACACCATTTTTTATCTCCCGTTTCAATATAGGCTTCCAAGTGTTTGGTTTGGACAGAGGTTTAACTGACTTCACTGTTTTAATCTTCGTGACTCTAGAACTCTTGCTCGAGAGCGGCCGCTCCCTTTTCCTACTTCTTAACCGCATCGCAAGATTAGAGGGTGACTTAACCTGCAAGGAAGAAGTAAATGCTTGAATGGATTCTCTAAGATCGAAGAGTAAAGGATATAGCAAAACACGTTATATTATTAAAGTAAGTATAGGTAGTGGTCGGTTTGAATGTCATATGTGACAATTATTTGTGTGTTCCATAAATTGCTTTGAGTCTGATTCTATTTAAATAAATGGTAGATATTTTATTGAAACATGTATAACAAGCAGTTAAAGGTCTTTGCCATTACAGACATAAGGCTTTGGATAGTTATATGCAATATAAAATATTGATGGCTCTTATATTACAGCCATCCATTGTAAAAATATAACACATAGGAACAGTAAGTCCACCATTAAAATGTCTAATCGAAACTTCAGGCCAAACGCTAATGCACTAACTCACAAGGAAGATCAGGTGGATTTCTTTTTTTTTAAATTACATTACTCTGTTGTTTTGATTGCTTCATGAAAAGAGATCAAGAGGTTACGTACCGAAATTTACAACGAATTTCGGAATAAATGCAGGTGTTTATTCACTTAAGGATTTCTGACTTATGTTTTATTTTCTGATACAGCTGATAGTAATATAATACATAAATATATTAAAAAAAAATAATATATATATATATATATATATACAGCCTTGGCCAAAAGTATTAGGCACCCTATAAATTACTGCATATTTCAGGCTTAGAGAGAAATAAAACTAATTATAATGATTAAAGTACTTTATTTCCATTAGAATATTGTAAAAACATCAATATTTTGTTGGGCCACCCTTTGATTTTATGACAGCAGCAACTCTGTGGGGCATACTACGTACAAGTTTCGCACATTCCTCTGGAGAAATTGCATCCCATTCTTGCACTAACGCGTTTTTTAAAGCAGTTTTTGATGTTATCGAGTGCTCTTTTATTTTTCTCTTCAAAATACTCCGCAAATGTTCAATAGGATTTAGATCCGGGGACTGGGCAGGCCAATCTAACAGATCAATACAATTTTCAGTAAACCAGCGCATCGTAGTAGCTGACTTGTGACACGGAGCATTGTCTTGTTGGAATTTCACACCATTTAAGTTAGTGTCACCAAAAATACACGAAAGCGAAGGTACGAGAGCAGTTTCCAGTACATTAATGTATTTTTCACTGTTCATGCGACCTTCGCAAACAAACATTTTGCCGACTCCATCCGCAGCCATGCAACCCCAAATAATTACACTGCCTCCGCCGTGTTTTATGGTTGGTACTACGCAATCTGGGTGATATTCTTCGCCTTTGCGTCGCCTCACAAACGTCACACCTGGTGTTCCAAATACCTGTAGATTCCAAAAAAAAGCACACATTACAAACTTTTATAACATTTGAGTTTGAAGACAAACACAACAATGATCGTTGTAATTGTGGTATAGACTTCACTAAAAAAACTTACCTCAAAGTTTGATTCGTCAGACCAGAGCACATTAGACCAATCCTCTTCTGTGAAATGTTGGTGTCTCAGAGCCCAATCAAGTCGTTTTCTTTTATTGTCTGCGGATAGCCACGGCTTCTTCCTAGCTTTGCAACCTTTTAAGCCGGCTTCTACTAGCCTTCGTCTTGCAGTTCGTGCGCTTATGGGATGTCCAG
The DNA here is from genome assembly GCA_930367265.1 of Catocala fraxini. Taxonomy (NCBI): domain Eukaryota; kingdom Metazoa; phylum Arthropoda; class Insecta; order Lepidoptera; family Erebidae; genus Catocala; species Catocala fraxini. The sequence goes on from OV884051.1 coordinate 15,086,597, forward strand.
TCTCTTCAGTTAAAGCCACAGCAAGCTCCGAGGAAGTTTTTTTTCTATCTTTCACAGACTCTCGGATAAGTTTTCTGTCCTCACGGCTAGTAGTCACGCGTTTTCTGCCTGTTCTTGGTTTATTTGCATGAGAGCCAGTCTCAACAAAACGTTTGATAGCAGATTGAACGGCGCATCGCGAACATTTCACCAACTTCGCGATTTCTTTTTGAGTCTTGCCTTGTCATGTTCGTGAGAGCTCGATCAACATGTACAAATCTCACTTTGTTTGTAGAGACTTTGTCGGAGGCCCTGGATAGCCATAAACAAGTGGATGTAGTATATACCGACTTCAGTAAGGCCTTTGACAAAGTTTCTCACAAAATCCTATTGCTAAAATTGTCTCACTACGGCTTTAGTGGTATATTTCACAAATGGATCGAGTCATATCTAAGCGACAGAATTTTCCATGTGGTCCTGAACGGTTATACTTCCAGGTCACATAAAATCACATCTGGCGTTCCACAGGGATCACACCTAGGGCCAGTGCTTTTTAATATATTTGTCAATGATATCCCAGATTGCTTTCGAAATTCTACTCCATTTTTATTTGCCGATGATCTCAAAATTCAAAAAGTCATAAATACAACCACAGATGTCAATGATCTTCAAACTGACTTGAATGCACTTCCTGAATGGTGTTCATCTAATGAAATGTTACTAAATGTTACAAAATGTCACCACATTAAATTCACGCGTAACCACAAAATAATTCCATCAACCTACTGTATTCAGGGTAGCATTATACAGGAAGTAGATTTTATCAAGGACCTAGGTGTGACTCTTGATCGGAAGTTGACATTTATTCCCCATATGGAAAATATATTAACGAAAGCCTCTAAAATGTTGGGTTTTGTAATGAGGAACGGCAAAGTTTTTCGTTATCCTAAAACCAAAATTCTTTTATATAACTGTCTTGTTAGAAGTGTACTGGAGTATTGCAGTGTAGTGTGGCGCCCGCATTACTCTGTTCATAGCCTTCGCATTGAACGGATCCAAAAACGTTTTATGTGGCACTTAACAAACACAACAAGATCGTACAATGCCATCAAGAAGTTCTCTTACAGGGAAAAACTGAGACATTTTAAAATGGACTCACTCGATAAGCGAAGAAAAATGTTAGATCTTGTATTTTTTTACAAGATTGTGACAAATAACATAGATTGTTCACAACTTCTTAATAAAATCAAACTCCGTGTACCATGTAGGTATCCACGTTCTAAAATCACGATATTTTACCCACCGTTAAGAAAAACTGTTCTGGGATCTAATTCTCCAATACCCCGTTTAATTAAACTGGCGAATGAATACAGTGGCTCGCTGGATGAATTCAATGATTCTTTGTCTCATTTCCGCAAAATTCTAAAAGAAGTTATAAGCAACAAATAGCTTTCCGTAGCACATGAATTGTATATGTATGTTTTCTTCTCTTTTTTTATATACCTATTTAGTTAACCAAATACGTATTGCATGTGGTGTTTGCTTTTATATGGTTGTACATTAGGATACGAAATTCAAATGTAATTATATTTAGCGTAAGTAAAATGTAACAACTGTTAGCAAACCTAAATAAATAAATAAATAAATAAATAAATAGTTGAATTTTTACACGATTTTCAATACTAATTTCGTTTCGTTTTGGCATTTTCAAATGAATTTCTTCTCAATTAATTCACAAAACCACAAATGCACTGTCTTTACACTAAGACTTCCAAATGGTAACTGACGAAACATTAAAAATAAATTTTGGAAAAAATAAAATTTTATTATTGACGCACCAGATGCTTTACGATTGCTTAAAAAATGCCGCCTATTGTCTTAAATAGTGTTTTATGACACCGGTATCGCAGTTCTATAGAATATTGTTTAATTGTTCAAATAGCACAGGTGTGTGATAACTAGTGATCGGAGTAGGTAGATTGAAATGGGGTCATTGATCCGAAACGTATATATTAATATGGACATTCCTCCGGAATTGGTGGATTATTTAAAAAAAACCGGAACTTATGTAGGAATTTTATTCTGCCAGAGTGGAAGGAGTCATTTGATGATTTGCCATCCTCAAAAAAAAGTAGGAATTGTAATAAAATGAGCAATATTATTCTTTATTATTCTTCATATTTTTTTTAACGGCACTCAGTCACGATTTGACAAAACCCAACGACCAATCAGAACAAAGGATCATGGGTGGTACAATAACCGGTTATCAGAACAATGCGTACGCCCGCCGACGACATGCCAGGTAGCTCACTCGTTTACTTCGGTTCGTAGAGTGCGCATCTTTGTTTGTTACTGTGTTGTGAAAACGTTACTTGACCCTGGCTTGTATACGGACTCAGATTTTTCACTATTGAATTGGATCTACATATTTAAACCAAGCTTTGGTAAGTAATATTTTACTAGTTACAAGGAGTATAAAGCATGTTTGGATGTACTATAAGAATATTTTTAGTATTGTGTTTGTTCGCTTAACCTGCTGAACATACCATGAGTCTTAATATTGTTAAATCTTTAATAGAGTATGAACCAGTGAGCTTAGTGCGAAACAAAATTATGATATTCTAGTAATGTAGTCGCAATTCAGCTAACTCCACTATTAACTGACATTTTACTGGAATCCGTATATAATTTGAATGCCCTGTGTCCTCTTGCAATGTATTGGTAAAATAAATTACTATAGGCCTTATCTACTTCTCTACAAAATATTCTACGTAACAAGCCCTTTCATTTGATACCCATATTGATGGGATTGAAAAAAAAAATAAGTTGTCCGCCATCTTGTAGCGGCAGCCATTTTGGATTGACAATAATATTGAACATACATAATTGTATTGTCACCAGAATCAAAGGCGAATACCAAATTTTAGATCAATCGGTTGACAGGAAGAGGGTGAAATTTCAATGACTAAATTTGATCCACGAAAAATAAAACAAACGGAGTAAGCTAAATAAACTAAATAAAATGTAATTTTTTCATGTCTTTGTTTTAGGTGATATATACGAGGTTCCATCTCTAAAACAAAGTTCAGATATGGCAAACGTCAAGGCTGAAACTGTAGAAAAATGGATATCCGGTCATCCCGAACTACTTTACGATCACGCTAGTGGTACAATATACTGTTCAAAATGTGAAAGCCATTTGACAACCATAAATAAAGGAAACGTTAAAAGACATATCGAAGGAGCAGTACACCAGGGAAAGTTTAAGCGGCCCGAAGAGGAATTTTATTTCGATCTTATAAAATTTCTCATTTTGTGCAATATTCCGTGGTCTCAGATGAAAAATACTACTTTTCAAGATTTCTTTAAAAAATATATGTGTAGTACCTGTTGTTGTACGTGTACTAATCGTACTCTGCCAGATGAATCACAGTTACGGAAAGTTTACTTGGACAAGTTTTTTAAGAATAAAATCAATTCGATTCGGCAAAATTATAAAAATGAGAAACTATGGATATCATTAGATGAAACGACAGACTTTTTAGGTCGCTATATAGTCCATTTTTTAATAAAACCATTACATCCTAGCAATTTGACTAGACCTTATTTGGTAGCATGTAAAATGCTAACTGTAGTTAATGGACAAACAATCACGCAATTTGTGTTAGAATGTTTGGAAAACTTTTGGGAAGATTCTTTTGAATCGAAGGTAGGTAACATTCTTGTCCTCTGCACTGATAGCGTTGCATATATGCTGTCTGCAGGACGAAATTTAAAACAATACTTACCTGAAATGAAGCACGTAACATGTTTGGCGCACTCTCTTCATCGCGTATCTGAGCAAATTAGGTTAGAATATCACGATGTTAACATTTTAATAGCAAATGTTAAAAAGGTATTTTTGAAAGCCCCAAGTAGAGTCAAAATTTTAAAAGAAAAATATCCAGATTTGCCGCTACCTCCCCAACCAGTTGTTACAAGATGGGGCACTTGGTTAGAGGCAGCATTTTATTACGCTCAAAACTTTGAAAAAATAAAAGAAGTATTATCTTGTTTAAGCAGCTCTGATGCGGTATCTATTCGAGAGGCAAAAAATATTATAGAAAAAGAAAATTTAAAAGAAGATTTAAATTACATTAAAGACAATTATTTTATAATTCATTTGTCTTTAAAAGAATTGCAAAAGCATAATTTATCGTTGACAGATTCACTTTTAGCATTTGACAACGTCAGAGATGCTATAAATCGGAGCAATTCAGAAAATATAAAAAATAAAATAGAACGTGTTATGGAACGAAACCCAGATTTAGACACACTTAGAGAATATAGTGAGGCCATTGAAAAAGATGAAGCACATAATTTAATACCTTTTTTAAAATTTGCTCCTTTGACATCGTCAGATGTAGAACGGTCTTTTTCCATTTATAAATGGACTTTAGATGTTAAAAGAAATAGGTTGAAAATAGAAAGTATAGAGAAACTCATAGTTATATATTTTAATTGTAAAGATCAGGATTACCAGGATGCTGACATTGTAATCGATGAAGATTAAAAATGTGAATAAATGTAAAATGTACATATTTAACAATAAACAATGTTGATTTTTATCTTTTTTCTTTATTCTACCCCTTTTTTTTGGTCCTAAAATCTGACTAAAATCAACCTGTTCCTTCGTATGCCCTTTACGTTTCAGAGTCGTGGTGCATCCTTAGAACAGTCTCACGACCCCAGCAGGCATTGGCCCTCTATGGGGCCCCGTCATGTATTCTACCCTTAATGCAAATTACCATGACCCCTATGAAAATATTTAAATTTAAGTGCAACAATTTATGTCTATCTATAAAAGTTCTAGCCATAAAAGGCTAAAAATAAAAAAATAAAAATTAAAGCTTCGATCGGAATTCGATTGTTTTTATTATTCAACAGATAAATAATGAATTAATTTAGTTTTGATACCTTCCTTTAAATTTTGAATTGAGTAGGAATAATATCACTACCAACATTAACAATATTTAATTGAATCCGGAAATACCGGAATTACTTTCCGGGAAAATGGCTTATCCATGTTATTCTTTCTGTGTGCATTTATGATACAAGTACCAAAAATCAATCTACCTACTCCGATCACTGGTGATAACTATATTGGGGGTGCCTAATACTTTTGGCCAAGGCTGTATATATATATATATATATTACTATCAGCTGTAATATTATATGTGCATAATTTTCATTAATTGGGGTTATTACCAGGGCTCTGTTCTATATTTAACTGTAAGTATATCAGTTTACATAAAGATTACATATAACTAATGAATTACACTTGATATATTTTGTTACGATATGTGGAATCACTTTCAATAAAAATATTGTATAATAAATATTTAATTAAAAGAGCAATGACCGTCTAATCTTCTTCTCTCTTAGCCTTCATTATTCCCAAGTCACTTGGGGTCGGCTTTTCTGGTCTAACCGGATTTGACTGGATATCAGTTTTTACACGGAGCGGCTGCCACCTGACCTCCGAAACCCGAAGGCTAACGATACCCTAAGGCTAGACCAGTGTCAGGATATTAGAGGGTACTGACTTTCCCAATAACGACTGCCATAGATGTTCATGGCAGCCGGGACCGACGGCTTAACGTGCTTTCCGAGGCACGGAGCAGGCGATAATTGTCAATCAATACGCATATAATTTCGAAAAGTCATATAACTTCCGAAAGTCAGAGGTGCGCGACGTGGGTTCCAACCCGAGACCCTCTGCAGTCTGTTGGTCTCCCCACTGAGCTATCGCTTCGCTGGTATCCAGCAATGACCGTCTAGTATAAATAAATAATTGGTCTAGTAGGGGTAGGAGTCAAACTCGCGCACAGCGCATTCCTTAATCTAAACAAATAAATAAAATTAAAGTGTCTGTTTGTAATGTCAATATAACAGCTTTTTACCCGATGCATATGAAAGTATATAAGGTACCTATACCAAAACATCTATGTTTAAAATTTTTGTCTGTCTGTTTGTTCCGGCTAATCTCCAAAACACCTGAACCGATTTTAATGGGACTTTCACTGGCAGATAGTTGATGTGATAAGGAGTAACTAAGACTACCTTGATTTTAGAAAAATAATTGCATTCCGTAGAGACAACACAGTTATTGAATATTATAAACTGGCTAGATAATAATAATTTGAAGATAAATATAAATAAAACGAAACTAATGCAATTTACTCAAAGAATGCCAAAATTTAAAGATTTGGGAATTGACTATAATGATATTGAAATTAGCGAGGTTACCAAAACTAAATTTTTAGGACTAACTATCGACGACAATATAAATTGGAAAGCACACACAGAGGAACTATGTAAAAAAATCTGCAGTACAGCATATGCGCTATTTAAACTTGCACCCGTGCTTAATACTGATGCCTTACGCATAGCATATCATGGAGCAACTTCTTCATACCTTAGATATGGTATAATATTTTGGGGCAATTCGACAAATAAAGAACTTGTATTCAGAGCCCAGAAAAGGTGTATACGAGCGATGTTTAATCTTAAAATTCAAGATAGCTGTGAACCATACTTTAGACAATATAAAATCCTGACGTTACCTTGTCTATACATTTTTGAAACCGCGACCTTTATAAAATCAAACCCTGAACTTTTTGAGACTCTGGCAGATACAGTCACTCGTAGTAGGAGGAGGAACACACAAAATATATTGCGATTACAGCAAGCTAATACGGCACTACTGCATAAGAGTATATACGGCATGGCACCAAAAATTTATAATAGGCTACCAGATGAATTAAGAAGCTTGAATGGTAATCCTTTCAAAAAACGTTTACATGACTTTCTAGTCAGCAAAACCTATTATAAAATTAGCGATTTTCTCGAAGGTAAATAATGTGACTAGAAAATACAACTTTGATTTAATAATATTTTAATTTTTTTCTTTTTTTGTATTGACATGGCCCTGATGAAATGTATTAGATTTGACATAATTTTTAATAGTTTAAGTGACATTTTAATTTCTGTATTGACATGGCTCTGATGAAATGAATTTAATTATTTTACTTATAGTCTAAAATATTTGATTGTTTGTTTGTAGTATAAAATTGTACTGATAATATGACTTATAACTATTCTAATGCTGCTATGTTTATGTTGATTATTGATTTTATGTTGTACCTATTTAAATCTATTAAGCACTTTGCTTCCGAATTTAAAAAATTGTAAAATTTGCATGCCAGTAAGGTAGATCAAGGAGAGCAATATTGAATGTAATGTTAACACCACTGTATATACCCTTGACCAGCAAATAAATGAATTATTATTATTATTATTATTATTATTATTACAACCACTTTTTAATTCAAATCTACGTGGAATAAGTTGCGGGTAACAGCTAGTTATATAAATATCTATATAACTTTTAGATATTATAACTTTACATAGTAAACAGTCGTATCTGCCAATTTCGATCACGCAAAACTCATAAATAAATATTCCTTAAAAACCTTCAATATTCACACAAATATATTTACAATGTTAAAACAATAAAATACAAATGAAATTATTTAATATAAATAATTTACTTGTATTCTTTATGAGTAATAAGGATGTAAAACCACATAATATGAACCACACTGGCTGTTTTACACATAAAGGAGAAAACTTGCATGTCTGAGTTCTCCATAATGCTCTTGAAGAACTTGTGTGAACTTGTAAAGTCATCCCTCATTGAACCAGCTTGGTAGATTATGGTTTTACCCTTCTCAAACTGAGAAGAGACAGGTGCTCAACAGTGTGACTGTTTATAAAAAAAGGCTGATACAATTATCATTCTCTCTTTAAACCAATATTCTTTGTTAGCCTAGAGGGGCAGACAAAATTGAAGCCACACAAACTCTACTTATAGCTATTATTGTTTTACTTCCGCATTAAGTAGTAATCCTATACCACAAGTCAAGTCTACAAATATTGAATCACAGCCAAACAACAACCAGACTAGGATTGTTTGGTCCATGATCAAATAAAAACCTCAATAATTCTCTATAATGGATAGCAATAATTTACAACTAATATATTGTGACATGTTGGTCTAATAAAACATATCTGCTTATAAGGCATAACCAGACAATTAGACCAACATTTTACTAGCTCTGCCCTATATAGTCTCTACCTCTGTCAGAAGTAGTTCATGTAGCTACTGAGAACTGTCTAAAAGAAGAATAATTAAACATAATTGTGAATAAAAATTATTGTGTTTGACTAGCAGCAGTCTGCTGCCGCTCAAATGGTTAATCAAATATGAACTTGTAAGTTTTCTCTGTACACTTGCTATATATCTGGCATGTAAAACCTTACATGTAACTTAACATCATGCAATATCCTAATTACTAGATTCCATAATCATTTATATAATAAAGGTGTAGACATAGACAATAAATAAATGCAAATATTACAAACGTGTGCCAGTAACACATGTCAAAAAAAGATACAATAATCAGCTGATATTTAAAAAGTTTATTTTGGATGTGCAGCAGGTGTTGTATAGATGTTAAAAATTATTGGTTACCATTTATAACATTTTATAATGGTATATATCCTAAAATAGTATACCATTAAAGGTAAATAAAATTAGGACGAATAGGTACTGATTTATTTGAATTCCCATATTATAAAAAACAGACATGACAACTTTATATTTGTTTACATTTTTCTGTCAAAATAAATTAGACCAGTCTAACTAAATATGCTACCTTGAAAAAAAAAGCATAACATTACACGGTAAAGCAACAAATCCATCAAACTAATATAACATTGAAATAATTATAAGGCATAATGTACTTACATTTACTCAATTTTAGAAAGTATTATTCATGTCATTTGTTGAACGTAATACATTTCCGTAAATTTATCTGTAGCAGCAGTTTATTTGGATACACATAACGCGTTGCGAGTGTCTTTGTTTCAATTATATATACTTTTTATTTCCGTGGTAAAATATCGGCGCGGATCGCTTCGCGCCTTTTTCATGAGCCAGTTTTCACCACATTTCACTGATAAGTTCCGAGTACAACACATTAAAAACAGAATATATTTAATATCCACGGCATTTGAAATAAGTTTATAAGAGAAATTAGTAAAATAAATCTAAATTTTGTATCGCGAAAGTAAAAAAGCGGCACTGGTGCATTATTGATTTTTTCGCTGCATAACGAAAGTGATTCTCACTGATGCGTTGGATTTTATTCATCCGAAACACCAGCGAAATAGTTCAATAGCGGAAATGCAAAGTATAATAACTCGTTACGAGTAATTACATGATAACTTTTATTATAGAACACAAAAGCCAAACAAATGTCAAAATGGCGGCGTTTCTTTTTTTAATTGCGACTTTTTTCTGCAGATGGCGCCGTGGCGGTGCGCATGCGTTTTGAAAGTGCTAATGAAAAGTCGATATTTTGTATGTCTCTGAGTCTGTTGCATTTCCGTGTATAAATAATTGCATAATATAACGCAAATAGAATTTTCATGAATTTGAATTAGTTAATGCGTAAGATAAGGGAAAACTCAAGTTATATAATTTATTTTATATTAAATAAAGTAGAAAAATAAATGAAATGTTCAATTAAATCAGTAAAATTACATACACATAATTTTACTGAGTTGTGATACCAAAATAGCCAGTGAGCTATTGTAAGTTGTCTTCCGGCTCATAATTTTTAAAAACTAGCATGTTTCGCCTGCAAAATGCTAAATAACTGCTTAAAACAAACTTACACAAAAATATTTTTCGGTTTTGTAATAATATCAAACGAATGACTAAGTTATATGATGTTCACATAATGGTATGCCTACTTATTAAATATACATATTCTATAACTGTGCTTAAACTATATTAAATAAGTAGGATAGTATAGGCAAGCGAACGACATCTCGAACTTCAACACGCCACATTCTACTTCACTATATCATTTTAAGTTCGTAATAATATTTAGTACGTAACTATAAATATTGACATCTCTGTGTATGTAAAAGAGAGCCTAATGCCATCTACCGAAATAAGATCCAAACTTATAAAAAATTTACATAGCAGCGCGAGCTGCTACTCATAATTTTTACTCATGCCGCTACACATTGCCAAGTTACTCGGGAATTGAACCCAAGACCTCATGCACAACAGTCGCATTCATTACCATTGGGTTTTTGGCCAGTGAAAGTCGATACCACAACACTAGACGTACGAATTATTATGCATGAAAAATTTACGTCGTCGCGCGTCAGTCAAATTATGAAGAGAAAACTCTTTGCTATAATTAGGCCAAATAGAAAAACAAAAAGCCCAATTTCTGTTGCATCCTAAATTGTTCAGTCATATATATGTCATTATTCAGTCATATATATATATAATGCGGCAGCAAAAAATCAGGTTACAAATTACAGAGTAACTTGAATTTTTGAGAATATTTTGCAACTTGGTGGAATATTTACATATTTCTATTCAATAAACATTTTCGTGTGACAGGTGACAATTTACAATATTGTCGGCAAACTGCTTTATTGAACGCATAATTATATTTACAAGTTTACATATTTGTAGAATTGTTATATATTTCTGACCTTACCTTCGGTAAAACTTAAAAAACTTAATAACTTACAATCATATGTAGAAATGTAAAATACCATGATATATTTATAAATATTTAGAATTAGTAAGTTTTATTGAACGGAGTTTACAGACGCGACAATTTACAATTATTTGTCGGTAATTTTTTACATATTTGTAAGTTATATTGAACAATACATGTAGGACAATTTGACAATTAAGTCACTTATTGACAAAATTGTCGGATTGTAAGTTTTATTGAATAGAGCCGAATTATTTTCTAAACATGGCAACTCTTTAGTAACCGCCAGTTTAAAAGTTTGACTTTTGAGAGTTTTGTGTGTTGACTTTTGAATACCTAGTTAAAACTTAAAACAATATAAACAAACAATATAAAATGTCTAGTGCTTCTGTTACATCATCGAAACGCGAGGTAAGTTATAATAAAACATAAAGTTTACTTTATTTAGGTCATGAAGCTGTTGCAATCATGGATTAATTCAATAAATCAAAATAGCATCAGTAATTTATGTTGCATTCTGTTATGTATGTACTGCCAACTTTTATTATAATACTAGATTATGATCGCCGCTTTGCTGGCGTTAATCTTGATTATGTCAATAAGTCTGTATATCTGGCATTGTGTATGCGAAATTTAATGATGATCTGTTGAGTAGTTAAATCGTGAAAGTGTAAGACACAAACAAACTCATATTTCGTTCCCAAGGGATGAAAATTGGCATAACCTACTTTGACGCGATCGAAGCCGCGGGCGTATCAAAGAATCTTTTGGCATAATCAATAACATAATAGTCAAACAGAAACATTTAATCGATAATCCTATAAAGGATTATCGATTATATGAAGAGAATGAGAAAAATAGAAAATTATTATTCAGCAATAATTAAAAAAAACAGATATTATTATAAGTAAATGATAAAATTAGTAACATTTGTATGTAGAAGTAATGCAGAGTCAGAAAAGACAGGCTGCAATAGTCTCACCCTATTACATCGGATACAAAATATGTCAGCTGGGAGTGCTGAGACATGTGGATGTACTTAACTAAAACCTTTGAAAATTAAAAGTTATTGTTAAAGTAACATTATTTTTTAAATGCTGCATCCAGCAACACAGGATTTATTCCTAGTGCAGGAGATGCCTATAATTGCCTATAATTGTTTCAATGTTTATAAAGTCCCCTGTCATTATAAACATTGAAACAATGGACACAAAGAACCCCTAGACTAAGAATAACTATATGTGGAGCACAAAAAATTTGCTCTGCATGAAATTCAGCCCACAATACTCAGCTAAGTGGCAATCAAACTTGACAACGTCAAAGTCAAAAATAATTTATTAATTTAGTTCACAAAGTAACACTTATGAACGTCAAAATATAATAATATAATGTAACAATGACTTGTGTTCAAAGTAAATCTTTTTTCAGATAGTGACATCAGAGATAGCACAGGAAATAGATTCTATTAGAGCCATGAACAGCAGCTTACAGGCGTACCTGGACCATTTGAGAGCATTTAAAAAGAATCTCATATTTATGAATGATAATTGCAAGCAGCTTAACAAAGTGAACAAACAGTGGATTGAGACACTGAGTAATATGAAGTGATAGATGCTAGAAATAAATAATATAAGGATTTTTATGTTTAATTGCAAATTATGTTTTATTTGAATACCTACTGTAATTTGTCTGGGCAAACTCGTCTGGGGGATGGTAAGGTTTAACTATTTGAGTTCCACAGTCTTGTATAGACAAATGTTTCCGTGCCCTCCACACCACGTCTTTATTAGAAGACAATATCTAACTGTAAAATTTGGAAAAAAATTACATAAATAGTTTGTTTTATTTTGTGTATAATTTTACTATTGCCTTCAACTCTAGTTTTACCTTTTTATTTAAATAAAGACCTTTGTTTATTAAAACAGCAAAATTGAAGTAGCCAAAATTTTTCACATGTTATAGATTTATAGCTCGGAGCTGGAGGACACATCGCGTTCGGCTAAGGTTGGCACTCAAAAGGTTAAGCAGTCTTCCAATAACCACAATAACGAGTTATGCATTCTATGTACATATAGCTGTACTTCATGTATTATAATACATTCTATATTTCTAGGCCAAGATTGCCTAGGCTAATGTGCTAGAAGAAATTCTCAATATTTATTTATTTACAATGACTTTATTCAAATTGGTTTGTGGAGTTTACTTATCCAGAAATTGTGAGTAGCACTATGGATTCTGGTAATATGTAATATCCCTGGTGCATGGCAACAGCCTCACATTCTATCATGTGCGAGTTAAAAACATGTGGGTTAAATGTGACAAATACACTTGTGCTTTGTAAATGTACTTTTGGAAGCTTACTTTCTGAAACAACATTTATAATCAACAGGGAAATTACAACAATAATCCAAAGAATATATCTTTTAATATAAAAATAGGTTTATAAATAATATATTAACAAATATGATTGTTATAAGTAAAAATAATAAAATTATATAATTTATTTGTATTCTTAGAAATTAATAATTGTTAATGCTAAGTGTTCAGGCAGACTCATATCCCACATCAGGAGATGTCTCCACAGCCGAAGGAGGGATTGGCTTTGAAGATTTTTCTGGAAAATAAGAAATACATTTAAGTAAATAGGATAGGTACTTACCTTTCTTTTTACGGATGTAATCTTTATGACGCGGAGAACATTACAAAAAATATTTTTTATAGACATCTCCCGCACTAGGAATAATTCCTGTAGCGCGGGGGACTTTACAGACATTCAAACTACTGACACAAAGATCACCCAGATTCGGAACAACTATTTGTGGATCACACAAATGTTTGACCCGTGTGGTATCGAACTCACAACACTTACGCGGCGGCAGTGGCGAGGCGATCACTTAAACCACTGCGTCATGCATAAATGATACATGTATTGTTGTTCCAAGACGAGGTGTGATAATTATCATCACATCGAGACTTTGAACAATAATTATTATAATATGTAGACGCACATTTTTTGTTTTATGTGGGGATCGGACCAACCGTATTCGACATGTTATCAGATTCCCATATTTGGCGTTAAGTATCTTGAGTGCCGTTGTGATTCGTTGGTAAGCGTCAGCTCTTGGTAGGCAGAGCTATTATATCTTTTTGTACCGCATTCGGTACCTACATGGGGAGCGACAGTGCTCAATGCTTTTACGTGGGACGTGAATAATTGAATATTTGCTTTCGTAGGGTAACTTACCTATCATACATACAGAATACTGTGGAGTATCACATGGTAATCCATACACGAGTCCTATTAAATGATCCTGTCGGTCTAAATTTAGACAAGAGTTGTCCATGTTGAACTCTTCATCGAACCATGGCGGCATCTAGCGGTGTATAGACAAACTAATTAGTAATAGCGACATCTATTGACCAAAAGCATAACCAATTTTGGTAGCAAAATTAATGAATATATGGGAAAAATTGCTAAAATGTGTGTACGTAAAAACAATAAATGTACGTACGTATAATCCAATGGTAGAATCACCGAAGGCTTTGGGGTCAGGAATTCGTTTGGCATTATTAGGATTGTACCAAGCGTAATTGATAGCGTCCGTGTTAATATCTTTACTCATGTTGAGGCGGCCAGATATCCAGATGTGTTCGATAGCTGAAATAAACATTAGTTATTATTATACTAGCCAATCAAAATGCAATTCGATATTTTGGCCCCGCTATTGTGTTGCTATCTCGATGCAAATAAAAGTGTAATCACGTTATAGTTTACGTCGTACGGTCTAAAGAAAAGGAATCTAGGATATTAGATAGATAAAATTTAGCAAATTTAACGCTTAAGTCACAAGTTTGATCCCAAGAGACGAGATCGAAAATATGTATCACTAATAATTATCGAATGATTTGCAGGCGATGGTAACGTGCTTTTCTGAGAGTTCTCCATAAGGCTTACAAAGAAGTGTGAGGTCTATTACGGTCAATCTAGTTATATTTTTTGAAAAATATTTCTGCAGGTGCATCAGTAATTCCTATTTATACCGGGAGACTTACAAACAGTTAAACAATGGACACAAAAAATACGCAGATAAGGAACAACAAAGAGGATCGAACTTCACAAGACTCAGCGCAGTGGCAGTGGCGACGCAACCAACTAAACTACTATGCCACCCACCTGTGCAATCTGGTACTCACTATATACGTATAAGCCAATGCTTAAAGGTACCTCCTCGTTATTACTAAACTTTCCATAAGTCCTAGCGAAACATAGCTCGCAGCTAATTAAGCAAACATTGCCTTTTGGCTGCGTTTATTAATATTTAAAGCATGCTCTTCCTTGAATTTAGTCTGACTGCCTCGTTGACTCTGCGACATAAATTAGCTGTAAAACTTGACGCGCGACTCAGACATACTATTTTCCTTACGACGTTTTACTTAACTGTTAAAGCGAGCGATAATTAACTATTAAAATACGCACGTAACTTCGACAAGTCATCATATTGTTACGTGCTGGGTTCTAGGATTGAGAATTTAAATAATATTACCAACTAAAACACGTTTTAATCTAGCACACAATTAAAAAAATCTAAAACACAATACACACTATACTACACTTTTCCACTGTAACTGCTTCAATTCTGTGGTATTTGCGCTTCCGTTCGCTTTGATGAATACTTGACCGCTTACAATTCTAAGCTGACTTGGCGGTGCGCAGCCTTGCCTTTTATACTAGAGGAAACGCGTTTTTCGCGCCATATGCACCGCATAGGTGCATAAGCGTCAAGAGCATGCTTTAACTTTTTTAAACTGGCGTTCAAAAAGAAAGAACTAGCGCTCTCTCTACTATTCGGGTACTGACAAGCTACGTAGTTCATTAAGACGTCAATAGATGGCGCTGTAATAAATTATTAGAAGCAACTGCCGAATCTTCCCCACAGTGCCGAGAGATGGCACTGGCTGTAACAATATTTCGTTCAATTCCAAAATCCCTGTGGGGCCATCCAACGGTCCCGATTAGGCTGTAGCTGCTGTGGTTTCCAATGATTTCCAGTCTTTTTATTTGTGAGCCGATTTAAAAGAAACCAAAACTAAATGTGAGCCCGTTTCTTTTCTCATTTAGGCCTAGATTATATTTTAATAGTGCTTGTTTCTTTGTACATTAGGATACTACAATATGTGCGTATAAAATGGCCTGAGGAGAAGGCAGAGACTACGGATTTCTACTTGCTAGGTATAATTCTGGATCTTTCATTCACATACACGTACGCAGTATTCATTCTAAACCTGACCATTCTATAATATATCTCTGACATGATTGGAAAACGTTTGCCTGGTTCCAAACTATTAACATTTGACTTGTACAGATACTTTTATGTTTGAACTTTTGTCCTCCATTCTTTCCAGACGCATGAACAAACTGTGTCACCAGATTACTATAAATTTAATTTCTCTTTACTACTAAAGTCGCAAGTACAGTACGTCTGAGAGTATGTAGTGACCGGAGCTAATGATGGCTTGCAATGCCATGTAAAACATTGCACATTGCTCACTCCAAGACAACAACACCACTAACACTAAACAGTAACTGTGTTGCGACTCTAACGCCGAAAGTTTGTTAAAGGGTGGGACTTCTCCGCGCGTATTGCGACCGAATAATTGACATTACGAAGGTAAGTACTTCTACCTAGATCAAATCTCAAATCAAAGACTCTTCAAACCGCATTTTTACTTAAGGTGGCAAACGAGTATATGGACTTTACAGATCTTATTCCTAGTGATGGCAACCAATATACATGAAATACATTCTCAACATTTATAGACAACGGCAGTCTCTTACCATCAGGTGGACCCTTAGATAAAGTACCTCTAGATGTAGCCATTATTACAGTAGGTAATGTGTAAGTGGAATGGATATATCAGTTAGGAAATTCACACAAAGCATCGCATCTTTTGTCTCATGTGGTGTGCCAATTTTTTGTTAGGCGTCTTTTTAAAGTAAGCCAAATATGTGTCGGTTTCTTCATATTATTTTAACTTTATGGAGCAATTGCGTCAATCATTGTGAAAGTTTTAACGTATTAGGAGAAGTAAATACCTATGTCATTAGTATAACGTATATTTAGTATACTTTTGTAGCAACCGTACGTATGCAGCCCTGAACCGCACACGCACAATACCACAAGACATTAGACAAGACCTTCTTCTCTTTTAGCCTTTATTATTCCCAAGTTACTTAGGGTCGGCTTTTCTAGTCTAACTGGATTTGACTGGTTATCAGTTTTTACACGAATGGCTGTCACCTGACCTCCGCAACCTGAAGGCTAACGATACCCTAAGGTTAGACCAGTGTCAGGATATTAGAGGGTACTGACTTTATTATTATTAGACATTAGACACGACCAATGGTTTCAAATTGCGCAGGAAACGGCTCGCTCCGACGTTAGCGCAGTGCACGGAAGTTAGCGTAAAACGTAAAGTGTAACCTCTAAAGTGCTTACTTGTTTATGTATCACGTTGGGGTCACCACTTTAGAGGTTACACTTTGGAGGTTGAGGATAGTGTCGGGTATAATAACACTTAAACTCCAGATTTCAGTGTGTATATTAGAGTTTTGACCCCGTTATTTATAGCACACCAAATACTGCTTTAGCCAATAAAAACTTACAAAATATTCGAAAAATGTAACCAATAGCAACATTCGACGAATCAGCAAAGAGTTTAGTTCACGCTAATTTCCGCTTAAGTCAGAGCGAGCCGTTTCCCGCGCAATTTAAACCATTGGTCTTGTCTAATGTCTTGTGGTGAAGTGCGTGTGCGGTTCAGGGCTGCATACGTATGGTCGCTACACCTTGTATAGGTACTCTACGATGGAAGATTGCAGTACATTACAAAAACTATTGCTGTTGTCTCTGTCTGTCTGTAGGTTCTTTGTCTAAGGGTGGGCCGTATGTTTATTTTAGTTAAAGGCAACTCCTTTTGCAAACATGCAAACATCCAAACAACGAACACAAACACACCCAAATTTTGAACAGCAATTTTTTGGACCCAGGCATTGGCGAGGCGACTACTTACACAACGACGCCATCCGTGCAGTCTAACGTTTAAAGCAGTTTGTCACCTTCGTGTCTTCAGCTCGATTGTAAACTTACGTTCTTCCTTGTTTTCTCCCATAACCAACAGCAGCTGCACTAGTATGTCGTTGTTGTCGAGATTGGCGAGGGTTCCGTTCATTTTCAGACAGTTCTCGTACGCGTGCTGCCAGTAGTAGCGCTGCTTGATCAGCACGTAGTAGTACAAGTCGTCGCTAGGTGTCGCCGCCGGCGCCTTCACTGACATTAGTCCTGGAAATGTAACAATAATATTGATATTGTCATCAATAGTACCAGATGGCGCCACAGGTTTACTATTACTCAATAAACTTATTTTAAATTACATTTATTATGTATATCATATAAATAATAAATGTAAAAAAATATTTTAAAAAATAATTTTATAAATAATTTTGTATCTGACTAAATTTCCAATCGTTAGATTTTTAAGTGGTACATGTAGCGCCCTCTGTTTCTTACTTTTTATTTCAATAATATATGATTTGCCTGTAATTAAGTATTGTTTTAGTAAATGTCGTGATGTAAGATTATGGCGAATGTTAAAACTATGATATGTGAATGTAGTGAATAACGGGTGATCAGGTGTGTTACGAATTATTTGTGAATGGATAGGCTTTACGCAATTTTAATATCACATAATTCCCATCTTTGTTTCGACAAAGTGAAATGAAAATGATTTATGAACTTGAACGTTATCTGTGATTGAGGAGTGGGTCTGAGGGTTATCTTATAGAACTTAACGCACTGTGATACGTTTGGTCCTCAATATCTTTTACCATACCAACATTTTGATTGCCGCTTAAACCTTCTGTGGAACAGAAAGCAAAATTATGCCGAACTTGTATACGTTTGTGGCGTGAAAGCACACGTATAGTGAACCCTTAGCATATAAGCGTAAGTAGTATCTATATGTGTGCCTAGAATTCCCGTTTCTGTTCACCCTAATGATCCATTTTAGTGACAGGTAGGGTATATCATTAGAGATAACCTAGGTTGCCTGAACTATTAAAAGTCAAGCTGAAAAGATTCCTATACGAATCCACAGAAATCCACGAAAACCGCTTTTTAAAACTTTGTAGATGTTGTCCTGATCTTCGGCAGGTATTACCGATGCAGGTATGATCGAGGGTGAGGACGAGACCTAGTAAGATGTAGATCTTAAAATGACCGTAGGGTCATTTAAAAAGACACATCTGAACACGTAGCAATGGATTAGTTTCGGAGATTCTTTTAAAAGGACTAAATTTTGCACCAAAGTTACCTTATCTAGTCTTGGTCTCATGTGGTTAATGTTTTATGATTGGATTAAGGCTTTATGAAATGCAGCACAATGGTTTATGGTAATATATGGTTGATTCCATTCCTAACGGGCGGGATCAGATATATTTCTAAGAGAGAAATGAGCCGATGGCATGAATGGCGAGGATGATAATGCCAAAGGTGATGACATGATGGTCACGATGATGTCTCACCGGAGGAATTGGCGGAAGAAGACCTCCTCGACCAGAGCGTGTAGTCGGCCTCGTTATACTCGGTGAGGGGTTCCACCGAGTTGTCGCGAGCAGACATCTTCTGTTCGTCTGGAAATTATTTATTAAGTGACTGGTTCTTCTGACTAACCTGCTAAGCTCCAATCGTAATGGAATTGGGTCCTTGTCTTTTGCTATATATACAACTTGCAGAGGTAGCAAACAAGCAGATGACCCGCCTGGTGGTACGCGGTTTCCACAGCATATGATTGTATGCAACACCAGGAGTATTAATCGCCTATTGCCAACTTTAGGATAAAGCACAGGAGTTCCGTAAGAGGGTGGTTCTTTTACGCATGCGTCCGCTTATTCGTTGCGTTGAAATACCGTAAATAATAAGCTTGGTGTATCTAGTGTTATTTTAGAGAAAGGACGCTAAACAAGCAATGGCCTACATACTAACATCTTTGCGTGGAAACCTAAAATCCAGGGATGGGCTCGGGCACAAATAAAAGCTTGCGATCTGTTGCTGCACAAAAAAGCTGAAAAGTTGAATCATTGATAAAATATTTACGATGATGTCCTGCTATTGATAGTCTGAAAAATGAAGTCGTTTTGTGTTTATATTTCTTAAAAGTGATTTGTGGTTTGTATATTTTTAGTTTAGTGTGTTGAGTTTTTGTATATTGTATTTATTGTAAAGTCTCTACATAGAACCAGACAAAATCTCAAGATATTTTTTATTTGTTACATGTAATTTCCATGTAAAGTCTTCTCTGAGGGTCTGCCATGAGCTTGTGCATTGATAGATCTTGATACGTTTCACGGTCAGCACTTCTTTCCCTACATTTTCTAAAGGCGTCTCCGGCGGACACCGTAATTAACAAATCAACTTCGATAAAACGTGTCAAGGTGCGTCACGAGTACTGCAAGCTCATGGTAGACAATGACATGAGTACAAGAGTACCTTCGTAGCAGATGAACTGCATCTTCCTGTCGCAGCGCGCCTCCATGAAGACGGGCGAGTGTGACGCGTGCCGGTCCAGCTGCAGGCACCCGCTCTGCTTTATGTTCAACCTGTCTCTGTAGTAGAAAAGCTATTAACAGCAACAATCCGTTGACTTGGTGACATAGCGGTATTATTAAATGCGGCTTGTGGTGGCTATGCTGACACACTATTGTAAGTAATACGTAGCGTCGCATTGTTTCTCACGCGCAAGTCATGCAGAGACAATGGTCATATACACCTCGTTACCTTAAGTTGTGATCATTGTAATTTATCTGAAATAAATAATTTCTCTGAAATATTTCTATATTTGGTGAACATATGACCTATCATTTATCTCCTGCACACAATAACCCGAACACACAGTTAGACTATATAGTGCAAACACTAAAGTGGTGTCCCCGACATGAAGAGATGATGTGTTCCTGTCTAGAAATTTCCAATAGGAGTACAGAGTCTAGAACTGACCGGTTGACGACAATGGCCTCGTTCCTGTTACGTAGGACCTATATCCATAGCAACGACCCGCTGAGATATCTATATTTCTAATGTGGCAAATAAGCTTATGGTCCACCTGATGGTAAGTGGTCACCGAAGCCTATGGGCGCCTGCAACACTGGAGGCATCACTTGCGCGTTGTCGACCTTGTGAAAACCTTTTAATGGCCCTTTTTGCGGCACCCCGTACTGTAGTCTTGTGAGAAAACCTCGGCAGGGAGTTTATTCCACAACCTGAGCGTCTGCAGGAGAATATTCCTTGGAACCGCTTGGGGCGGCACCAATTAGGTTGTAATATGTGAGAATGAAATCTCTGGCGATAGCGAGTGGTGCGATGATAAAAAGTAGCTGTACAGCAGTCGCATATTGCTGCTAGGCCACTGATGCAAATAAAATAATTAAAGCAGTAATACCGACACAGGGTCACCGATGTCAATAAAGTACAAAATGAGTGATTCCAAACCTCATGGGAGGCCAGGAGTCGGGGCGCACATCGCTGAACATCGGCGTTTGGAACAGGTTCGCTCCTGTGTCGATCCAGGTCCACCTGCCCAGAGATCCCTTCGCGCCAACCCAGGCGTTTTCGATACCTGCAACCAACAAATTTGACTGTAAACGTGGATTGCCTGTGTAGCACTTTCTATGGTGTGTTTGTGACAATATTTGTGCGTTCTTGGTCAAAACAATATCGTCTTTATGTAGCAAATTTGATTTCATGCTACTTGTTTACGCCGTTCACGCATAAAGATTTGAGAAACGTTTAATAAACGTTTAATTGTGATTTAATATTTAAGAGAGGACGTATTTTTGGGGCATGAGGGCAAGTATAACAACGGACAACAACAGACCAAGCAAGTATATAAATGACTGAGGGAAGAGAAAGATCTACGTAAATACGCTCTGACTAGATTCGAGACATTTTGGAAAAAGGCCAGTATTTTAAGGTAACGAGCGAGCATGAACAATGTAATAAACTATTGATTATAATCTTAAGAGTCTTTTCTAATCTTTTTAATCACTCCAAGAGTATTAAAGACTAGTAAAATTGTCTATGAGGAAATTCTCCGTAGCGTTAGCAACATCAGTCTGAGCCGGTGTCGTACCTAGAGCCTCGGACGATCTTCCCATATAATGCTCCTTTTGCGTACCCTCATCTGTAAAGATACAGCTCGATATAATGTTGTGCTTTCTTATTTAAGAAATAGCCTAGTTGGGTAAACATTTTCCTGCCAAGTGTAGGACTGTGTTATGTATGTTTTTCAACTTAAAAGCTACAGATAGCTGTGTACCGGTTTTTAAAACTTATAAATTGTTAACCTTTCTCTGCATCTATACACTGGAAATAGCCATATTTGTAAAAACTAACAAACAGCTGTTCCCAACTATTCAAGAAAATAGAGCTCGAACAGCGGCTCTAAGAACTCAATATCAGAGGTTACTCTATAGAGGTGGTTATAACACTTCACTACTTAAAAGACTGTGTTGGCATGACGCCTGTCATTTATAATAAAGTGCCGAAAGATATTAAGGAGCAATCTGTTACTCTATTTAAAAAGCGTCTTGACACCGTACTGGCTCGTAAATGTTATTACTCGGTTACAGACTCCTTGAATGATACATTATAATAAATATTGTTACTACCAATTTGCCACTGTTTGTAAAAGTATCTTCGTCAGGTTAACTTTAGTATTTATTTTCTGCATTTTTATTTCTTTGTGTATATTATGATCTACATGATCTATTTAAATGACTGTGTTAATTTTTGCATACCGTAAGGTAGAATGTATGAGGATTGCAACAAACATGTAACGATCATAATTTGTGAACCTACATTCTATGCAAATAAATATTTATATTTCTATTTAGCTAACATACAGTACAAAACCGTAATTACAAAAATGCGTGTAATCGTGACAGTTTGAGGGTTCTGACTCGAGCGTTAACTACACTACACAATTTAATATAATTAGCAAAACACAAAACACCTATCGAATACATAATTGTTGGAAGAGTATTTGCGCAGGCGCTCTCAGTGGCGCCGGAACAACTTGGTTGTTGTAGTTGAGTAGCAGTCAACTGTTGAGCGGACGAGCCTGTCATTGCCAATTGCTTAGTGACGGCACAGGTGAGCCGACATGCGCGGCGTGGTACGCTCTTACAGGAAACAGCCATAAAAGTGATAATGTTGCGTTTACTTAAATAATGTTTTTGTACGTTCACCTCCGCCATCAATTTGCTCTCATCTAATCTTTTGAGTCCTTTGCCCAAGTTTCTTTAATATATCTAGCGATCTCGTATATTTGGATGAATTACCTAATAACATTTTTATTAATTGAAATAAATCTATTTATTTAATATTTTATCGCGTTGTTTATTTTAATAAAACACTATTAGTACATAATTTTGAAATTTTAAAATTATATTGTTAATCACTTTTAATTGTTTACTAGCTATAACAATAAAAAAACTATTTAGATTTAATTTTACACTTTCCCCGTCGTTCGGTTGCTTTTCAACAGCCATGGTCACGGGGAGACAGTTGTGAAATTAAATCTGGAAAGATTTTATAATTTAACAATAGTGTAAATTCAAATTTTATTATAAGTGTTTAACAATAATAGTTTACAGTTTCAATATTAAATAATAACACAGTTTTATAAAAAATGAACAACGCGATAAAATTCATATAAAGTTTAATTTCAATGTTAACGTTCGCGTAAACGTAAGACAATATTATGTAAAAATAATTGAGTTATACAGTGCCCTATTATAGACTGATTAAATTATATATTAGTAATACATTAACGATGTGTACCAGTCAACTATCGTTAATCGATGACGATTCCAATTAATACCAAAGGATCATCGTATCAGTGGCGTGAACGTTTACCGTGGTCCCAAAAAGGTCAAGGTTATTTTTCAGATATTCTACTAGTATGTGCTGGTTGACGCTCCCTTCAAAGAACCTAGACATCCTAGACATCCTAGACACCAGAAGTACACTATACAAGAATTGTTTGACAATGTTTTCTGTAGGGTACTACCGCGGCCACGCCAGGTATTTCATGTTTGGGAGTTGTACGGTATCTGTCTGATTACAATCAATAGAAACAAATTATTTTCGTAGTTACAGCGTGTCAGCGCTAAATGCCTCCACTTTAAAGTTCCTGCCATGAAAAGGATTAGCCAGCCTCCGTAAGGAGAAACTATGCCGTCAGGGTCATATAATCTACTCCTTGTGTCTACAGTGACCAGTTATTTAGAAAGTCGGTAATATAAAAAAAATCCTCTTAACCATAACGTCAACTCCCGCACGATCCTTAATATTACGGAGGACTTTATTAGCACATAATTGGCAGAAACAAAGTACATCTGGCCTCAGAAGAATAATTATGGATGATATGAATAATTGTCACGTGTGGGATTAGAACCAACAACACTCGGCGTAGCAATGAGCTGTAGCCAAAGCGATCGGTGCTCCAATAATATAAGTAGGTAAGTATTGCAAGTGTCCATAGGCTACCATCGCGCGGCACGTTCGTCACCAAGTTGAACTCGCTCGCAGTACTTGCTTACTCATGTAGTTATTAATATCGGCCGGTGATTGCGCGACACGCGCGAACTCCGCTGAGCCCTTTATTCTTTTACTGCGTTAATCTCCGCACTCCACCGCGGTTACAGATCCTCACCGCTCTCTGATTATATTAGCGCGAAGGCTCTCCGACTGCCCACACTCACTCTAATCTCTTTGTTTATTTTACAATCGCTCTCAACCGTGACTTTTCTACGTAAAACTATTGAAAATACATAATTACATAGTGTCACGCTAATATTTTCAAAGAAATAGGCTGACGTGGCCTAACTCTTCTCACACTGAAAAAAGGCCCGTGCCCAGCAGTGGGACAGTTTAATACAGGGCTGATATTATTAGGCAGACGTGCATTTCACCAACATTCCACCAGCCATGGCTTTTTACTAAATACAATTTCACAAGAAAATTTCTTGACAGAAAAGCCCATAAAGACATATCAGTCAACCTATACTTTATTTGACTTAAAACATTTTATGTTACGGGTTTCAGTAATCCCTTACCATATGTACCTATATTGTATACATCGTTTTAATGAGATTCTGGTAACTGAGCTTATCTTAGGAACACTGCACATAATATTTTTTTGGTAAAAAGCACTACCTCATTAATACAATAGCTTACGTGTGCGTAACATTGTGAGATCTCGGATCTGATTCCCAAATAGAGCAATTATTACCCATAGGCTTGCACTCTGTCACGTGGGGCTCACGACATGGCTCACATATTGTGGGCGTAAGACAGCTCTGCCAACCCTTTTGAGGATACAGATTCAGGCGTAAGTCTATGTACGAATTTTAAAGTGTCAAAGCAGTACCTATATTGTGAGTCTGGTAAGCGGTTCACTTGACATTTGAACGTTTTCTACATAATTCGAAATTAAACAATTTTACGAAATATATACAAACGTAATTACTCATATTGATGTTGTAGTCACGGTTGATCTGTCGCGCAGTCACTGACTGCACGGATATGTACCTACTGGTTTAAGTGGTCGCCTCGCCGCTGCCGCTGCGCCGAGTGTTGTGGGTTCGAACAAACATTTGTGTGATCTAGATCTTGTTCCGAGTCTGGGTGTTCTGTGTCCCTTGTTTGAATGTTTGTAAAGTCCCCCGCGTTACAGGAATTATTCCTAGTGCACGAGATGCAGTTTTAAATAAAAAAAGAGTTTCAGGTTCTATCCTGTCACACGCACCTAGTACTTTTTCAAAAGAAGTTATTGTGCGTATTAATAGTTAAGTATGTATGAAGTCTAAAAGATTTTCATGATATTATCGAAGACATGATAAGCACGAAAAGGTATGTCAACTCGTTCTGGGCCAGCCTTTGTCTTAAATCTCAAACTAAGAATAGGCCCGTGTTCAGTTTATAAACGAATGATTGCAATTAAACTATATTATACGGCTTGTGTCACATTGTTTATTATAAAACACTTTTATTCCAACGCGACAAAATCCGTATATAGTAGTTTAATTTCAATGTATAACATGCGCGTAAACAGAAGACAATATTAAACACGACTGATATTATAGTACTAATGTAAATATTCACTTACTTGGTCGGTTCTTCAACATGGTAGTTCCCAACTTCCTCAAACACTTCATGGTTGCAATATTTGCTAAGCTGTAAATAATAAAGTTTGTGTTATTAATTTCAATTATTTGATTTTCTGTAACGTTGATCCTGTTGGAAGTTTGCGCTTACGATTGATGCCGAAGCCTGGGTTCAATTGCTGGGTTGGGGCAATTGTTAAGGGGTTATTTATTAGAAAATTATCTGCAGCCCGCAGTCTGAAATGTGTTCGATAGACAGTAACAGAAACCCATTATAGGCGAACAATAAGCTTGTCTCTTATGAGTGTGTGAGACTTACGACAAAACTGGTGTAATATGATTACCTCTTTAGAAACATACACCCGTGAGTCAGTACTCTGTATATGTTTGTTAATTACAATCAAATCATCCTTTCTTAGGTCATCCTCTGTAGCGTATCCAACTTTATCAATACTTAATACGCTCCAACAATATTCTAAAATACAATCATATTAGAAACAAGACAGTTTGGTCGATCCAGGAGTCCAAGATGCACTCCTAATAGGTACTAATATTTTATGCACCAACGATTTGTAATATAGCGTGTTGTAGCTGTAGAACAGACAAATAAGTGAAATCAACATGATATTGTAACATTTGTATTTCTAACTCTTGGTGCAGTTAATTCCATTTACTTTTAATATTCTCTTCCAGCACGGTACGTTATCAGTGATCATTAATAATAATAATATTTAACAATTTGTTAGAAAATTGTATTTACAGTGGTGTTACACAAATTTGAATGTCCATAATATTCTGCCGTTTTCCGCGTACAAACTATTTTAGCAGAATACAATAACATGCCTTATATAAACTTGTTAATAGGAATATAACTCTAAGAACTTCTCAGTCATTTCTCCTACATATGTATATGCAGGCTCAAGATTAAGTGCTGCAACGATGTTTCCCAAGCACTATCTATCACTTGCCTTTGTTTCAAACGAAGTTTAGCGAGAATACTACTATCACGGTTGAAAGCGGCTTGGCTGTGTATACTCCTAACTTTGCTGAAGTCCAATCGCCTTGTGTTGGGTCGCTATCTCATCTGCCAAGAGGAACAATAAACGAGAAACTGACCTCATCCCTCGCATCACGCAGTACGCGGCGGCTTGATGCCAGGTGAGCCTTCCGTCGTACACGTGGTACAGCCCTCCCCTGCACCTCACAGACTTCACTTCAATCACCCTCGTCTCCGGCTGAGCCTCTGTGAACACATGAGTCTTTAACTTAACACGCAAAAAAAACGCAGAACAGATTCAGGGACAGACAGAAACAGGAGACTGTTTAGTCATTTTTCCAATTATCGAGTGGGCAGACAGAAAGGCAACCTGGAGTTATAGGAGGTAGCGATGATAGTCAAATATATGTAACACACACATACATAAGTGCACATCAGTCCTTAACCGAGTTGTGCACAACTGTAAAACTGTAACCGGATATTATCCAAATTATATAATTCGAAATATTCGAATGCAATTATGACTGCCTCGGCGGTCGGTGTAGGGAGTTGGCTGCAATATGTAAGTGTCTATGAGTGAGTGCGATTGGTATGCATCAGGTCATGGGTACGACGCCCGGGTCTGGCAAAGGGTTATTGGGATTTTCAACCAAAACATTTTCGGTGAGCTTGCCTCCTATATGTTGGATCTAAAACATGGTTGGTGAAGTGGACGGACGAATGTGCCTCAAAGACCTCGAACTCCCTCTTCGAGGATAAAGGTGGACTATGTACGTATGAATGCGATTATGCACATCTGTAGTAGGAGAAGAAGCTCCTTACTTGTTCTTACAGACTTACAGAGAGAAATTGGTTCTCCCGCGCTCTCAAATATTTATTTATTAATAATCCGTTTGCTCGTCTGACTAGCAGCAATAATATCAGAGGACGTGCTCACCTCTCTGACAGGCAAAGGGTCTCTCGAGGGTGCAGGGCAGGTCCAGGAACACGGGGTTGTCGTGGTTGACGCGCTCGATCGCCACGCAGTCCGCTCCACCTTCCGGGACCGGCACGTGCGTTCTGTTCAACCACTGTTCGGCGAAATAAGGCAATTTAAGATTTTTATTGCTTAAAGTGGCAGATGATTGAGCGGAATAAGTAACAACTGCTCGAGGACATATGGAAATTCGCTGAAACGAGTTGCGATCCAATAGAAGAAGTATCAACCTCTGCGTTCAGAAGATCGCATCCAGTGCTGTAGTACAGGCTTAGCCTGTTGTGGGGTACAACAAGATGCATTTTTGTTGGAAATTGTGTATTATTTAGTTAAAAGCTGTCCGCCACGGTTATGGCTGTTGCTCCGGTCCCGTGACTCGTAGCGTAGCGTAGCGTGATGTTAAGTAGCCTGTCACCTACTTCAAGAATTAAGCTACTAAATGAGAAAATAATTCTTCACACCTACCACATATTAGCAAACCAAGCAAAAATAAGTTTTGACTTTATTATATCAGAATAAACTTATGTATTGTGTATTTAACCATCAAGAACTTACATCTACTTCATTTGTAAAATATAATCTATTGGCTACTTATTATAAATGAGAATGTGAGATTGTTTGCTTGTAACGCTTTCACGCCGTAACTAATCGACCGATCATCAATCATCATCGTTGATCGTCATGCAATTTCGTATACACGTTGTCAGGGGTACCGAAAACGACATGGCGTACCTTTTATCCTGAAATCTACGAAATGTACTTTTTCCTGGCATAGCCTTGGACAAAAGCTAGTATAAAATAAATAAAATGTCCTTGGATTCATGCGATTAAAGTATCTAGTCTTTTAGAGCTGTGCTGTAAATAACACAGCACTTGCCCGCCCGAAATTACTCATTTAACGATCGACAATAAACCACCATTCCTCCTACGAGGCTGCCTCATCTCTAGTGCACTTACTACAGGGAAGTGTCGCGCTAAGTTGTCATCCCTCTCGCTGGCGAGCACGTCCAGGGCAGTCCGCCGCAGCTCCATGCCGGGACCCCAGCGGTAACCGGCCGGGTCCTCAGCAGACTCGCGTCTGGCTCCTACCCATACTGATGTCAGGTCTAAAGAACAGGACAAGGCATGAAAATAAATTGTCTAGCGGCCTTGGCTTCAGTTAAAGGCACAGGGTGTTGATTGCTACACATCGACCTTTTCGCTATCCCACATGCCTTTTGTATAGAAATTCTAAAGTACTAACAGTCCGGCAGCTTTTCATAAAGCACGCTGTACTAAAACAACATACTAACGATTTGATTTGATTTGAATTTGTTAAAAAGATTTGGAAGTTTGAACACAATCCGTGTTAAACTAAACTAAAAAGTTGAATAAATAACAATAATAATAATAATAATAATAATAATAAATTGTATTTATTTTTCTCATCACAAAGGTACACAGTTTAGGAAATAAAAGATATTGATCAGACAAAATTCCTTTGTGAGATGCTGGTGTCTGTGGTAGGAAAAGAATCCTGTGTTACAGATCACCAGGCTCCCACCTCCTGGACATAAACTTGGATCACATTGCTATGACAAGTACTTCGTCTAAGTTGAATATAACACAAAGATAAAATATAAATAAATGCAAAACAAAGTGTGTGTGTGTGTGTGTGTGTGTGTGTGTGTGTGTGTGTGTGTATGTGTGTGTGCTTGTGTGTGTGTGTGAGAGAGTAAGTGCATGTATTTATGTCAGTATGTATTTTAATAAATAGATAGATGTGCTAGCTTTGTTATCTCAGTGGCACAAGTAGGTTTTCCGTATCGTCATAGGTTAGGTTTTGTAGCCATTCTGTTAATACTTTTTTTAATTTATATGTATTAAGGGGGTAAATAGAGAGAATAGCATTAATTTTATTATATAAGTACGGGCCTAAAAAGCAGTAAAATCGATGTGATAACGTTGTTTTGTAAATTATGTCAGTTTGATATATTTTATACTGCCTACGTTTCCCTGCATTAGTTAGAGGATCGAAATTAGTTAGTGAGTGTGACTTAATAACTAGTCGAAAAATAAAAAGTTGCCTTACTGTAAGGACATTGGACTTTTGATATAAGTCTGTTGTAGGGTACAAGAACGGTAGGTAAAGTGCCACCTTTAACACTGCCCTTTGGGCACGTTCTAGTTTTATCATAGTGGATTTAGCAGCACCTCCCCAGGACGTAATGCAGTACATCAGTATTGACTGGCATAGGGCAAGATACGTTGTTATTAGGACATTCTTGTCACATACATGTCGTAAGTTTTTGAAGATGTAAATTAGTTTCCTAGTTCGGGAACTTAGTATATCTATGTGAGCTTGAAAATTTAAATTTTTGTCAATTACGATTCCTAAGTCTTTGATTGTATCAGCTAGTTGTAGTTCCTTGCAGGTACATGGAGAGGTAACATTACGGTTATAACATAGATGTGCAAAGATGGGTTGAGATGCCTCGGTATGCGGGTTCCTATTATTTGATCGGAAAGCTATGTATTTAGTCTTATCGACATTCAATGATAGGAGGTTGCAGTTGAGCCAACTAGTAACTCTATTTAGGCCCTCTTGTGCATTCCGATACGTATCTCGCCAAGAATCACCGTTAAAAATTAATACAGTGTCGTCTGCAAATGTGACAATTTTTCCAGTGTTAGATATGTTTAATTGGCAAAGATCGTTAATAAATATTAGGAACAACGTTGGCCCGAGAATACTTCCTTGTGGAACGCCAATGTCTATAGGAAGATCATGACTACGTACACCATCCATCTGAACACATTGTGAGCGATCTGTGAGGTAACTGGCAAAAAACTGCAGTTGCATTCCACGCACACCCATCCGATCCAGTCTACCGAGCAGTAGTGGGACAGAGACTGTGTCAAATGCCTTGGCTAAATCTAAAAAAATGGCTAATACTTTTTTCTTTTTATCCATATTAGTGACTATATAATTTGTAAGCTCAAAAACAGCGTCATCGGTTGACCTGTTCCTGCGAAATCCGAATTGGGAATTCGAGAGCAAGTTCTTGGTTTCCAAGTACTTGACTAGTCTGTTGTTGACAACTTTTTCAATGATCTTTGAGAAGCCAGGAAGAATGGATATGGGCCTATAATTATTCACACAGTCTCTGTCACCGGTTTTATAAATTGGATGAACAAGTGCTCGCTTGAATGCTTTTGGAAAGATGCCGGACGAGAATACTAAATTACATATATAAACAAGTGGTTCAACTAAAATACTTTTGTATCTTTTTATAAATTTGTTGGAGATACCGTCTAGGCCAATTGCGCAATCATTTTTGAGTTGAGTTATAATTAAGTCTATTTCATAAACATCTGTCGGCCGAAGTACAAATGACTGCGATTGGGTCACCAGTTGATAGGGTTCATTCACGTTTAGTGAGTTTGTCGATTGCAAGTTTCCTCCAATGATTTTTCCAATATTAGTAAAATATCTATTAACTGCGTTAGCTGATTCTAGATGGTTATTGTTGGTTATCAATTCTAATGCTGGGATTCTGTTTTTATTAGTGTACGTGATGGTTTTAATGACTTTCCAAAGTTGTTTAATGTTATGTTTGGCATTATTAATTTCTAATTTTTCATATTCTCTTTTGGCCTTTTTGATTAAAGAATTAGTGAAATTGCGATAGCGAGTATAGGTTAGTTTATGAATTTCGTTACTTGGATCTTTTTTTGTCTTCTGATATAATTTGTCCCTATTTCTTATACACTTTAGTATCCCCTTGGTAATCCATGGTTTTAGAATGTTTTTACGTATGGGGGTACGTCTGATTTTGGTGCAAGATTCTAATTCTCTATTTAAGGTTGTAATAAAAAAGTCAACAGCGTTGTTTACGTCACCCATTGAAAATATTGGACTTAGATTTATTTTATTCAGGACTTTGTCAAGAGTGTCGTAATCGACTATTTTGATATTTTTTACGGATTTATGGGTATTGGGAAGCATATCAAAGCTAAGTATAACGGTGTAGTGGTCAGTTATGGTCGTATGTGCAACAAAGCATTTTGCAGAAAGTTTGGTTTTGAGGATGGCGTGGTCAAGACATGTATGAGTATGTGTTGGAATACAATGGGCAGGTAACATGCCATGTGCGGCCAAAAGATTCAAATAAGATTCTGCTCTATTGTCTTTTGTCGTGGGTGCAATATCGAGATTTATGTCTCCTGTAATAATTATGTTTCTAAATGAAGCTAGACTGGTTAGTATATTATTTAATGATTCTAAGAATTTAGAAATGTTTTTTTCACCGGGGCGACGATATATTGCAAGAATGACAGTGGTCGTATTAATTTTTATCATAAGACAATTAACATCCTCGAGATGAGGTTCTGATATATTATAATTACTTGGGGACTTCGAATAAACCACTACACCCTCATTTTGCGTCTTGTTGACTGTAGTTGAAGCGTGACTATAGCCTTTCAACTCCGGTATGCGATCGTTGTTATGTAGCCAACATTCAGTCAGTATGATTAAATCCCAAGCGACATTAGAGCTATGTAATAATGTTTCGAAGTGTAACATATTACAGTTGATGCTTCTAATATTTTGTACGATCATATTTAGAGACGAATTGACTGGATATAGCATGTTGGCGCAAATATTTTCAAGATCACAAGTAAAGCTTTCAGCTATTGATAAGCTATCCAATTCACAGTTAATCTGAGTATTATTTAAATCGAAAATTTGGATTTTTTAAATATTACCTTGTCAAATTTGACGTAGAAATAATCTATCGTGTATTTGTATTTACAATAGAAGAGCAAGGGACGTAACGGTTAGCCAATCAGCTCAACCGTTGGTGTGTAACGTTTATGTCAATCAATCGGCGCTCACAACGGAGGCTATGATTCGCGATTTATCTGAGGTAGATTTTTGCAATGCTTCTGATAATAGCTCATATGATTGTGGAAATAAATACACAGTAGGATGGTAACGTGGTACGTACTACTACTTACCAAATTGAGATTCAGAGAGTGCTTCAGCCAAGAACTCGGCCTTCTCCCTCGTGTCGATGACAGCCAGGGAGCCGTTGTGGTACCCACTGTGAAGTATATAGTATATAGTCATTCTTTTCACGACATATTTCGTGTTAGAGTCATTAATGTGGTATAATTCAAACAACCAACGCAATGTATACCTCAATTTTGATATAACTATTTATGGGTCTCACAATCTTTTGTCACGTGTGGCAATTGAAAAGTGACTGTACTGGTTAGATGAGCACTTTAACTGTGGCACCATCTGTACAGTATGACACCGTTATTGTTAGACTTCCACTCGAAACTCTAGTAGTGCTCGAGGGACTTGGCCTCTTCTGGAAAACTAACCCTAGTACGCCAATGCCGTAACATGAACTGAGCTATTACGTCATCTTGTCGTCATCATGTACTTCACTCAAAGGTAACATAATAATAGCAACACTGGCACAGACGGCGTAGTGGTTCATGTGATCGCCTGCCCACTGCCGCCGCGCCAAGAGTGGGTTCGATTTCCACACGGGACAAACATATTTGGTATGATCCACAAATAGTTGTACCGATTCTCGAGTTCTTTGTGTCCGTTGTTTGAATGTTTGTAAAATACTCAAAAATAGACTACTGTTGTTATTAATTTAGTGGTTTACTTACCGACACAGTATGAGCGCGTTCTCCCAGCTGACGAGTGAGTTCTGTATGAGGTACTCTCTGTTGCCTGTCACGAACGACTCCCACTTGTTGTCCACTGTGTTCGGCACTGGAACAAACGTAGACACGCATAGATACACTACATTAAACGATATAGGTATATTGGAAGCTTCTGGGGTATGCTGTTGGCTGAGACTGAAAAGAATATGTTGGGATCAGTACTGACTGTCTGATAACAGACTCAGTGTCTGTGCATGAGGTCTTGTGTTCGATGGGTATCGGGCAAAGTTTTATTAGAATATTCTGAAGAGTGTCGGAGTCTGAAAATGCGTCCGGTAGACGTCAATTATTTCGCCTATTACATAGCGCCTAAAAGCATAAATAGCGAAATATGGATCTGATACACCTTTTCTTTCCGAGATATAATCCTACTAATTAATTTAAACTAGCGATCGCTGAGTGCTCGAAATTCGACCAAAATTTGCCTGTAAGATATTGCTGATATATGTCATTATACATATATTGAGGTATGTAACCATAGATACGCGCTTCGACTGCGTGTGTCAAATGCATGGTTGTGTGCGTGTAGTGCTTCTCCATTAATTTAATGTATCTATTTCTGATGCATATTTTATAAAAATATTAGGATTCGCAATATAAACTTATACTGTGCCAAATTTCATACTCCTCCGTCCGCGATTTTCGTAAAAAGGGGTACAAAGTTTTTGCTTCACGTATTAATATATAGATTTTCATTTGTGTTGAATATAAATACATTATTATAAACATCAATTGATAATTACTTGTATATAGGACTTGGGCAAAGAAAAATGTATTCTTTAGCAAAGCGGACGACAAAATAAGTCTTATGTTCGCATATCTAATTCCCTTTTTTTGTCTGGTACTTTAGTTATATAGCAAATTTGAATACCAGCTAATACAGACACAATAAGGAATACCTGTGATATATTATGTAAACTCCATGAATGCCGTTTCATTTATGAGCCTTGGTAATTCATTCACTTATTGGTTTGGCACTAGAAAACAAGCTGTCTCTGACACTAACTCACAATAATCAACATTATTGAGGCGGACATTACCTAGCGGTTCACTTTAAAAGCGCTTTGATTTTTCTTCTGGTGGAATAATTATAAAAATCAACAGCGTTTAGAAGTCGGTGACTTTGACGATTCATTAAATAATATTAACATGTTGTTAATAACCACATACATGTGTTTCATAAATAAAAACCGCAGTTAAACGTTAAAGGGACTATACAATTACACAAGTAACTAAATTAACCGATCTAACAACACTTTTGTCATAGTACCGACATTAAGAAAATAAATAAGCTTACCAACTGATTGTTTATTCACGCAATTTTACACAATCAGCCGGTAAATATGCTAATAATTTACCTTACAATTGATAGGTGCTCGATACTTAAATACATAACTCACGAGCCGGTAGACGAACTCGAAACAATTCAAACTAAATTTAAAAATGCAATACGTTTGCCTTCGCTCTGCACCGAGTGGTCGTAGAAGGTAGTCAATGTCACGAGACTTACGACTCAGTAAGTACACTGGTAAAGCGATTATTCATTCTAGGAAGGCTACCTTTGACTTACCAGGACAATATTATGGCTTTTTATATTACCGATGCGCAGGATCCTGCAGCTCAAAGCGATAAGTGGCTGCCGTGACTAGCCTATGGTTGTATTACCGGGGTATTACTTACACGTTTGCATCTCTAGAGAAAAGGAAATAAAGATAAAAGGAATGGCAGAGGTAGATACGTGCCCCTTAGGGACCTTTTCACCCCGGTAATATATTTTACTACTGTTTACTTACGCCGGTTTTCTGCAAGAAGATGGTATCTTGCCTGTTGAAGCTAGCTTAAACATATTGTCACCAAATTCTCTTTAATCAATTGATTATTAATAAATTACAAACCTCTATATTGCTCATGGTAGCTCGCCAAACACAAATTAACCACTAATAAAATCGAGCCTAGTGCCCACACGTCCATCTTGCAAGCTATCCTGTCACAGGAGTAACACAAGATATTCAAAAAAAGCACAGTATGGCGTCGTTATTGACATAACTTAGTGTGTTATTTGAATGGTTTATTGATATTCCTGTCGACCATATTTTCTAAATATGCGCTTGCACATCACACACGTGTTATGGTGGGTGACACATGCCTGAGAGTTACACTAACTGATAAATATTATAATAATAACAAATGGTGTTAGTCCGCCATTAGTCATGTATTGACACACACGTATAATTATATAACTGCACTGGGAACTATCTTCGTAATGGTAGAAATGTTAAAGATTGTAAAGTTGTTTAAATGTTTGTTACGCAAGAACACGTACACAGTTTAATGCATTTGTATGAAATTTCCTTACAAAACACATTACATGCTACTATATACGGATTTTATCGCATTATAAAGAAGCCATATTTAAAATGCAAAAAAGGTGCATCAGAGTAATGTTCGGATTACAGATCACAGACTCATGCCGACCTTATTTTATTAAATACAACCTTTTACCTTTGCCATGTCTCTATATATATGAGGTTGCTGTTTTTGTTAAGTCTAACCCCAAATTGTTTAAAACATTAAATGAAGTTAGCAATCGCAATCGACGTGACAATACAAAATGATGTGTGAAAATGTCAAATACTGCATTATTACATAAAAGTATATTTTGTTATGCTCCAAAAATATATAATAAAATACCAAAAGCTATCTGAGATTTAAATGTCACTCTGTTCAAAAATCTGTTGAAATGTTATTTAGCTGAGAAATGTCTTTATAGTATCTCGGATTAACTCATTAATGACTTTAAAATGTAAGTAATATCTTTTCTTTTTTTTATGTTTCATATAATTGTAATTTATTTTGTTTATTAATAATATATTTAATTTAATTTTCTATTTTATCTGACATGTAAAGAACATTGATAAACTATTATTGTATTTGCATTTAACTTAATTATCTTAATTATCTTTATTAACGTTTTTATTATTGTACACCCTATAGGTATGTTGCAGTGAAACATGCTAAATCTTACCACCTGTATCTATATTGTACCTGAGACAAACAATAAATTTTCATTTCATTTCATTATTTATTTTACACTTTATTACAAAATTTTTAAACTGTTACCGTACTTCTAGATACTATTAAACTTTACTAATTTTAAGCTAATTAAATTATTAAAGCTATTTATATGTAAGTTTACACTTTCCCCGACGTTTCGGTTGCTTTTCAGCAGCCATGGTCACGGGGAGACTCCCCGTGTAGTAGTAGTTTAATTTCAATGAATAACATTCGCGTAAACAGAAGACAATATTACATTACATGCTACTTATTGTATTAAATTGTCATTAAAACTACATATATTTAATCTAAAGGACAACGATTATAGTTTAATATTGGACATAAAAATGACATTGTATTTCTTGAACTAGACCAGAGACCTATGTTTCTAATATTACATTATTATTCCACTGCTAATATAGCAAGGGTCTCCGAGAAACGTTTCTACACATTGTACTACAAACACCTTCTTCTCTCCTAGCCTTTACTATTCCCACGTCACTTGGGGTCGGCTTTTTTGAACTAATCGGAATTGACTGGATATCAGTTTTTACACGGAGCGGCTGCCACCTGACTTCCGCAACCCGAAGGCTAACGATACCCTAAGGCTAGACTAGTGTCAGGATATTAGGGGGTACTGACTTTCCCTTGCTTTTCGTTATTGGGAAAATAACGACTGCCATAGATGTTCATGGCAGCCGGGACCAACGGCTTAACGTGCTCTCCGAGGAACGGAGCAGGCGATAATTGTCAATCAATACGCACATAATTTCGAAAAGTAATATACTTTCCGGAAGTCAGAGGTGCGCGACGTGGGTTCGAACCCGAGACCCTCTGCGTTACAGTCTGTTGGTCTCCCCACTGAGCTATCGCTGCTTTTTATTGTACTACAAACATATAGGTAGGTATAGTTATACTATTAAAATAAATTTAAACTATGACAATTATAAATAAAACATTGCTCAAATATACATTGTATAGTTTTTGTTACTATAGGTCATGGCTTAGATTAACTTATGAATACATGTTAATCCAAGTCACAATAATATAAATATTATGTGTCAAAATGGGTGGCCGTAGCATACCACGAGCGAAGACGCAAGTGCAGAAATCTAACTAATGTCACAAATACGAATGGGAATTAGCTCGTTACGCTTTTGTTTATTTAATTTTTGCACGAAACAGAACACGCGCGGAGTCACCGCCGCGCGCGCTCGGCCCGGACCCGTCCGCCAGCTCCATCCATCCAGAGATAAAAACTAGTAGGTGCATACATTATTTTACGCATTAACTTCCCGACCGATCATCATGACGTTTCGCAAACATGTTGTCAGGGCTACAGTAAAAGACATAGGGGTATCTGCATTCCAGGAAAAAAATCTGTT
This sequence comes from Catocala fraxini, assembly GCA_930367265.1. Lineage (NCBI taxonomy): Eukaryota > Metazoa > Arthropoda > Insecta > Lepidoptera > Erebidae > Catocala > Catocala fraxini. The sequence goes on from OV884051.1 coordinate 15,124,572, forward strand.
GCCGAGCGAGCACAGCCGTCGGCAAAATCTAGTCTATATCTATACTAATATTAAAAAGAGATTAAACTAAACAACTAATAAACCGATCATAAGAATTATTTCACTGATAGAAAGCTATAGATATTATCACCAATTAACATAGGCTACATTTAGTTTTAAAAAGGTTTTGTTATTAACATAACCTAATTTAACAAGCGAAGCCGCGGGCAAAAGCTAGTCTAATTAAAAAATGATATTTCAAAGCCCGCGCTTTGTAGTGTGGTCGAATGAGCTCAACCACGACATGCGAGTAAAGTTGAAGAATTAATAATTACTAGCGGTCGTCAAGTAGTCGAAATTCGACCATTATTAAGGTTTTATTGTCTATGACTATACCCTTATAATCACATTTAATTTATTCACCTACTCCACAAACATATATATGTATGTATATAACCGTAGTTGCGAAGAATTTTTTGATATCAGCCGTACAATGCCGAAATACTACGAACGCGATTCGTCTGCTTGTGTCAAATGCATGGTCGTGTGCATGTAGTGTTTTTTAATTAATTTAATATATTTCTAATGCATATTTTATAAAAAATATTAGGATTCGCCACTTCATATCCATATAAACTTAAACTGTGCCAAATTTCATACTCCTCCTGCCGCGCAATTTTCGTAAAAAGAGGTACAAAGTTTTTGCTTGACGTATTAATATAATATGGGAACAAGCCGCTTATCGTTTTATTTTTAGTGTATTCAGTATTGCTAAAACATATCAGGCTTGCCTTTTTTGGAAGCTGGGCCGTTTGCTGGAGGGGAAGGCAGACACTATAATTAGCCGTTTGCTACGATCTTGGCATACTCATCTTGCTTAATTCTTTCTTATAATACTGTTCATGCGCTCTCGTCGGTTTATGGAGTACCACAAGCCTGGCCATACTTGAGAATTGGTGCAATTTACTCAAAGCGCCCGCCGAGGTCATCGTATCCCGTTTGCCCTAATTACATTTGTCTTACAATTCCCTGGACGGTCTTTTGTTATCGAATCTATATCTATATAAAAGATTGCCTCGTTGGTGCAATTGTAACGAATGCAACTGCTATGCATGATATCCCGGGTTTGTTTCTCAGTTCGGACAAAGTGTTATTGAGTGCTTCTGTTAGTTTTACACTAGCGTCTCAGGTTCTGGACTTGTGTTGTTTACTTGCATTCTGGTGTCTGGTAGGCAACAATAGGCTTAGTTTGTTTACTGGGCACCTAAAGCCGTAGCTGGCGATAGGAAGGTACAATACGCTAATTATAGTTTTGAGGATATGAGTGTGAGTGAATGATAAACTTCTTATGATGGTGTCCCTGTTTGTTTTTATTTTTCTAGTTTATATTATTATTTAGTTTTCTTTTATTATTTTGTTGGCCTTTAGTGTGCCAAATAAATCTGTTTTCCTTTTCTGAATGAGTTTGATGTATGTATATATGTATGTAACCTCATACCGCTGGTTATTCTTAGCTACTTAGCTGTTATATATTTTTCCACATAAATGCAATTATACGGCAGTTAAATTAAAAATCATACAGATGAATTGAAACCTCCTCCTTTGATGGCGGTTAAAACCAAAACGTAAATGTAGATAACATCATAACTAAAGGTTGTGCGCTAATACTCACAGCTCGTCGACGAAGGCCGCTCGGCTGGCGGCGGCGGCGGATATTGAAACAAATAGCCGAACTAATAATTTTCCTTTGGCGACGGCCCGCGTGCTGCGAGAGGGAGGCTTTTATAGCGCTATCCTATATATTTGATAGCCTGTTATATACTGACTACCGCGGTACATAGCCTCGGTTGTGTCGCCTTGGCTTTGTTTCAGTGATGTCAAGAAAACACAGCCATAATATTAAACCTATTTTAATTGTTTTTACTATTACCTTTAGTTTATTTTAAAAGTTATTATAATGTAAACTTATTTATACTGATAATAATAGCTAAGCAGTTTGTCGCTCGAAACACAGGTTTAACCTAGTTCGGGCAAATATCTATAAGTGCATTTTATGTTATTGTTAAGATGCAAATGTAAAACTAAGAATGTATAGGTACCAAAATAAATAAATTATTATCATTATTATTATTATTGGCGGCGGTTACCGCTTGCTATCAGGTAAACAGCTGGCCTTATTGTCACGTAACAGCATATTAAAAATTAAGAGGGTAGTTAGGGTGTTAGTGGTTTTCGATATGGTCAAGATTTTTCTATGAGTGCGACATGGGGCAACAGAATTTTATTTAACCTTATTTTAAAAATGAACTCTGCTACTATAGAAGCACAAACAGGCCTCGATATCAACTATTTATGAGCCTACGCCAGGAATTGAATGTGCTGTATTCATTCCTGGCGTATATGCTCTATATTTATCTCTGTTGCATTCGATATTATGTAATATTATGTAAGTACTTGATTATCGTATAGTGTAATTAATGCGATAGTTGACGCATACACTGGATTAAATTGCTTAATCCTATTTGATTAAGAATATATATATTTTTATATATGAGGTATATTGTTTTAGCTACATCGTGTTTATAAGATGTAAAATACTGTAATTTTACAATGCCGATTTAAAGAAGTAGCCGTGAGTTCTCCGGTTTCGTTTCATAGTCATCAATTCTTTGCCGGTACTTAGCCACTAACATAAATAATAATTAATACTATTTTAATGAGATTTTCTGTCAAGAAATGTCGAGTAGCAACATGGAACCACGGTTCCCTATCCATTTGCATAATATTTCAAAACATAATATAACATAGCATATTTTTGTTTGTCATAATTATTTTTACGCATAACAGATTACGCATATTTTTTTAAGCATAGTCCTGAAGTGGAATTGTATATTATACCAACAGGCCGCTGCGCTGCCGCGTCCACCAAAACGTATTTTTCGGGTTGTCACTTAGACAATTATGTCAATATAAACGGTAAGCCAATAACAATTATGGAAAAGTATTATTATGCCAAAATAGTTATGCTAAAGTATATTAGGAAAACAAAAACATTATGCGAAATGAAGGCTTCCGTGGATTCACTACAGATCATTATATTGCCATAGTATAGTTATGTTATGAGCGCCGTCTAGTTCTAATAACTATCTATGTTACCGGTATGATCCAGGTTCGGCAGCGCGGTCAGAACCTGGTCTTCCATGCGTCCAGTCTATGTTAACTTACCGAGATGTGGATATAGCGTACTGGTACAAATAATAAACTGGCTGACTCTCTTCTACATAGCTACATCCTATTTCGTCTGACAGTTAATACGCAATAATATTGAAAAATTGAATTATTATTCTTTGACTATTAATAAAGTGTCTATTTTGGTAAACCGGTGAACTTTGCAGTAAACCCCTTATCATAACAAACATCATTATAGATAATGGAAGCACGAAACTAGGCATCCCACTTGCTTAGTTTCATAATAAGTCAAGCACGATGTTGAACGAGTCCACAAAGGAGCACCGCTTACGTCGCGTCGTCGCCGCACCGCTCTGTACCGAGTTATAGACCGACCTAGACTAGACTAGGACGATTTATATATTAGTACATAAGTTAGGCTACAAAGATAAGTATAACATATCAGTTTAACATAAATATCAAGGCTTGCTTTTCACCTTAAGCTTATATCTAACACTAGCTTCTGCCTGCAGCTTTGCCCGCGTGAATCCCACGAGGTCACAAACCTGGATTGATTCAGTATACACCCCGTTTTGGCCCAACCCGTAACCCTGAATTGACAGAATCTGGGGCCTGCGACCAGCGAGGAAGAAGATAGACTATACCCTTTCCCAGAATACAATCTGTCTCATTCTCAATTTCTAAAGTGTAACAGACAGAAAGACAGAGCATCTTTCGCATTTATAATATGGATAGTACCTGTAATGTTAGAAATACGATGATTATAGTAAACTAGCTGTGTCCCCGCGTTCTCATCCACGTTTATCGTTACTGCTACATTCCCGTGGATCGTAACGTGATGTTATATATTATATCTGGATAAATAGAGATATCAGATGTGATAAAAAAAAATATATATATTTGAACAGTTAATTAAGAAAAATCATCATGTTCATACATGTATTATTCAATGACACTCACATGTCGTGATAAATGAAAAAGTCTTTTTTTATTTATCCTGGATCGAGCATTTTAGCAATGTATGGTGGGATTTTGGGCTCACATGAAGATACCGCCACTGTGTACAAAACGGGTTTAATTTACCTAAAAATATAAAAATAGCATACTGTCTTTATTAATTTATTTATTTTCATAACAATTTTTACATTGTGTTGAAAGTATATGATTTAAAACAATGTTAATTACAGTACATAATTAGTGATGTGCTTCACATCACTATTTGCCATTTAGGAGTTTGGTTACCAATAATTTATTATAATTCTATGCGGGGATGTATGATCAATGATCATATAATAACAATTTATATAAAACTATAATTTCTACTTTAAATATGTCATGCAAATAATAATACAATATGTCAGTAAAGATAATAATATGTCAGTGAATAATTAGATAAAAATTAGAAACGTGTAACGTGTGTGTCACGGCTATATCCGTGATAAAGCAAGCAGAGTTGTCTTACATCCGTGTTCTCCATGTTTTCAGATCTAACGTAATAGGGTGAAGTCTATTTCCTTATACCAAGAATAGTCCTCAACTACGTGTTACTACAAAAAAATCTTGACAACAAAACTCATTAACATTCCCTGATCAGGGTATCAAAGCCTGAAGACAAGCCTGATGACTTTTCGACGTTATGTGCGTATTAAATAGTTATTTAAAGCTCGCTTTAACGGTGAAGGAAAACATCGTGACGAAGCCTGCATGTCTAAGAGTTATACATAATGATCTCTAAGATATGTGAAGTCTATAATATTGTCTTCTGTTTACGCGAATATTATTCATTGAAATTAAACTACTATATATGGAGTCTCACCGTGCCCATGGCTGCTGAAAAACAACCCAAACGTCGGGGAAAGTGTAAAATTAAATTAAATCTAAATAGTTTTAATAGTTTTAATAATAATTCAATTAGCTTAAAAATTAGTAAAGTTTAATAGTAGTAGTAGTGTAACAGTTTTTCAAAATTATGTAATAATGAGTCAAATAAACAACGCGATAAAATCCGTATATAGTAGTTTAATTTTATGTGAAGTCTGCCAACGCGCACTGTGCCAAAGTGATGGACTATGGCCTAACCCTTCTCACAGTGAGAAGAGGCCCGTGCCCAGCAGTGGGACAATTAAATACAGGGCTGATAAATGTAACAAGAGTGAGACGGCATGCGATTTGTGTTCCGGATAACTTTTACTTGATAGTTGTGAAAATGGCCATTAGTCTCGTACTCGCATACACAAAAACAATTTAAATCAAAAGAACACAATCATATACAATTGTGTACATCTAAACAACGAATTATTTATTATATTGTGAGTTCAACGATCTTTTTATGAACTGGTAACAACATTTGTTCGTAACTTTGACAATTCGTTGCAATTCAAATAGTGGACGATAATTAAATCCAAAATGATGAATTCTTTTTTGCATTTTATATAAAAATATTATTATAAAGGATTTGCAGTAGAACGTTAAAAATAAAATCTTATAAGAGTGTACAAAACGAATTTGGATATTGGATGAGCAGGCTCAGACGTTACGTGACTTCAAATGTTCGAGGCTAAAGACTAATTTTGCTGTTATTTACGTACCTACTAATATTATAAAGTGGAAAGATTTTAATTTTTGTTTGTTTCTTTGTTTGTAAGGTTTTAACTGAAACAGTGATCAACAGATTTTAAATCTTATTTTGCCATTATAAAGCTTTATTATCAACGAGTAACAGCAAATATTTTATTTAAATAAAGTACTGTTACTAACATCACCTAGCCTACTTTTATGCGAGCGGATCCGCGGCTAAAAGCTAGTAAATTACAAAATAGTAAATTAATATACCTATGAAATCAACCCTGTGTATAAACAGCCCACTGCTGGGCACGGACCTCTTCTCAGTCCGAGGAGGGGGAGGCTGTAGTCCACCACGCTGGCGGGTTGGCATACTTCACACAATTTCGAGAACATTATGAATCAGACATGCAGATTTCGTTCCGAAACGCCCAATTATTTTTAGAAACTATGTTATAATGTAATATTTTTATGTTTATTATTTTATTTGGCAAGCGTAGCTGTCCGTGGCCTCACTGGACTTATCAGAAAATCAGCGCTGCACTACCTACCATGGTGCTGCAGCATTATGCTGAGATAAGTGCCATTTTTGGTCTCGCACTGGCGGTATGATGTAATTATGTAAACAGCTTAATTTTATGTTTTCTTTGTTTTTATTTTTGTATCTCTAAAATTTTTTTTTTTTTGTTCTTTTCTTTTTGTTTTATGCCAGTGTAGAGATTAAAATAAACTATTTTCTTTCTTTCTTTCTTTCTATTTCCTCACGATGTGGTCGAGCCAGCCATAACTAACTATTTAATACGCACATAACTACGAAAAGCCAGAGGTGCACGCCTACACTTACAGATAAAATACTCATCACTTATGTTTCAAAGGTAATTTCAACACTGGCTACACCTCCTGTGTCGCAGAGCCTAGACAAACATTATAACAACGAACACATAGAACACCGGGCGCCACACTCGGCATCTATGGAGAGCTGTCACCGAGGCTCGTGGATTATCCTATGGACCCTACTCACAGCGCGTGCATGTTATATTTAGATACATACCAATGAAAGCAGCGATAGCCTAGTGGAACACCGATAGACTGCCACGCAGAGGTAACGAGTTCGATCCCAAGGCGCACACCTCTGACGACGAAGTTATGTCCGTATTTAATAGCTAATTATCGCTCGTTTTAACGGTGAAGGAAAATATCGTGTGGAAACCTACATGTCTGAGAGTTCTCCATAATGTTCTCGAAGATATGTGGAGTCTGCCAACCCTGGGCTGGCAGACGTGATGAGCTATGGCCTAATCCTTCAGCAGCGGTACAGTTTAATACAGGGCTGGTATTATAAAAATGAATTTGAATAAGCAAAAATATGAAATTGTTAAATATAATATTTTAAGTCTAACTAATAACAGTCTGAGACTAAATTAAGCTCGCATCGTACAATATTGTTAAAAAGTAAATTGATTCACGTTAGGGTTAAATATTTGGATGTCTTAGGATAAAAGTTATTTACGTAAGATTTAAATTAGACAAGTCGGTTCACTCACTAGGAAAGTACATTTCGTGAAACTATTTAGATGCGCAACTTGAATTAATAATAGTACCTATAAACAAAAACAAAGCTCTATTAAACATTTAATCTTTGTATAACCAACAATTCTATCTAATAATCTTTGTACAAAAATAAATATCTAATATATTTGTGTTCTAAGTTTAGAAGCGACAAATCCGGGAAGGCACTCATTTCCCTTTTATTGGTGACTAGGAGGCATACCTAGGGGTAGAAGTGGTCGCCTCGCCCGCGCCGCTGCCACTGCGCCGAGTGTTGTGGGTTCGAATCCAACACGGGACAAAAATTGTGTTATCCACAAATGGTAGTACCGAGCAGGGATGTTGCGGATGCACATATTTTGATATCCGCGGATGCGGATACGGATATTTAAAGGCTCACATCCGAGAATGCGGATGCAGATGTGGATGTCCAAATTGATGCAGAAGCTCCGCAATTGCGGATGCGGATGTTGATAAAAATTGTGCATCTTATAAAAAGTATGTTATCAGCTCTGCAAGTTCAAGCTCGTTTTGTAAAGGTTCATACGTTTAGCTATACCATTTTCTGTTGTGTGTTTCTTGATTCTCATTTTCACTTGAAGAATCATCGCGCCATTCATCGGCCCTTCCATTTTATTTCTTGTTGCAACCTGTGCTAAATCTGGATCCGCATTAACATCCGTGTTGATTAATGCGGATGCGGATGCAGATGTCCAAATAAATGCGGAAGCTCCGCAATTACGGATGCGGATGCGAATATTCGCAACATCCCTGGTACCGAGTTTAGATGATCTTTGTGTCCGTTGTTTGAATGTTTGTAAAGTTAGAGCAGGAGTTGTTTTCTCTTTTAAACAAATGTGGTTGTTTTTGATCATTTAAGACTAAGGATATTTGTCCTATAAACCTAAGTAAAATAAAAATAAACAGCTTTCCATCAAACAATATTGACAAAATTAGGTCGTCAAGCATAAAAAAGGTAAACATTGTGCATGATCGCGTTAATACCCGTTGCTTATTATATAAATATTGACGAAATAGTTTGTAGAAAAACATAACCGACTTTCTTTACAAAACGGTTATTTCAAAGCTCAGTATGATATCTTGTCTGTACCCACGCCTGTTAGTTATCTAAGAGTACTGATTCACTTGAATGCCAGTTTTTCTGAGGAGCGATTGCGATCTGACGTCAGCAGTCCAAAGAGTTAGCGATATTTTAAGGGCTACAGATATCTGAGCAATTTAGGGGAATTTCTATTTGCCGTACCTGTTTTCAGCTTATAGAGCACTAGATTTTGCTACCGGCTTGGCTCGCGTAAATGTAGGTTATGTTAGTAAAATTAAATCTGTTTGACCTGGGGGTGGCGGGCTTTGTGGGCCTGCCCGCCATCCGTTCAGCACCAGGTCCGAGAGGCGGCGTGCGTGTTCCCATGCGCGCCTCTATTTCGAGTCCGTCTCCCCTCTAGGGGGGACAGTAGGGAGTGTTAGAAGTGCCTCTGGGTAGGTCTTTCGTGTAGTGGCCTGCCGTTTCATACGGCGGGCCGAAACCTCGGCGCGGTAGTCGTAAAGCCCCGTCGATAGTGGTTTTGTCGAGGAACACCGTGGTAGGTTTAGTCGGTATTCCGGGAGGTACATTTTCTTCTTAACATCTTTCTTTTACCACGGCGAGTCCGACATAACCCCTCCGCCCGCCCCCGCGGAGGGGTATGCGTCATGCATTCCTCCATGTAAAAAAAAAAAAATTAAAATTAAATCTAAATATATAGTTGTATAATTGAAACAGCTTAAGTAGAAGTAAACAGTACCTAGTGGAACTGTTCAACAACAGTCGTTTAACGTTTTAAAATGATGTAATAATATAATTAGTGTCTTATAAAAAATAAACAACGCGATAAAATCCATATAAAGTTTGTTTAATTTCAATGTAGGTATAACATTCGCGTAAACGTAAGACAATATTAGTTACAATAACTACACAGATAGCGCTGTGGTGTTATGGTTGCGTCGCCCTTATCACTGCGCGTATTGTTGTGGGTTCAACTTTAAGTAAACGGCAGAAAAAATATGTGTGGTTCAGAAATATTAGTTCCGAGGTTGAGTGTTCTAGATATGTTGGTTGTACGGAGCAGCCACAGCCTAGCAGGAGTCCGTTAGATAGCCACGCAGAGGTCTCCAGTTCGACCCCAAGGCGCCCATCGCTGTCGAAGTTATATGCGTATTAAATAGTTAATTATCGCTCGTTGTGATGGTGAAGGAGAACATCGTGAGGAAGCCTGCACGTTTGAGAGTTCTACATAATGTTCTCGAAGATATGTGAAGTGTGCCAACCCGCGCCGGGCCAGCGTGGTGGGCTATGGCCTCACCCTTCACTCACTGAGAAGAGGCCCGCGCGCAGCAGTGTGATGGCTCATTGTAGGGCTGGTATTATCATAAAGAGCCATGCGGACTAGGAGCTATTCCTAGAGTGGCAGTCGTTTTCAACACTTTCTTTAACGAGTAAAAGTTATTAAGGTTTCTATTTTTTTACATTATATGTATATGCTACTATGCCCAAGACTTTGTCCGCGTGTAGTGCGTGTTTTCATTTGCATGGATTCGTACATCCATACAGGTAAAACATGGCTTCGAAATTTGTTTAACTCTAAGTTCTAAAGACTAAAATCCGTGCGCTTGCGTTTTCGCGTGAGGCCGGAGTAAACAAGTAAGTAGACAAAAATTGCAAAAAGTGTCGTTCTGTGTTTAGGAGATGCTAAATATCTTCTTAAACAATACATCACCTACAATGTATAGTTGCTCTGTCGTGGCGGAGATTACAATCAATCAAACATTACAAAGAACGATTAGAGTCAAAACTACTATTTGTGAAATCACGAATCGGTCGCCTCGTTGCAGTCCGCGTCGCGGTGCCGTTGCGTTTGTTGTTGTGAATTATGACAATTACAAGGTTAATTCCTTAATCCGTTTTAATTGCATAGCTTTCCATTTAATTCCATTATCTTCATTTGCATAAACATGTGTAATAAGAACACAAATGCAGATGTTTCATATTTTACAATCTTACTGTTACATATTTTATTTTGATATACTTAACTAATATTGTGTAAGAATTATATTACATAATATGCTACATAATTGTAAGATAATATATGAACCTAATTTTTGAGTAAATGATTTTTGATTTATAATTATAATCTAGAATCTTATAAAAGGAAAACACGATGGTATGAAAATGTCTCTTCAGCAAGCAATACAGAGAAGGCTCTTAATATTCTTATATCTTATAATCACAATATTTGTACAAATTTGTCCACTTCATTATTTTTAAACATACGTAGTTACATACATGGTTTCAAAAATGTAGCAGGAGAAGTATCACGCCCTCGTTTAGTTACAATACATGTTTATAGCCGGCAATAGGCTCGCTCGCTGTTACTCATTATCATAATCATTTATTTGCATGAACATAGGTTGTACGTAAGATCTTAAAATAAACAAAACAGTCCAGAGGTCGTATCCTACCTTATCAGGTGTGCAATTTTATACAATTTTAAGTAATTAGTTAAAGTAACAGTTAATAAAAAATCTGCTCAAAATATCATCATTGGATCCAATAATTTATAGAATACACCATTCTTTTAAGCAGTAATACTTACATTTTCTTTTAAACATTGACATAGGAAGCTTTTAAATGTCCGACGTTGTATTGTCGTCTTCCACGGCCACTGAACGACAAATATTGCAAAACCAACTTCATTAAAATTAAAAAAGCTACTAGGTAAATATGTTTCTTGCTTGGCCAGGCGGGTGACAGCATATTGATTGTAACGAGTTCACAGACGATAATAATATTATATTTCAGTATTGAAAATATAATGAAACGCATGAAATAGAACCGAATATATCTTTTCCTGTAATTCATTTCGATCATTCGCCAACCATTTCCTCTCCTGAATTCTTTATTCACACTTGCCTGTAAATAAATAAATAAATAAATACCTACATGTTGTCAGGGGTACAGAAAATGACATCGGTTCATCCATAAAAAAGTACGGTTTTCGAGGGATAGAAATTTACATTAACGCGAGCGAAGCCTTTGCGTGTTATCTGCCGAAACCTTTATTAAGTTTTTCCATGTCTCAATGTCGACCTCGCATCGCATTCTTCTCACATATTTATTTACTGATGTTTTATAGAACAGCTGACAAAAAATATGATCTAATCAATAGCTAATAGGAGAATGATGGGTCGCAGTGATCCGTGTGCGTGTTCGTGGAACGACACGAGCTCGCGGGTAATTACAGTGCGTCCAAACTGAGCGGCGTACTATGCGCCCTCGTAGTAGGCTCGCGGATACAGCAAGCCGAGGAGACGACTGCGCTTCGGATATGTTTAGCTAATAAATAATATCAGCCCTGTATGAAACTGTCCCACTGCTGTTCAAGAACATTGTAGAGAACTCTCAGACATGCAGGCTTCCACACGATGTTTTCCTTCACCGTTAAAGCAAGCGATAATTAACTATTTAATACGCATATAACTTCGAAAAGTCAGAGATGCGCGCCTTGGGTTCGAACCCAGGACCTCTGCGTGGCAGTACAACGGTTTCCTACTAAGCTATCGCTGTGATGTGTGAGTCTATTGGATATGTTTAATAGATGTTTATTACATAAATGCATAGTCCGTCCTCGTCCTACTTGAAGGGGTTGGCAAAGGATTACAGCAACATAGCACCAGATATCGTTTCAGGTGCCACGTAACAGGGAGCTGTTGTCTAGGGGCTACTATATTTTTATTAACACCATATTATGTGTACGTACCACCTGTACTAATATAAAGGTGAGAAAGAACTTAAAATCACAATCAGTGCTGTAGCATTTCACACTAAGTTGGTAAACTTAGTGTGAAATAACCTGAAGAATTGTGTCAGTTTATTGATAAATTTGTGTTGTCATACAGCGGTTACTATAACTTGATAGAGACCAGATGATGATTGGGCTTCAACTGCTCTCAGTCACCGAACAAGCTCCAACAGTTAGTATACTGTGGCAATTCACGAGGATATTCTGTGCGAGGACAGTAAATTCCTGATTGAGGCGACACATTTGTGTTGAAACTTGTAAGGTTGTAGGTACTACTCCAAAAGATAATCGGGACCACAAAACTTGATTTAATATGGCGTTCGAATCCGTTTTTGGTGAAGTGACCATTTTAAGCACTGTTCTATTAGAGCACAAGTCACAATACCATATTCATGAACAAAGAAAGCTTAATTTGTTCGGTACCAATTTAGTTTACTAATAATAATTTTAGTATGAACGCGTCTCTATAGTTTTCCCGCCCACAGATCCCGCCCACCTGTTCGCGTAGTATTAAAACTGTGCGCCGCCCGCCCAGCAGACATTGACTGGCGGGACACCTGGTTGCTGGCATCAGGACACCTGGTTGCTACTGGTTCACGGACTCGCACAAAGGTAACTCGTCATTTATATTTATAATTTGTACGCTTCAAGAAGTTTAAGGCCGGATTTAAAATTTAAAATATTATTCTTATGATTTAGAATTTAAAGCTAATTTCACGAAATATGAAAATTATTTAAAATTATTTCTTAAAAAAATGTGTTTCTTGTTATTCATTTGAGTTTCATTAATTTTTAAACGAAAATTAATATAATTTCATACGAAAAATATAAACTTGTAATGTTTCTTATTATTATTAAAATAATATGACTTTATAATATTTATCTTATAAAATACATCAGTATACGGCAGCACAACGTTATTTTTTGAATATTATTAACCTCAAATTTTATTTTGTACAAGATGATTTATTGTATTAATTAATGATTTTGAGAAATAATTGTTATATACAATGGTACTTAAAAATACAGTGAATTAAATATAGAATTTTAAGCCACTTTCAATATTTTACAATTTTAAATCTTGGTTGATAAATGTTGACAATTTATCTATAATGTTCTACAATATTATTTCTTCAGTACGACAATTAACGCAGCTTACACGATACGCTTGCTGTTGTCGAAGTAATACTTGTTGTTAATACAAAACATAAACATATAAAAATTATAACATAACAATAATAGGTCACGACATTATGTTTTCATTATACATTTAATGGAATATCTACGACATCAGAAATCGTTGGACTGAAACTCAAACATTTAACAAAAATATGTTTATTATGTGCGTATTAAATATATATCTGTTTATTCATGCGTATAACTTTAACGGTCAAGGAAAATATCGCGAGGCAAGCTATTTATTACGAGCGTGTTAATGATAACTTAATAAATGAAAGGAAATATGCCATACCTAGGTATCCTGCTCGATATTAATAAAAAACATGAGGGGCAGTCTTTGGCGACTGCCGATAGAAGTGAAAACTAAATAACTTGTGAATTGTATCGTCGAGCTATTAGATTATTATTTTTGAATTTTGAATGCGTTCGGTGACGATGACGCGAGTTCCATGATTTCAGTTCACCCAAAACGTGCTCAACGCGCCTAAAGAAGTTTTCACTTGTTGTTGTTACAAATGTTAACATTATCTTCAGTTAGCTGTATAGTGTATAGTAAAAGTACTCATGCTATATATCATATCTTAAAACCGCAATATGTAGAAATTTAACATGATAATTTCAAAACCGGGTACTTAAGCAACATACGATCACAAGGAGTTGAAGAAAAATCTCATTTCCACACGGAAGTGTACTCGGTTGTGTTGTTTTTGTTTTTACGAATGATCTGTCACAAGATATAAATGATGTCGTCATGTACATCGTTTTGTCGACAACAAAACAATCGCATCTTGTAAAATTTAGTTGTAAATCTATATAAATAACAATTGTATGTTTTTATGCTTTGCACCTCGCATCACTCGAGGTCGGCTGAATGTACTTGGCTATTGGCGTAAGCGTCGAAGTAAGGTTCTTACCGAAAGAAAATAAAAAAGAAACAAAGAAAACGGATTGAAATTAAGCTAATAGTTTGAAATATTTATTATAATTAAAGTGTAAAATTCGCGTAAATGTAAGATAATTAAAGAAAATGCATTTCTTTTGTCAATTGTTAAATTCGGGATAAACTGTAAGTGTTTTCAACGTGGAATTTAGACAAGACAACGTTTGTCCGGTCTGCTGGTAACGATAATATACTAAACATTATCTTTATGTAAGCTTCCAATTATGCAACTTAAGCAAATATTTATTAAATTTAATAACAACAAATGAAATATTTTCCCAAGCCGTTGTCACAACAATATAGGTAATCCAACGGTTGTGTAGAAAAGTCGCAAGTAGCGAGAACACCGCATTTTTGCAATTAGTTTATTAAGTAACAAATATGTTATGATATTCAATCTCAAATCATCTGATGCACAGTAACTAATGGGACAAACAAGCAAACGGCTCACTTCATAGCAATTATTATTTTATAGCCTATGATTACTTACAATACTAGAGGTATAACTCGTGCGCTCTTGATCTTAGGCAATAAAATAATTAAAGATGTACTTACCATCTTTAAATAAAAGAAGGAATAGTAAAAAAGAAAATCTTACCAGGCGAAAACAATACTAGATTAGATACCATTATTGCGGCGGTTTTCTGTCAGAGTCTGAATTGGCCTCAGGCCAGTTGTACTGTCACCAAATACTTCACAACGACAAGCTCTATTATTCATAATATTTCTATTAAATGAGTAAGTTCAATTGCGTTACTTAGAGTAAACATAGACTTGTAGCTTATAAGCGGGTATACAGCTTATTAGTAGAAAATTATCTAGATAGTTTTTTATAAAACTGTTTAACGTTATTTAAGAAAAGTGTTATAGTTATTAAATATATGAACGTCACTTGATATCTTTCCTTTCCCCGAAGCTTCGAATACTTTTCTGTCATGGTCACAAAGACTGAATTTGAGTCACCCTGTGTTAATAACGTCGTAACACAAATATGAATGAGTGCATTTACAGGTAATAACTTGTAAACAATACTAACTGCGAATTAAATCGTTGATATTTAAATAGCATCGAAATTAAACTGCTGTGTACGGACTTT
This sequence comes from Catocala fraxini, assembly GCA_930367265.1. Lineage (NCBI taxonomy): Eukaryota > Metazoa > Arthropoda > Insecta > Lepidoptera > Erebidae > Catocala > Catocala fraxini. The sequence continues at coordinate 15,139,921 of OV884051.1, forward strand.
ATCGCGTTGTTTATTTGACACTTTATTACATAATTTTGAAAACTGTTCCACTACTACTACTATTAAACTCTACTAATTTTTAAGATAATTAAATTATTATTAAAACTATTTAGATTTAATTTAATTTTGCACTTTCCCCGACGTTTCGGTTGCTTTTCAGCAGCCATGGTCACGGAGAGACTAAGATGGTAGTTGTCTCAATGTTCCAGTGTAGTTATTTCAAAGTACCCGAACATAATTTAATCATTGGTGTTTTTATTTACGCAGAGTGAGCTCAAAGTATCATGAAGTCTAGCAGTGGTTTGCTTCTTCTTGGGTTTGACTATTTGTATTACTGGATCCCAAGCTGGTGGTACATTCCAACCATCTTCTCTATTAAAATTAGGATGTTTTTTGATTTTAATAGCCTCGCAAAGCATCCTTGGTAGGAATCGGTGTTCTTTAGCGAGAATCTGTGGTTTGTCAAATCTCAGGTAGTGGTTGGACCCCTGTTGCACATGTTCGTATATAGTAGTTTAATTTCAGTAAATAGTATTCGCGTAAACAGAAGACAATATTATTTAAATAGTCGTTTATTTTCTAAACTTTAGCTTTTGCCCACGTCTTCACCGCCGTGATTCTAAGAACAACAATCTCTGCGTGACACATTATCTATTTACTGCCACGCCTGAGGTCGCGGGTTCAATTCCCGCACAAGTCAAACATTTGTGTGCATGAACATGGATGTTTGTCTTGGTCTGGGCGTTTCTATGTATAATATGTATGTATTTACAAAAAAAACATATATGTATGTTTATCCATTGTCTAGTACCTACCCATAGTACAAGCTCTGCTTAGTTTGGGCTAGATGAGTTGTGTAGTATGAGATTATCTAACAGATGAATTGAATAACATTTTATCCTTTCGAGGAATCAATCCCTGAATTTTGTGATCTTAAATCTAAGCCCAGTGTTATGCCACAGGAGCAACGAGGTAGTTACACATTAGTTAGTTAATGGTATTACAAACGCACCTGCTACAGAGAAGGTGCCAATTACGCAATAATAATTAATCATATTTACCTAAACTTTAGTTTGCTGTTAACTTTAGTTGTACCTCAAACTATAATGAACGTAATACAAACTTAGTTATTTGTAAAATACATGAAAATCTGTAATTAACTATTAATAAATAATATTAACTATTAATAAATAAATAATGAAATCCAGACCGAATTTCGATCACAGCAGTCCATCTTAACAGAGACTAATCATTTGTGCAGACGATATTATAGTGTACAAACGCGTGCGCAAACACAAGTGCACTGTTTATAACCTCATAGTTAGATTTGACGGTATTCCTACATAACTGGCAAGAGATCAAGCAACGAACTAATAAAAACTTAAGTGCGCACGGAGTTGTGCGACACCGCCAACTTTCTAACACCGGGCTGTCGCTGAATATTTCTTGACTGAAAATTAAAGAAATGCTACTAGAAACTGAGTACAAGCTTTGTAATGAGTCAGAGATAGCTCTAGAGTTGTAAACGCTTTGACAGCCACTGGCCATCAGGACGAGGCAAGATAATTAACCATTTTTATTATATAACAAATGCAGCTCAAGCGGGTTAGGGGAATCAATAGCGCGTTGCTGACCTTTCTAAAAAGGGACGTGCTGCCAATAGTGGCGGCATCATATTATAACAACAGGCTAGCTTTACTAAAATCCGGTATAAAATAGTTAAATATAATATTTAGCATTAGGAGGCGGATCAACGAGTTGATAAACGGAGAAAAGAAAGACAACAGTTAGTTAAAGAATAAAAAGGCAACAGGATGGAGTTTGCTTCACGTACTTTAAAGACAATTATGTCGAGCTTGTCGTGTTCTTAAACTGAAGCGCAGGCAACAGAAGTAATCTATTGTTGACAGCACAGCATCTCTTTAAGGAAGCTGATGCCCTTACTTACCGCAGAAACGCAACACAAACCCGTCTGCGATCTTCTGTAGAGAGATAGCCGGCTACCACTCTACAGAAGAAGGTTTATAGGTTTGGGCGAAACTTAAAAGATTCCTACCTCTCTCATAAATGCTATTATTGATGTATGTAATTCACAGAGCATTAAATATTGTGCAATGCGATTTTACTAGAGATGCAATATATAAATTTTGGTGTTCAGTGGCGGACGGCGACGAGCGCATGTATCACATTTTTATCTTGCGAGTGATTATTGTTACTCTGACACATACCATATTATGAGCGGCGCCTCTTGTAGGAAGCTAGCTAGTGTGTTCGGTGCGATATGATGAGAGTGCATCGCGTTATAGGTCACAAACACTAACATCTTCAAACCTACAATGTAAGAAATGTGCATACATATTAAGAAATAAATGAATAAAATTTTTTATTGTGCTGATACCAAAAAACATGAACTGAAGTTTTTAGAAAACTACATTCTTAAATACAAGCAACTACCATCGAAATATTTAATGAAAATACGAAAACAATTAAGTTATTACATCAGATTTTGAATGAGTGAAACTTGGCGTGCCTCAGGGCAGTATACTGGGCCCCTGTTATGCCTCGTTTATATTAATGAGCTACCAAATATAATTAACCATCTATGCGTTATGTATGGCGATGATGCCACAATTTTTATCTCTATAAACGATCCAAACGATCTTCAAAATAAATAATACTTTATTAACTGTAACGGACTGGCTTCAATCGTTGAATTTAAAAGTCAACTTATCAAAAACAAAATTAATACAATTCAGAAATTATAAGAGACCTTAGACTAGATAATTTGGAGCTAAACTATTAAACATAACTGTTTGTAATACCAGCCTTAAAGAAGTTCAGGAAATAAATGTTCTAGGTGTTGTTAGTGATCAACATTTAAACTGGAAGGCGCACATTGAAAATAAACAAATAAATATCCAGCGCCTGCTATGCATTATCGATCCTGTCTGTAACAACAAATACAAATGTAACCAGAAATGCATATTCTGTATGGTATAATCTATTGGGGGAACTCGACAAACATTCAATCCACATTTATTCTCCAAAAAAGGTGTATTAGACATACATATTAGATATATATTACATACATAACATGCACAGTACAGAGTCCTTGGGAAGTATTTTAAAACTGAGGGTAGCCTTACACTAACTAGTATCTACATCTTAGAAATAAGCCTATTCGTGAAAAATTATATGCAATATTTTAATTTTAAATCTGCTTCAAGGGACAATATCCTATACATGTTAAAAATATCCCCGCGACACAGGCCTTATTCCTAGATGGGTTTCTAGGAATAAGTCCTGTGTCGCAGGGATCTTTACAAACATGCAAACAAACGGACTTAAGGAACACCCATGTCACGTCAGCCCTGTATATAAATATAAAGTGAGTCTCTGATCAGTGTAAGAATCAGGCGATAATCTACCACGCTCATCCAGTGCGGAATGGCAGACTTCACATATCTTCGAGAACGTAGTTTTCTTACGATTTTCCCTTCGCCGTTAAAGCGAGTGATAATGTTATATAGGTAAACATAATCAGCTAAATGTGAAAGCGACACCTGTGCCTACCCCACAAGCGTAACTATACGTATGTGATGTACTATATGTACATACATATAATTACTGTTCGACGTACATATATATATTGTCGGCCTCGATGCCGAAGTGGTTAGTGTAACCGACTGCCTGCCACAAGTCAAACATTTGTGTATATGAACATGGATATTTCTCTTGGTATGGGTGTTTCTATGTATGATTGGTATGTATTTACAAAAAAATAGTGTGTATGTATGTTTATCCATTGTCTAGTACCCACAGTACAAGCTCTGCTTAGTTTGGGCTAGACGGTGTTGTGTGTATGTGATTTAATATATTTATTTACTTATTTATACTAAGTAAAATCCGATCTGTAAAAATGATAGCAAATATATAATGAACCAAGTTCCATAAGTAAGTTTAAACTTGTCTTTAGATTGACGTGAACATAATCATTTATCTTTGTGCGTCGCAGAAGCACAGACGGTAGTTAAGTTTGATGCTATCGCGCCACCCTACGAGACCGTTTAATCTTTTTCCTAACCTAGACACGAGTTGGTTTATTCCCAAAGGAGTAGGGATGGAGCTGCATATACCTACATTTCACAAGACATGGTTTTTAAGGACGGACGAGATGGGAGGCGAGCATATAGCCTAATGCTAGATTCCATGTTGCTTCTGAGAATAGCCTATTCGATAATTCAATAACACCTGGCCAGACCGGTCATTGAATTGAATTGTTTATTGATGGTGTGAATGAGCCAGCTCACTCAAAGTATCAATCAATCAATCAGCCCACCGCAGTCCACTGCTGGACATAGGCGTCTCCCATCAAAGTATCAATTATGTCCGCCAAACCAAAATTCGGTCACGCCGGCCAATCTTAACGGAAACTGGCCATTTGCGCAGGATATATTATAGTGCAAAAGTACCTATGCGCAAACACAAGTGCACTTTCTGTTCCCTAACTCTCATGATGCGATGGGACAGATAATCCGACACGACCGCAGAGAGATCAGGCGCAGGACCAACGGCTTTTCGTGCTTTCCGAGGCGCGGGATGTCTAACACCGGCAACTTTCTAACTCCGGGCTAGTATTGAGATTTTTTAACAGGAAAACCCAATAACATTTTTGTTGGCCCGGGATTCATACCCGAGACCTCTTGCACAGCAGTCGCATTCACTACCGCTGCGTCACGGAAGCAGTTAAAAAAGGCAGTTTGAAGTACTACCATACTACTATTAGGCAAGCGCCTTTCAATTAGTATCTAATAATGTCACTGCGTATCGTCCCATGAGTAAGAATTATTCTTAAGACAGGCGTTTCTTTTTCTTCATCGCATCTTTAAACGTAGCAGTCTACGTAGAGATTTCGAGTTCGATTCCAAGGCATTTCGAAGTTATGTGGACTCTGGTCTCACACTGAGAAGAGGCCCGGACTTACCAGTAGGGTTTACAAACAGGGCTGATATTATATTAATCTTCAGATTAACTTCTGAGTTGGCCACGCGCAACTTATAGCTCTGGTGTAGCAAGCATTCATAGGCTATGAATGTTTGCTAACGCTGTTGTATAAGAAAATTCACCATACAATTTATTAATCAGTTACGAAAATCTTGGGATATATTTAAAAGATGGTACAATAGCTGTAAAAGTACAAGCAAAGTCTCACAGATAAAATCTTCTACTCAATTTAGAAGTAATTTGTGTCTATGACTCCCGGGAGAAAAGCGCGGCATGTCTTGCGGTGAACCGCGACATATGAAGTACGTATGTGAAATTTAATAAAACGGCCTGAAAATTCTTTTAATATGCGCCTACTACATAAAGAATTTATATATTCTGTTGCATATTATATTTTTATTTATATAGAATATGATTATAAATATAAAATAATTAACATGGTCTAATATAAAAGAACCTAGGTGTGTTAGTGCAATAAGAGTTCAGTTGCCTGCAGTCTTAACAACTACAATACAAAGAGTAATAAAGATAAACATTCGTTATATTTATCTGTTTGTTTAATACACAAGAATATTTTGCTGCAATGTGTTGTGCATAGTATGTTTAATGGTATGATTATTACTTATTAGTTTTATTAGCTTTATACCTACTATTGCAATGTCATATTGGGTAGACTGTTGAAACAATATTTATTAAACTAAAGTTTAACTCACGCATGTACATCATCATCTCTGACCCTGATCACTGGGTAGGCAGAGGTGTTGTACCACGTCCTTAGCATGCTGCGCGTCTATAGCCGTCCAACGAAGACATTTTGGATTCTGTACTGTTACTAAGAATTTTTTAACAGATAATCCTTTATAAATAATTTACTTGGCTCCGAAATACCGCAAACTTATGTCACTGAATCAATGAAATAGTCAAACTTTAACATTAATTGAAATATTTTTCAGCTGTTTGTATTTTGAGTTATTTTTGCCATGATTTTCAACTTTTAATTATTATCGCACTTTTGCATGTTGTAGTTCTAACGTTTTATTTTATTGTGCGCCATGCTGTGTGTGCTCAGCGCAGAGTAATAATTATTAAAATTTGATTATATTCAGCATTTAATATCGTGCTTGGAATAACCCCTATTTAATCAAGCTCTTAAATTAATATAACTCCTGGACTAGTAGTAACTTTGGTTTATATTTCTAAATGAATAGTAACCAAGGAAGCTGCGTCTAAAATCAACAGTAGTTTGCCGTGATTACAGGAATAGATCGCAGCCTGCTCGAATAATACCTCCATCTTTAAGAAAACTTGTTGTTTGAGCAGTGTGCCGTTTAATATCTGCTATCATAGGCATAGAAAGAAAATATTATATTTGTCCCACATCCCCATTAAAATACGTACAAAAACAACTATCGTCAAATTGTCCCACTTTACACAGATTATAAAAAGCCCGTATACTTGAATGAAGATTGTGGCATACAAAGGCTCGTTCACGTTCAGCTAAATTAAGAAGCTGAACCATTGTCATTGGTTTATTTTTAGATAAATGTTGTACAACGATCGTATTATTTGATAAGAAAAGGATTTGGCATCCCCGACCGCGCGACCGACCCTCGCCGCGACGAGTGCCATTCTATTCTGTCATTAAAATCAAAATGATATTAACCGTATGTTAAAAGTGAACCGCTTTATTCATTCGGTTTCAAGTAGTTGTCGTAGTAAATCTTCAGTCTATTTATGTGTTTTTTTTTAATTATGGATTATCCGCGGAAAATGTGGTTATGTTATAAATATGCTTTATACAAATGATGTCCTGGGGTTCTGTAAGTGTTTCTCTAGTAAGGATAGATGGATCATAGTTAAACCATAGAAACATCTTATTTTGACATATGTAGATTATAGTCAAAGTGACGTATCGTGTATATATTTGAGTGCACGGATGTCTCAGTGGTTTAAGTGCTCGCCTCGCCGCTGCCACTGCGCCGAGTGTTGTGGGTTCGATCCCACAACTGTCAAAAATTGTGTGATCCACAAATAGTTATATTTTCAAAGAGAATATAGACAGACTATGTTTTACCGTGAAATAAGTTAATAAATGCAGTATGGCTTTAATTGCTGTAAACAAATCTATTAATATTAAACCGATTTTGATGGTGGTTACACATTTTGGTCGCTTGGAGTTCAACTTTAAATCTTAGCTACGTTTTATCTAATTCAGTACTGGAGAACTGAAGATACTATGTCTAGGGACCAATTAGGCAGGTGGTTAGTAAATACCATTTTTTTGGTGTACTGATTACTAACCGTTTGTCAATGTTTCGAATACTAATATATTATTATATAGTATGTCGGTAGTGATTCAGATGGGATTCAAATTCAAGACCGCCAGACCAACACTTTATATTTACACAACAATCATCCTACATGCACTGCTCGTAATTTTATGACGTAGTCTTATCGTTTCGACATAATACAATCACGTCGTCGACCCTTTAGCCGCCATGTTCTCAAATAAAACGACAAAAAGCATGAGTTGCCCTCACCCACACGCTCGCGAACTGTTTTCTAAACGAAATTAGATTTAATCAACCAGTTGAACGCTAATGAAGACAATTCGTATGTAATGAAATGCTCGTAAAGATTTAATGTTCCCGTTAGAGGGCGCTTTAAACTCGGGTGCTCCTGAATACGTACAGCTTATAGCTAAGCGTAGCTCTTCCTGGTTCTTTGGGTGATTAAACCTAAATGTAGCTCCGTCAACAACCATGGCGAGGCGTAAATACCTCGTGCTGGGAAACGAAGAAATACTCCGGCGAGAGATGTAGTGACAAGATTTAATAAAGGTTTAGGTGTATACAGGGTGTCCGGTAATTAATGGATACCTTGAAATGTCTTGTAGAAGAACTGAAGGCCGTCCAGAAAAAAAAATATTCTAACTACTACCTGAGATAAGATTTTTTTTTAATTACCATATTTAACTTTCTTGTACACTACGACCATAAATGAATGAATTCCATCAGCTTTTTGTTGTTTTATTATTAAACACTAATTATGCTAATAGATAGACAGTCAAAAGTATGACTAGCTATTGCACATTTCTAATATTTATCTTTTTTTTTCTGAACGGCCATCAGTTCTACTATAAGACATTTCAAGGTTATCCATTAATTACCGGACAACCTGTATAAAGAATGGACGATAAAAGATTGACCAAGATAGTAGTATAAGGCAAATCTGAGTAGGAGATTTGGATTGAGAAGTCCTAGGTGAAGGCTTTTTATGCGTATCTCGTAGCACCTCCGAAACCGCCTCACCAACGAACCTCGTAGCAAATAAGAATAATAATTAGGACCGATGTTGCCCTCAGCTGCTGGCTTGTATACCTATGGTGGCTATTCAGGAGGTCCATCTAGTGAGTTTCAGCGTCTGCCCATTCGACTTGATACTATTAGAGTATTCAGGGCAGACGTCGTTTTTCATCCATAGTTGCCCTTATACCAGTCCATCAAACACCCATACCGATTACCCATACATAGTAGAATCCATGCGTAGAAATAGTCCTACGCCTGCTCCGGCTAACGCCGCTGTAGATGTTCCATCCCACCATAGAAAATTAAAACTCTCGAAGGGCCTCTTTACGTTGGAACTATGTCTCCGTGTAAGCCTACCAAAGGGCCAGGTATTTTCCTAATATTAATATGTTAGAAAATACCTGTAATAAGAGAAACATAAATAATAGTTTATTACAGTAATATTTTTACAAATTTATTTTATGCTTGGTACACAAGAAAACCATAAACAATATATATCAATAACAGGTCATCGTTGTCGACCGCATTAGTATGACCTGTATCACAGGCGACAGCATCTCCCCTCCAGTACGATTTGTACACAACTAATATTGCTCGGTTTTGCAACAGTAAAGCTTTCCACCTCGAGCGGAACGGACCCAAAGAGTAAACTGCATACTTGTATTCCCACCAACAAATAGTCGGGCGGAAGGGACGAAGCGAGCAGAAAGAGTTGAAATGACCTCGCTCAGTTCTGGGGAGCGGAGCGGAGTAATTACGGAGTCCGTTCAACTCGCAATGATAAATTACATAGTAGCGCTCAGCAAATAAAAATTGCTGAGCGGGGCGGATCGAACTAGTAAATAGTGGTTGAAAAGAGTCCGCTACGGCAAGGTCTTGCCGACTAGTTTTAAACGGACTCGCTCGCTGTTTTGACACACCACGCCCCTTTCCCCGCAAATCACAAAAGTTCTTGAAATTGTTTTCTGTTAACCCTGTAATAGTTCTGAAATTTTTCATCGTCTAAATCGTAGAATAGCATTTAATCCCCTTTCAATGTTCTTTCTCGAATGTGCCGGCATAACTAAAATCTCCGTTCGCACGGTTTTGTCTGTGCTTAAGATACAATAATATGTGCTTTTTCTTTCTGTATACATAATCACTGTCTTCACTTGATTCCGTGTCACTCGACAGCATAGCGAATTTGCAACAAAATATTACCGCACGCAACCAGTTCAAAACTCCAACTGAACTCACTCGTGGAAATGGACGCGTGGGTCAATGTATGAATGCCTAAACTTAAGCTAAAATACAGCACGATTCTCCATTAGAATTGAAAAAAATAGGACTGTTATAATATTCTTTACATAGATTCGTGTTAAAACCCTACGATAAATATTTATTGGGTGACCAAAACTTGGTATTGCACTAATGTTGGAATCTTATTACTTTTTCTATGATTGTATAAGTACGGAGACTGATGTTCCATTGACTTGCTCGTATCATTAACTTTTAAGTCATGTAAGTTTGATATGATGACAATATTGTAATATTGTTAATTAATATTTTCCTATATTTAAACTAATTATTTAGACATTGGAGTTGCGAAGTATTTATTGTCAGCATTCATGTTATAATTAAAGGTTCAAGTTATTTATACGACCTAAATGTGTGCCATATTTAGATTATCTTGCTCTAACACGCTGTAATTATAATTTATCCATGTTCTGAATATCTCTAAATATATTAACGAAAGGATTTTATCCTATTCAGAGCTCTTAAAAGCGTCTAGGTAAGTATACTTACCAATTATTTAATTAACCACAAGGTATACATCAGTGTTATGAAGCACGCAATAAAAACCTATAGGTATAAAAAGCTACAAAAGCGCCACACTTAAATATTCCAAGCAATATCAAAACGAAAAGTAATTAACACTGTAAGAAACTAGACAAGTTGTAAACTGTTTCACAAAGTTGGCGGGAATTCATAGCGCGCGCCGTCATCTTGACACGTTCCGTTTCTAGTTACTGTGTTGCCAACCGTGAAAATAATATCCGCCGTGGTGTGAATATGGCCTTTGAGGTAACACTGTATTATTCAAATATTTTTGTTCGTGCGGAAATTTTTTGAAATAGTCCTCTTTTAAGTTTTAGATGTGGGTTTATGCAGCTGTCGAGCGTTTAAAATTTGTTATAAGTTGAGATGTTCGGGAAACAGGTGGGCGGCGAGTTAATACTGTTGATGAATACTGAGAGATCGAGTCCCTTGCAAGCTTTTGTGCAACTCACTTGGCAAACATTTATACATTCATTTTAGTGTTGATAAGTATGATAAGCAATAAGTAGCATAGTACGTTTTTATATTGATTATATTTATTATTTATGCAACATAATATTCTATGCTCAGTTTGTTTCTACATATGTTCACCGATGTTCACTTACCAGATTCTCTGCTTCCATTAAGAATCTGGATATTAAATATATGACCAAAGTAGATGGCCTCATAATAAAAACATCTGGTAAGAGTTAATTAAAAAATTAAGTAATTATAATGGCCTTCATTATAAAACGGCGGGCTTTGCAAAAAAATATGGTTACAAATTCTAAAACAAATGTTTACAGTTTGGTGCATTTTACATATCGTACGTTAGAACCAAGAATAGAAATGTAAATGACACAAACAGTTCACTAGAACTGCCCGCACACAAAGGTTTTACTTCCTTTTAAATCTGCATACGTTCAGCGATTGATTTCTAACATGGCTGGCTGTAGGATGAGGTTTTAATCGGAATCATATCTTTGGTATCTATTCTGATCGCTATAAATAGTAAAGTGTGTTTTTGTTAACGAATTATGGTTTGATTGTGTCACGCCTAGTGCCTGAAGGGATAGGCAATTCTTTATTACTACCACATTTTGCAAATTATGATTTTAGGTCACACCTTATTCATTGGTAATTGAAATAAATCTATCGATTCAAATTATTTTAGATAAATTATAACCAACATCACAATTTACATTTAAAAAAAATACTTTACAAATTTATGGAAAATACGAACATCTAAAACTTAATGATACAGCAATTCATAAAAGCTCAGGCGTTTATAAAATTGTGGCAACACTAACGCTATCAGTCACATTCAACCAAACAAATAAATATGAGTAATTCATAAACTATAAAATATTAATCATTATAACATTAAACCAACTGTGTACACATTAGTTTGCATTAAACAGTATGGTAGATAAATATTATCGTTTATAATAGCGGAGGTCAGTACAGTACGGCGCGAGTTGCGACGGTAGAACAAAATTGGCGCCTACCCGCATACACGCACGGGGAAAATTGTGCGCTCCTATTGTTCCACGGGGGGCAAATCAACTGCGCAGTGATGTGGTATATTACTATCGACATCGATAGAAACCTTTAGCTATTTCTATTGTAACTGTACGTAGAAATGTGTAGTTCCAATTAAAGCCTTGCTGGTTTCAGCCTGAATAGGCCAGCTTTATTAGAGACGTACGTCTCTTACAGAATATCGATACTGTTGTGCTTCGTTCGGTTAGTGAGAGCACCAAAGACCTAATCATCTCGTTAATCCCCTTTCTTCTTCTGGTCAACTGCACGTAGGCTATGGTAGCTGCTTACTATTAGGCAGGCCGTACGCTTGTATGCCACTTTTATAGTACATAAAAGCAACAGAATAGCATCAGCAGAGTATGTCTGCTGGTTTTGTAACACATAAACACTATGTATTTATGGATATACACTTATGGCAGTGATAAACTTCTGCGTACATTTTCTTCTCTTTACTTCAAAACTAATATTATTAACATATTTGGCACTCTTGTCGGTTTCTTTGGTTACAGATTAAATTCTAAAAATCGCTGAAATACATGTCTCTTTAATTATTCCAAAGAGCATAATCATAGAACAGAATAAATTATTTCTCATATAAACATTGCACCTCACTTCCCCATTTCTCCCAGTTAGTGGTTAAATGACGAGCTAGTGCAAACTTAATAACTTACAAATCTGATTGGTAGGTTTAGAGATTACCGTGTTCAAACAAAAAACAAACAAATTTCAGCTTTATTGTATTAGTAAAGATTTTAATAACGTGGAAACATATTTTTACAAATGTATGTATATTTTAGTGGCCCAAGACCCGTCTGTGTGGAAGACCTTGGGGGAGGCCTATGTCCAAGCAGTGGATGTCTCTTGGCTGAGATGATGATGATGATGATGTGTATTTTAGCACGAATTTAAAGTTCTAACAACTGGGTTGGGACATATTATTTTAGATACATTATTTTAAGCTATAGCGAAATTAAAAGCAAATATTATCAAAAACCAAATAGTCTTCTACTGTTTCTTAAATCAATGGCATTAAATCTTATGCAGCTGGTTTATACTCCAACCCTGTTTAATATGAAACACTATTTTCAGCAGTGGATGACAAGTATTATATCTATGATGATACATGAACACGGCTTGAAATGCCACTAGACCAGCTACCAATAACGCGAACGTAACAGATGTTGTGATATAGTTTAGTCTGTATTCTTACAAAAACCTGGAGTTAACCTTAAACTCTTGCAAAATCTTCACCATTCAGAGGGTTGCAGCCACACAACATTGCGTTTCCTGCTATGATTAATTTAGATGTGTTGTCTATCAATTGTTTGATTGAATGCACAATTGATTTTCAATTATGAGTGGCTGCCGGCAGGTTGCTGTAGCTCAAAGCATTAAGGAGGCGTTGATCTAACATCAGGATACCTGTAATCTTTGTCCCTTGCGCTAGCAGCATAAGACCTCCGTTTGGAAGGGTAGTCAAAGAACGAGTGATCTTACATGGCTGTCAGTGTAATAAGAATCCACAGAATACGACAACTGCTTACCACAGGGTGGGCCGTAAGCCAAGTTTATTAATTAAAAAAAATATCGATATGTATTATTGCCTGTCCCGTGTCGTCCCACCTCTAAACCACTTGTTGTGCCGCTCGTCGGTGTAATTTGGCGAGCGCACGGCGCAGCTCTATTGAAGACGTAAATGTGACTCAAGTTTAGCGGATAAACACACACATTTTGTTTACCTTTATATTTTACTAAATAGATCAGATTATAGAGTATTTTTTTACAAATGTCGAAAAGGAGAATCAAGGAAGACAATTTACTACAGTAAATTGGCTTATATCTAGTGTCGTATGTTGTGTTCTTTTTAATTGTTGTTGGTGGCAAAAGCTCACCTGTTGGTAAGCGATAACGGCGGGTCATGAACATGGCTGAGTTTTCTTTACATCACAGAAGAAAACAAAGAAACACAACTAAACCGTTTCTTTTTATAGACCACATATTATTTAGGTGCCGCAAAATAAGCACACGGTCTGTCTGATAAGCAGTTACTGTAGACTATGTGAGGGGCACGGGCAAGAGATAGTAAGCGGAAAGAGTAAGGGAAGGAAAAGAATGGAAGGGACCGAGGGAGTGATTGGCACCCGGCACTCTAAATCACCCAACGAAACGCTATATAACGTATTCTGTGAGAAGTGTGCTTACCATTCGAGCCAGCACATTCAAGCTAAATCCAGCTCTACTACTCCTATTACTAATGTTAATTCAAAACGATCCACAAATGGAAGTTTGGAGTCTGGGTCTTCTTTTTGTCCGTTGTGTCAATGCTTCTAAAGTCCTCTACGATACAGTAATATCATCATGCCAATATTATACATGTGACAGTTTGTCAAGAAATTTGGAAGTTTGTAACTCAATTATGCCTAAACCGTTAACGGATTTGGATGTAACTTAGCACACAGATAGATCACGTTGGGTTTTAATATTCCTGTAGCATTCCGGAGAGCGGGGTGGTTGGTTACGAAAGCTAAATAAAATAAAGTGTTCTCTTTGGTATGAGCTAAATTTAAACTAAATGTTATGAATCATTGGTATGGTAGACGTTCGTCGATCCTTTCGTTATCGCGGTGTCGTAAATCACACATAATATTATTAAAATCTGATCCTATGAACCACAGGCAGACATCGGTTGAACCGGACTGAAGCTTTCACAGTCTATTTGTGGGCTACTGCCTCGGTAGCGCAGCGGTAGTGTATGTGATTGCCGCACATGAGGTCGCGAGTTCGATAACCGGGACAAAGTGTTATTGCGTTTTCCTAGTAGATAATTCGGCATTGTCTCCGTTAGACGAAATTAAGTTCACGCTCTCCATACGAGGGACTTATAACCGCGAAATGCGGCTGTAATACTCGGACGCTAGATAGATGTGAGACTAGTCTAGATATCATGCTGTTATAAAATTGATGGTTCACCTCTAATACAATGTTGTGGTTTAAGTGACGTCGCTCCGACATGGCGCTGGGAATATGGGTTCGATGTGACGTAGGTAATCAGCGATGAGATTCCGAGTCCTTTGTGTGAGTAGTTGTTATGTTTATAAAGCACAGGAGCACCTACTACTTAGCATATTTTGACTGCATGGATTGCGTAGTGGTATAATTAGTCGCCACACGATTGCCCCTACGCTGAGTAAGTGGGTGGATCCCCATACTGTACAAACACTTGTGTGATCCGGTTTATAATTGTTACGAGTCTGGATGTTCTTTGTGTCCGTTGTTTGAATAAATACAATCAGTATAGTATATAGTAGTAGTGGGAACATGCATATTTAAGGCAGCTCCTAAACTAACCCAAATGAAATCATTCCTTTTCATTTTTGTAAAAGTTTTGACGGTCATTTGCTACTGAGCGTGTGTCGCAGGCTGTGCGGAGTGTAGGAGCTGCCTTAAATATGCACGTTCCGAGTACTACTATTAGTATCCGATTATATAATGCTATATATAATGCTAGCATTACCCTCGATATTAGACGCGCGAACACATCGACGTCATAAGGAACTTTAAAATAGTTTTATCTATAATTTTATTTTACCACTGATTTTAGATTTAAAATTTCAACGTGAAATGAAATACATCCAAATTAGTAGGTGCGTACACAAAATATGTTGCAAACAATTTTATTGTAAGTAGGTATAGAAATTATGTGCGTATTGATTGACAATTATCGCCTGCTCCGTGCTTTGGAGAGCACGTTAAGTCGTCGGTCCCGGCTGCCATGAACATCTATGGCAGTCGTTATTGGGAAAGTCAGTACCTACCCTCTAATATCCTGACACTGTTCTAGCCTTAGGGTATCGTTAGCCTTCGGGTTGCGAAGGTCAGGTGGCAGCCGCTCCGTGTAAAAACTGATATCCAGTCAAATCCGGTTAGACTAGAAAAACCGATCCCAAGTGACTTGGGAATCACAAAGGCTAGGGAGAAGAAGTATAGAAAATAACGAAATTATATGAAATCTTCATTATCCTTAAGGATAATAGGTATACTTAAGTAGTTAATTTTATTTTCAAACTATTTAATATTTTGTCATTCTGCATGTAATGAGAGACAAGTCTTAATGACGATGTTTAGTAAACTAATTATAAAGTTGACGCGGCGCACCCGCCGCAATTCACAGCCGACCTCTCAGGTGCCTTTTATTAAGCACAAATTTAAAACCAACAAAAATATGTGGTAAAGAATTATAAAAAATCATAAATATATGTGTGAATTATACATAATATAAATATTATGTATGATACACACATGGATACACGCCTGTTTCACGGAGGGGGCATTCCACTTGGTACGATCCTGGAATAGGTACTTTCGATGCCTTTATAAAGCATGTGGTAATGTGAAGTATATTATTATTTTACGTTGTTCATTGGGAGACTGAGATGGTTGTTGTCTCGTCAGAGACGGTGTCTACATCTATGTAATCCCGAATGCTAGCCTCGAGTACATCACTTAACTGTTGGGTTCAGAATATTGTTGTATATGTATTTATTGTTTTCGATTTGGCGCCAGCACGCCTTGAGTGCATCTGCGTCTGCATTAGTGAGACTAAGCTCTTACACGACATGTACTCGTAAGTCAAATTAAACAATAAGTAGCGAACTAACCTGATGCTTGACGCCAGACGTCACTGCGGCTGAATGACCAGCTATGTCTGAAGTTATGTTAATGTTAAATAGTTTAATTATATCTGTAATGTAGGTATTGTTAGAATATATTACCGGTGGTGGGTAATCCTAAGTTATGAATGATATATATAGAGATGTAAAAGTTACGGCGGCAGTCCGGAATAAATTCTTGCGACGAACGGTTGTTTCTCTCAGCTCCCGATAGAACCTTCGAGAACATTACATTGGCGACGAGGATAAACGTGGCTTCTAGAATTTACTTGTTCTGCGTGCGAAGTTACCATGACGATCGGAAAAGTTAAAGAATTCGACGTGGCAATAGGCGTGTGGTCGTCGTACATAGATCGGCTGAATATGTATTTTACGGCGAATGGCGTGAGCGAAGACATTAAGCTACCTACTTTAATTGCTGTGATGGGGGACGCGGCGTACGAGCTATTGGTGAACCTATCAAGCCCGAGGAAACCGTCGGAATTGCATTACGAAGATGCAGTTATCATGATGAAAAACCATTTACAACCGGTACCATCGGCATTGGCAGAACGCTTTCGATTCCGACAAAGACGACAAGCGGCAGAGGAAAGCATCGCCGATTACGTGGCAGAATTGAAGAAGATGTCGCGTCATTGTAAACTAGGCGAGAACCTTAGCGAGAATTTACGAGATCAATTCGTATGTGGACTGAGGAGTGACATGATTAGACAGAGACTGTTCGCGGAGGAGGACACCTTGAGTTTTGTTAACGCTGTGAAGCTGGCAACGTCATTGGAAGCTGCGGAGCGGGATGCAGCAGCGGTTGAGGCGCCAGCGGCGGCAGCGCCCGCGGGCGGTGAGGGGGCAGCGGTACATGCGTTAGCGCCGGTGGCGGGGCGCGGCGGCGAGCGGCGGCGACAGAGCACGAGCCGGGGCAGAGCGCGCGCAGCGCCCGGGTACCACCCGACGGGGCGCCGCGAAGTCGAGGCGCCACAGATCAGAGGTGTAGCTGCGGGAAACAGTTGCAGTGGGTGCGGGTCCACGACGCATAAGTTCGAAACATGCAGATTTCGTAACTACACATGCAGCCGGTGTAAGAAAGTCGGACATCTACGGAGGGTGTGCTCGGAGCAGGGCACCGGTGGATGGCAAGGCAGAGACACTTTGCATTTTGGGGTGGCACAGAACGAGGAAGATGGGTCGGAGCCGGAGCAATACCAGGAAAATTTTCATCATCTCTGTTTGAACGATTATAAGGCGGTGAGTCTAACCATGTCTGTCGAAAATATTATAATTCGTATGGAAATCGACACAGGTACAGCGGTGTCGTGTATTAGTAGTCAAACTTATAAACAATATTTTAGTAATTTTAAATTAGAGCCCACAAGCGTGGGACTGAGATTTTATGACGGATCGAAGCTAAAACCTTTAGGTATAATAAAACCAAGTGTTAGTTATGGCGGCAAAACAAAACGGTTAGAATTATTTGTGATAGATGGGGGTACTACCTCCCTTTTGGGTAGACAGTGGCTCACCGAATTGGATATACAAATACCAAAGTTTAGTAATTGCCATAACATTAAACGGAAGACAAATTTAGATAGTGATTTAAGGATTTTGTTTAGCAGGTTTAAGGAATTATTTAGTGGCGGTTTGGGACGGTACACAGGAGGCAAAGCGACCCTCAGAATACGTGAGGGAGCGGTGCCGGTGTTCCACCGTGCGAGGCCTTTGCCTTATGCGCTGCGCGAGAGCATCGACGCCGAGCTCGATGCGATGCTGCGCGACGGCGTCATCGAGCCCGTGGACTGCTCCGACTGGGCCTCACCGTTAGTACCGGTAAGCAAAGCTGACGGCTCATTGAGAATTTGTGCTGATTACAAAGCTACCGTAAATCCCGTGCTCATTGTGGATAGGTACCCTTTACCGAAAATTGAGGACTTAATGGTACGGTTAGGTAATTCACATTATTTTACCAAAATTGATTTATCCCAGGCCTATAATCAGATAGAACTCGATAGTACAAAAAATATCACGGTGATAAATACGCATCGGGGACTATATCAATATAATAGGTTAGTGTATGGTTTGGCTTCCAGTGCGGGGATATTTCAGCGCATTATGTGTAACTTATTAGGTAATATCCCTAATGTAGAGGTGTTTTTAGACGACATTATAATAGGGGGTCAATCGAGGGAACTGCATCTCCAGGCTGTAGAAGCTGTTTTTAGTAGGTTGCATAAGTATGGGTTCAAATTGAAGACTAATAAGTGTGTGTTTTTCGTGGACGAGGTTAGATATTTAGGTTATGTAATAAACAAGGATGGTATTAAGACGGATCCTAGCAAAATTGAAGCAATCACTAAAATTCCCCGGCCCAGTAATGTAACTGAATTACGATCATTCTTAGGTTTAATTAATTTTTACGCCAAGTTTGTTAGGAATATGAGTGGCAAGTTAGTACCCTTATACGATTTGTTGAAAAAAGATAAGAAATGGCAGTGGTCGGCGGAATGTGAGCGGGCATTTGAAAATATTAAGCGATTATTAACAAGTGCGGCAGTGTTGGCCCATTACGATCCGAAACGTAAACTTATTGTGACGTGTGACGCGAGCGCGCGCGGCGTGGGGGCGGTCCTATCGCAGTTCAGCGACGATGGTACTTATGAGCGGCCTATAGCATACGCTTCGCGGACTCTAAACGACGCGGAAAGAAATTATTCACAAATACATCGGGAGGCGCTAGCCATTATATTTTCTGTAAACAAGTTCCATCAGTATTTGTATGGTCGACATTTTATTTTACGAACAGATCACAAGCCCCTAGTGTCTATTTTCGGTCCCCATACAGGGATACCTACGATGGTGGCCAGTAGAATGCAACGATGGGCGATAATTTTGTCGGCTTATTCATTTGATATTGAGTACGTTCGCACCGATGAGAACGGTGCGGACGGCCTTTCTCGTTTACCTGTGGCGGCTAGTAAACAGATAAGGCATACGGTGCCCGAGCAAACCTTTTTGCATTTTGCTCAACAAGCTTTGTTGTTAGACTACTATGAAATTAAAAATCAAACTACGCACGACCCAATTTTATCTAAAGTGCTGAGATACTTACGGGATGGTTGGCCTGTAGATTGTGAAATTGCGAATTTACAACCATATTTTAATCGTAGGAAAGAATTATATGAGGAGTTGGGTTGCATTATGTGGGGCCATAGGTTAGTAGTTCCTAACGAATGTCGAGAAAAAGTACTGCGCATGGTTCATGAACCCCACATGGGGATCGTTAAGTCTAAGTCATTAGCTCGTAGTTACGTATGGTGGGCAGGCTTAGACGAAGATATCGAGCGCATGTGCCATGAGTGTGAGGTATGTGCGGCGCACGCGGACGCGCCGCCGAGGCAAACACCTCGCATGTGGCCGTGGCCTAACCGCCCGTGGACTAGGTTGCATTTGG
This sequence comes from Catocala fraxini, assembly GCA_930367265.1. Taxonomy (NCBI): domain Eukaryota; kingdom Metazoa; phylum Arthropoda; class Insecta; order Lepidoptera; family Erebidae; genus Catocala; species Catocala fraxini. The sequence continues at coordinate 15,159,687 of OV884051.1, forward strand.
ACTTTATGGGCCCTATCTTGGGTAAAACGTACTTAGTAGTGATCGACGCTATGTCTAAATGGGTGGAAGTGTTCAATGTAGCAAGTACTGCAGCCAGCGGGGTTTTAAATAAAATAAGTGAATTATTTAGTAGGTGGGGTCTCCCTAAACAGATAGTAACGGACAACGGCCCGCCTTTTACAAGCGTAGAATTCAATAAGTTCTCTAGTAACCTGGGAATCGAACACATTTTCACAGCTCCTTACCATCCTTCGTCTAATGGTCTAGCGGAAAATGCGGTGAAGTCTTTAAAAAGGGTTATCAAGAAAGCCATTTCAGAAAAGCTAGATGTTGACAAAGCACTTTGGACATACTTGCTGCATTATAGGAACACTGAACACTCGACTACAGGGGAAAGTCCGGCTAGGTTACTACTAGGCAGGCGGTTGCGAACTAAACTAGATATTTTAAAGCCAGATAGAGAATCTAAAGTTTATAGGGAACAACGACGCCAGAAAGAAGCGGTACCAGGTGGGAATAGGCAACTAAAACCTCTAGATGAAGTATGGTATAGGCAGTATCTAAAGGGGGAGAAATGGGTTCCGGGTCAGGTAATCGACAGTACTGGACCGAATAATTATAGGGTGAAGAGCCAAGAAGGGGGATTAATTCATAGGCACATAGATCAATTAAAGAGAAGGTCATCGAGACTATCCCTAGCTTGCCCTAGTAATCCCATTCCTGAGGTAGCGAAACCTAGCACAAATTCTCACACAGAGACCACAGCCGTACCAGGGTTGTCACCGGATGAGGTTCAGTCGGAGGAGTCGTCGGGGGCGTTAAGTAATTCGCCTGGTACTAGGAACTGTTCAATGGGAAGAGGGGTTAACACCGCTGGACCTCCGGCCTCACCAGAGTATCAGGATGCACTGCCAGAGGTGTTACCGTGCCGAGCCCGCCCGATTAGACAATGTAGAATAAAAAAAAGATAAAATTATTTATAAGATATAATTATAGTATAGTCTAAATTGTGTATGTAATTATTAATAAGTAGCTATGTAATCTAAGTTGTTAAAGTATAGTTATTATGTATATATTATGTTTTTGTTTGTGATGATGTTATTGTATGTAAGTGATAATTGGTGTGGAAGAGTGTAATGTAGGTATTGTTAGAATATATTACCGGTGGTGGGTAATCCTAAGTTATGAATGATATATATAGAGATGTAAAAGTTACGGCGGCAGTCCGGAATAAATTCTTGCGACGAACGGTTGTTTCTCTCAGCTCCCGATAGAACCTTCGAGAACATTACAATATCCAAATGCTTTTTATTGTATGTAATTTTTTACTGTTTGTCATTATTGTATTGAATATATCGTAGATATCTAGGTTATTTCAAGTTACAAAGCAGATGCGTGTATGCCCCAGTGTAGAAACTGTAACTTCATTGATAGCGATCGAGAATTCGTGTGTGTGTTCATACCCACATCGGTAATTATATTAAATAGCCAATACCTAAACATATACTTTACGTTTGCCTTAAAAGTTGATGGTATAATCATGCATCATCATGATCATGATAGACATCAGCTGCGTTATTTAAGTCAGTAAATGGAATGGCCGCAGAACGATTAGCTTCTTTGTTCGTGTACATACATGACGCAGCTTTATATTACATTCAAAATATAACCCCCTCTGTCTTATCATATATTATAATACCATTTTTGTAAATATTTAGTATTATAATTATTTGTGTTTTTGTAATTATGTTATCTTTTTTAATACGTTTGTAAATATTAATATGAGTTGTAAAATATCTTCATATCAAGGTATTGTACCGATCAATACCTAGTCCTGTAATATGAAATAATACTTGGAAGCATCACAAACCTGTTATGTAGTCTGAATAAATAACATTCAAAGTTTAGTGTTATAAAATGAACAATGTTATTATGTGGTCGCACATTGCCCGCGGCCCCGCGCAGTATTTAGTCAGTTGGCTTTATTGTCATATTTACGTAGTTTGTTGTTTCTATGTTTTATGCATATGCACAAGTGCGTAGGTATACGGTATGCGACATGATTCTGTGATCAATATAATAACATTTTATACGATTTAGATATTATACTTTTATATTAATTGACAACTAAGTACAACATGGTGCCTCGCCTATTTTGTTATTAAACAACTGCTGTTGTGTTGATAATTTGAAGTAATCTAAACTAATATTATAAAGAGGAAGCATTTGTGTTTTTGTATGTATGTTTGTAATGTTTTCACACAAAAACTATTGGGCCGATTTCAGAAATTCTTTCACCATTAGAAAGCTGCATCTTCAATGAGTGACATAAGCTATATAACATTTAAAAAAAAATCCTTATAAAAACGCAAAAATATAAACCTAGGTGTGAAAAATTTGTCAAAAAAAATCTGTCATCACGTTCGCTGCGGAAACTATTGATGAAAGAACAAAAAAATTTCTACTGTATTATAGAACGTATCAATATCTACAAAAAAGTCCGTGATACCATATGTCCAACTACTGTGGTTATGCTACTATAAATACTTTTTTACATTTTAAAAGTTGATAAAAGTGCCGACAATAATCAAACCATATTATTCATACCTCTGTATTAATCCTTATCGACTCCTTAAGACCGTTTTAATCCGTAATCCGTATTAATCCTTAAGACCGTTTCAATACCCGTGAAATACTTTTTAAATTATTAAAATCGGACATTTCATTCAAAAGATGTAATTCTTTAGATATAGTAGGTAGTTTCTAAATATTATGATATTAGCAGGTAGTTTTTAAGTATTAGCTACATATATAGCTAACTACACCTATATAGGTGTAGTTAGACTTATTAATTTCTTTAGTTGTAGTTTTATATATTAAAATTAGACATATTAAAAGTAGGTATTGGGTAATAAATTAAAGTCCACGCGGACGAAGTCGCGGGCAACAGCTAGTAAGTAATAGTGTTGATACGGAAATAGCTTACGTCAAAAAGCGACCAGCTATCATGTGACCGATTGCGCTTTAAATGAACTGTAAGGGATTTTGTTGTACTGATTTTGTTTTAAGAACAATAGAAAAACGTCCCGCTCAGGACGCAGAACCGTTCTTATCGTCTGAAATGTTCTGGTTTCGTGCGCTATTGACATATCTGCTTCTTGACTGTATAAGTAAAATATCATTAGCAGTGAATAATTATCTAAAACTAAAATTTTAAATGTCGATTACTTTATTTTAAAACAGATATATCCCAACAAGCCTGTGCCTGGTGGGAGAATTGAATCAACTTACTATCTTTGACCATAAATTTAAACACAAACCTGTGTTGAAATCAGATTTCATTGAAACCAACGCATCTGTTTACATATAAACGTAAAAACAGTTGCATTACAAAAATAACACCTGTTTTCCCCGAAACAATTTACTATCAAAGCCTACTACAATATTAAACATTAAATACCAATTAAGATATACACTTAAGCTCTGTATCGATGTTATATTCGATTATAATCGGAAACTAATCGATATTATTATCAATTGCGTGGCGAGGCAGATTAGTGTTCGCTTTGATGTTGCTCTATCGTAATCGATGTGGGACATCACTACTGTAGTTGTATTTTTATTGCACTCAAGTGAATATAATAGATAAATAGTATTGAATAAAGATTTTTGGAATAAAATAAATTTAAGATTATTTAGTTGATCTTAAATTTCAGTTCATAGTCCTTATAATATAATTATATTACAAAGTTAAAGATAGGAACATGGCGGGGATAGATATATAATATATATTATATCTTGAAATTGTTTTGCTCTACTGTCATTGTTCCGGAAGAAAACAGGGAAATACGTTTGTATGAACGAAACGCCGCCCGCATTTCCTCTTAAACCACTCCGCCATCAACGCAGCATATTAATTAATTAATTAAACAGACAGTAACATCGATACCGATGTTATTAGATTGGCTTGTAACTGTGGGAGAGGTGTTCAAACAGCCGGCATGTTGGCTTTGCTCTCGATATCACAAAATGCGACGTTAAAATTAACTCACACACACACACACACACACCGACACACTGCACTGTCCACCCCGCTATTATAAAACTGTTTGTTTTGTAGAGGGTCAGCAGTGTGGGTGTGTTGATGCTTTGCATACTGGTAAGCAGGTTGCTACGTAAGGTTGGCGTGGTTTGAAGTTTCAATCCTGTGTGTGAGTGTTGAGTTTGCTGTGTGGTTCAGGAATTAAAGTAATAACTTGCATCTAAGAAACAGTAGGTATATACTTAGCACTAAATGGTATATTATTGTGTACTTACATATGTAGTGAAAACTACGATTACATGCTCAGAGTGCTTGTTTATTTGATCACCACGAGAGTATTTGTCATACAATATTAAGTATGTGTGAGCATACACATATACACACATGTAAACAGAAATATATCACTAAGTAAAATATTACATAATAATTCAGCACAATTGAGTTATACAATTAAGGTCGTAAGTACGTCTAAAATATTAGGTGACATAGTTACAATGTGCCTACATATATAAATATAATCATTTCTCAAGTTTACATTAAACCTTAAATAATTTATATTTTAATTGGTTAAAATAAGAAGCATAATACTTGTGTCAAAAAAAGGAAATTTGACTTTTAAATTAATAACCAGCTACCTGCCTTTGCTGGGTCCTGCCTAGTGCCAGACCTACGGTAAACAGCTGCGCTGCAGACGATCCCTCTGTGTCGGTGTCTCTAAGCGTGCCGTCACACGATGCTATGAGCCGACTGCAGTGTACCGGTAGTACAACTTAGTTCTATCGTTGTGTACAAAGTCTGAAGGTGTAGTTGAGATGTGACGGTATTAAACAAAGTTGTGAAGACACGATTCTACTTAATGTCCTGAACAATTCTAAGGAGGGAATGATCGGTCACACGTTAAATTAAAAGTTATTTTATTTTTTATTTGTTACGTTAAACCTCTTTTTACGCAACATGATGGCTAACAAGCACAAGGTCCGCCTGATGGTAAGTGGTTACTGTCGCTGAATCCTCGAACAATGATAAGCTGTGTTACCAATCGCTTTAGTTGGGGACAAAGATTACTGGTTAAGATTACACTTGTTGTCAGCACAATACCTCCCTAAGGTGTCTGGAAAGCACCGACAGAAACAATATTTTAGCGCGTTGTTAATTGACACTTTATTACATAATTTTGAAACTATTACACTACTACTATTGAACTTTAACACTTTTTAAGTTAATTATATTATTAAAACTATTTATATTTATGTTTACACTTTGCCCAACGTTTCGGTTGTTTTTCAGCAGCCATGTTAACGGGAAGACTAAGATGGCTGCTAAAAAGCAACCGAAACGTACGAACGTAATAAAGTGTCAAAAAACAACGCGCAAAAATTCGTATAAAGCAGTATAATTTTAATGAATAAAATTCGCGTAAACGTAAAACAATATCTGGGGTTCGATTCCAACAGATTCCAGATGGAGCCAACAGAAAGTTACTGAGTTTTCTGTCAAGAATTTACCTTCGTGCCTCGAAGGGAGTGCACTTGTGTTTAGGCTCACTCTAGTGCACTATAATATTTCCGGCGCAGATAGCTAAAACTCGATGGATCACACGACAGAAATGTCGTCGGGGAGACATTATTTGACCTCTACCTTTACCTCCTACAACGTGAGATCCGACATATAGTGGGCGAAAAGTAGCTGTGACACGAACCGACGACCCAAAGCAACGGCGCGGCGCAGACAAATACATGACCAAAACATAATATTCCATCGACGGCGACGGTGTGGCTTAACGCGACGTAAATGTCTGAATACACGTATTCGTTTTGTTTCTAAAGCTGACGCGTTTGAAACTGGACTGTATGTATTACAGCCATCATGAATAGAGTTATAGAGTTACCTAGTTTGAGTACGCATTTCATAACTAAGTATTGAGTGTCACATGGAGTGAGGGGTTGTTTGTTCCCGAGTTCTGTTTCGAGAGAGGATGCCAGTTCCGTAGCTGTGCGGTGCTTGAGTTTAACTTAGAGAAAATATTAAAATGTTAGACACTTTACAATAGTAAGTCTAATATTATATAAGTAATCAAATTAATGTGAAAAATTCAAATACGACACCGACAATATTTTAAATGAGTTTAACCGTAAATAAAGTAAAACTCATTATTTTCATGACCTTTGAAATGTAGCTTTACACATTTTAGTAAATTTATATATAATAATTATTTTACAACAATATTTTTGTTACTTTTTAGCGTCTTAATTTTTATACGATCTAATGCTTGAATAGCCAGCATCTGAACAAATTGAAAACAGTGTCTTACGGGCGCGCGAGACCCGGTAATGTTCTCTCACATCTAACAGTATTCTATCTTCATACAAACGGCCGGAACGCGAGTTACACCTACGCGCGTCGAGGTCGGTATGCACTGGGTTCGCAACCAGTCGCGAATCCTCCGCAGTGACGAACGGACGACGGTGTGATGGTTTCGTTAGCAGTAAGCGTGCGATTTGTGAATATTTGATTTAAATAAGTACAACTACTTACATAATAATTATAGCAAAGTATAATTAAAATACTTTTGTATGCAATTGAAAAAATATTTAATTAAACTTTTATCCGAATGTGGCATTTTTTATACTATTATATTTAACAATAAAGCTTTTCGTACGTCTCAGTCGAAAAGCAAATATTTTTCAGTCTCAAATATATAAGATTGTTTTTATTAAATCTACTAACCAAGAAACACAAAATGATTTTTATTGAACACTTCCTAGGTGGGCAGCCCTCTCGTGTATTTGCGGACCGCGCAGCTGTAGGTAATTATTTCAAGGACAGAGCCGAGTTACAATACTGTTAGATAACATTACCGTGCGCGAGACCTGTCGACGTTGCCGCACCGGGGATACCTTTGACTTGTCGCCCACTCTCGCGATAATTTATTTATTTATTTAGGACCACATGCAATTACAACAATGCAACAAAATAGTATAATATGAGGCTTGTGTCAGTCGCGTAACCTTTTAAGGAGGCCACAGCATGCACCATTAAGTGAATTTAGTGATTAAAAAACAAGAAAGAAAGAAAAGGCAATGAGTTTATCCAAAAGGTTACTTCAACTTACAAAATAGACACATGACGCAAGGTAAATATAGAAAGACAGTTTAAAAGAAATATTGCAAAACAAATCAAAATAATTAAAATAAAATAACAATAAAATCAATATTTTTTATTCAAAGAAATAATTTATAAAATTAGCATAAGATTAATCAGAATTACGATGTTAAAATTAAACATACAATCACATTACATTACACAAAAGATAAAATTAACAAGATAAAGTGTTAGTTATGGCTTAGAATATAAATAAAATAAATGAAACGCTGCAATTAATTAATCAAATTAGTCATTATTACTTAAAATTACACATTATAAGGAATTACACGCTCTAGCCAACTCCCTAAATAAATAATCTCAATTCACATCATAATTTGTATGTCGTCGGAACATTTAGGTAAACTCCATTACGCGCACTCAGAAAATATACTACAAGTTTTAAAATGATGTTATCATAATTATTTAGTGAGGAGAGGATAAGGTACAAGTAGGTACTATTTATATCGTATGACGTAGTACTTGCGTATATTTAGTAGTGTATAATTAGTTATAAACGAATATAAATATTGTTATGTGTTACTTGAATATATGTTATGCAAATGTTGGTAGTCAGTAGGCATCATAGGTATTCAAGTGAGGCGACACTTTGCTGGTATTTCTGAAAGGGTGGATTATACATTTCACCATTTCGCCAGATATATTTTTAGGGCCCACGTCAGTTTGTTGATGTGCCGGAGTCAGACAAAGTGACCATGTTGCTGTTGAGTATTTCCTGACTTAAAAACCTAGACGCTCTTCGTCCTAAAGTTTAGACTTTAGGACGAAGAGCGTCTCGTCGGACGAAGAGAGAGAACAAATTACCCTCATTTTGCCTCAAAAACCTAGGTTTTTGAGGCAAAATGAGGGTAATTTGTTACATTATACCTTGTATAATAGGATCAATGTGACGCGCAGACAGATTGAATTGGAATGTAATTGTTCTGACTCATCAACCTACTTTAAACGTTAATAAAGAAGTTGCAAGCATACAGATTTTCAGTTGTCACTGTACTTGTTCCAGGCACCACAATGCGTTACTTCGTAGCCGCCATGTTGCTGTTGTCCGCCATGTTGTCGTGCGCGGCGCAGGCGCAGTACCCGCGCCCGCGCCGCCCCGAGCGCTTCGACACGGCCGAACAGATCTCCAACTATCTGAAGGAGCTGCAGGAGTATTACTCTGTCCATGGGAGGGGAAGGTGGGTATTCTTCGACTGGATCATTTCAGAGTAGAGGCCGTTGTCGTCTGTTATTTGGTAATGGTACGACATGAGTCGAGTCGTCCAGGGGACACAGGCAGCCACCGTAAGAGCGTAGTGACACTATTACTGTCCACTAAGTAATAGTACCGGCGACTCACGTTCCTAATTCGCCTAGTCGAGCGTGTGGTCTGTTTGGCATCCCATGAACAAGTAATCCTCTCGCAAACATCGTCACTGTGTTGAATATAGTTTATTATTTATACGTAACATATATAGCGACTGACTGCGGGGAGCGCTTAGGCGCTAAAGTGGTCACCTAGTCACTGCCACTACGCCGATTGTTGTAGTTTTGTATCCAACATGGGACAATAATTTATGCGACCCACAAACGGTTGTGCTGTTTAAATGTTTGTAGAAAACCCCGCAACACAAGAATTATGATTAGTGATTAAATTGCTTTTTAAAAAGAAAGACAATCTATGTACATATAAAAAAAGGAAACAGCATGTCAGTGTGACAGCTTTGGGTTATACTCGCGTAAGCAATAATAATACTTTATCAGATTCTAATATAGCGGCAGATTTTCCAACGCCCAGAAGTCACGCTTATCAGGCAAGTCGTAAGCTTGTTAACCATTTTATTAGAGTTACAATAATATAATTAGCTGCGTTGCCTGGGGAACGATGTAAGGAATATTATTTGTAGAATAAATAAATAAGGCCGTCTTCAGTTGTGCATTTCGGCAGCATTCTTTCAAATATTTGATTGTGTTAAAATAATATGTATTTTAATCTAATTGTATTTTGGGACGCCAATACTTAATTTTGGCGCCCAAGCTGGGCCTGATGCTATGAAAGGCTAGACCAGACGCTCTTTATTAAAATAAAACCAGTATCACATCTCGAGTCTAAGTCGAAAGGTTAAATTCAGCTCAACAATTTTCACAATACTTTCATAATATTAATACCTTGATGATTCTGTTACTCGATACTAGATGTCAGCACTGCATTATCTAAAAATTTGTCACACCGCCATCTATGCATCCCACATGCATCAAACTAACAACGCCATATCTTTGAAACTCGTGGTACTGCTAGCTAACCAAATACTTCTTTGTCCACAGATACGGCAAGAGGCAAATGCACATAGCCGATGCGTCCGTCATTTTCAGAGAGAGCCCTTTCTTCGAACACAACTTGAATGAGGAGCCGGAGTTCAAGAACCTCGGCTATAACTAAAATTAACAATAAATAATAAACAGCACTACATCCGTGTACATGAACCGTGAGCCGAGAGACGAGTTAGTTGCTGATATTTATTTATCTTTTATCGTATACTGTTTAATGAGGGGTGGCTACTGATTTTGAAACAATAAGAAAAGAATATGATTGCTAAATTTATACTAGGTACTTATCATAGTAACACTATAACATTTTTCGTAAAGACGAAACCATATTAAAGTTTATTTTTGTTTATATCGAAATATTTTGGGCGATATTATCCAGATTTATTTATTGCTCGTAGGTATATTAAGTTTGCCTTTTTGTCTATCAGTGACTACCCCATCAATTTTGCCGAATATGTACTTAATATTCTTAACTTATTGAACCATGATAATAAAAATAAAACTAAAATATTCCGTCTCACTATAATAGTCAATTAAGCTCTTTTTCAATTAAAATACTAAAAATAGTCGACAAGCTGGGTGTATGACTATTTTTAGCGATTTTGTTAAAATATTTTCTTTATTGTTCTTAGTTAATAGTAATAATTGTGTAATGAACAAGAAATAGTATTACTAACGATATATGTAGTATTTATTCAAATGCAAAATTGTTTGAAGATACCATTGTTTTCTTTACGACTAGCTGTCCCCCGCGGTTGTACCCACGCGTATGACTACTGCTGCTCTTCGGTAGGTCCTGGCGTGATGTTATGTCGCCCACTTTACTAAATATGGTAGCTTTTTAATGGATTAAGAACAAGCAGCGATAGCCTAGTGGGAAACCATTGGACTGCCACGCAGAGGTCTCGGGTTCGAACCCAAGGCGCGCACCTCTGACTTTTCGAAGTTATATGCGTATTAAATAATTAGTTATCGCTTGCTTTAACGGTGAAGGAAAACATCGTGAGGAAACCTGCATGTCTGAGAGTTCTACATAATGTTCTCGAAGATATGTGAAGTGTGCCAACCCGCACTAGGCCAGCATGGTGGTCTACGGCCTAACCCTTCTTACAATGAGAAGAGGCCCGTGCCCAGCAGTGGGATAGTTTAATACAGGGCTGATATTATTATAAGAATGATTAAAACCGATATAGTAATATTTGAGTTAATTTATTACAAACAAAAATGCAAATATATAGTGTAGACTAGCTGTGCCCGTCATTTGATACGCACTTACCGATGTTTCGTTGCGAAAAGCGGCGACAGCCTGGTGAGAGACCGTTTAACTGCCACGTAGAGATCTCGAGTTCGATTCCGAGGCACACATCTCTGACTTTTCGAAATCGTGGGGAATCCTGCATGTCTGAGAGTGCTCCATAATGTTCTCGAATATACGTGCAATCTGCCAAACTGCACTGGGCCAGCTTGGAGGACTATGGCCTTACCCTTCTCTCACTGAGAGGAGGCCCGTGCCCAGCAGTGGGACAGTTTATATACAGGGCATGATTTTATTATATATTATTACGTCATTAACAAAGATTTGACGTACAAACAGTGAGAAGTATTTTCGTTATGAAAAAATAAAAATGACTGACGTTATCATGTCTCTATTGTGTTGCCTAATGTCGGATAGTCGGCCGATGGCGGTCGCGTGTGTGTGTGTGTACGAGCGCTCCGGCCGGTCTCAGGGGAGACTGTGTTCAGTTTGGGAGATGTCGTCCGTCAGTTCGTATATCTACGACTTCTAACATAACTATGGAAGCACTGTTAAATCGTGTTTGCTTGTTATATGTCTGATTCTAGTCTATCGCGTCCCGTTATTGAAAAGAGCTCCTACTGAGCCCCTGTTTACTATATAGCGTCTCCTTAAGTTGTCTGGAAATTCTACTTACCTCAAGAACACAACAAAAGGTTGTTAAGCTGCAATCTTTTGTAAAACGGAGGAACTTGCCCAGTTGGTTTGCTTCAATCTGAGCGAATTGCCTGGTTTACAACATATAGTAAATGAGTGCTTGCTCTCTATATACATTGAATACAATATAATACAATGAAACTACTTTAATTTTATTTGGCGCCTTATTTGCAAAATATCAGTTATTTTTTCCTAACAAGGTCAAGGCAATGTCCATACAGCCAAGTCTAGTCGCGTAAACTACAACCCTTTGCTTTAATCTACCATCAATTAAGTCTACCATTACTGATCAAATGACAAACAGATGCTGCATTTAATTTTATACCTTAATTTAGTATAAATAGAGTAGATTTTAACTAGAATGTTTTTAATGGAATAGAGACGGGGCATTAATCTCCTCTAGTCTCTATATAAATGTCTACTTGTATGTCATTATTACATTGAACTATTTGTTTGGATATTTCGTAGCCAGAATAGTTATCATTACTAAAAATCTTATTGAAAGCGTTGGTCTTTCTTAGCGTGCTTTCTTACAAAATCAAGAATCTCTGCATAGGATATTTTTTAGAAGAGCTTAATTTAAAATTTGCTTTCATTTAGAAAACACATCTCACATATAACATTGGTTAACTTTTGCTATGACTCCCACACTCCTAACCGTCGAGCCCGGATGGAACTCACTACCTAAGTCTGTATTTACAGATGAGTACAATCTGGCTGTCTTCAAGTCGCGAGTGAATAGGTATCTTCTAGGCAAACGTGCTTCATCGTCGACTACTTCGTCACTTAACAGCGGGCGAGATCGCGGTTAAACGCAAGCCTATTACAATTTAATAAAAAGACCTTGGTTCCAGCATAAATATGCGAAATTAACCAGTTAGCACTGAAGCCAATTAATTCCCGCTGTGCTCTAGGATCTTTTGAACACAGTATATCTAATCTTATAATCCTGTGAAGTAGAAGGAAGCAGCCAAATAACCTTGTGTTGTGTCCCTAAAGTAAGTACCTGACACAAGAGCAAGTATATCAAGCAGTTGTTAAAGCAAAACTGTATAACTCACTGCTTAATTTAAGATAACTATGCCTCGTAGTTGCCGCTCTTCGCTTCTGAGGTTCCTAGCATGATGTTAGATACTCCATAATCTTACTTAATCAATAAGCTGTAAAAACAAAACTCATTTACCAGGCGGGCTGGTAGTTCCAGAGCTCTTGGCATTAAATATTTAGTTTCTGCACGCGAGATTTAGATTTTAATGTCTATAAATATTAACAACAATTTTGTTTCTAATAAGGATAGATGTGCGCTTTTGAGGATACAAGATAAGGCAATATTAATTAATTCTAAACTCTGCAGCACATACAATGCCTTCCAAATTAATATGCATATTATGGAAACTCACTTGAAACTAAAATTGCTGTTAAAAGCGAGCAGATCTGCATGAAACACTATATTTGATATCCCGTTGCATATAAAACAATTACAAACTTAACTAGATAAAAATAAGGTTTAAAATACAATGGAATGTCATTAGAGACAGAAAGTACCAAATCGAAACTAAGTGGATTATAAACAGAGTGCGCGCGCAACTGCGATGTTGTCGTGAAATGGCGGCAGGCGCTTTTTGGTTGAACGATCGGCACTGGAGTTCTGGAACACTGATACCGCGATATGATTATAAAGTCGTAAATATCTGTTATTAATAGCATCACTAAAATGTAAGACTATGTGAAATGTTTATTAACAGATTAATTCAATAATACATAAAGAATAAATAACTGCTTACAATGCACTTTTAAGACTAAAATATAATTGGTTTGAAGTAAATAATGTTAATTATGGTACACCTCGCAGCAAAAAAATCATCATAATATTATAAGAAAATCTACGATTTAGATAAGTAATAATGTTTTCAAAAGTTGTGGGGTTACCCAGTATTTATCACTGTTCCAATGCTAAAGTATCGTAGAGTGGCAACCAAAAAGAACCTTCGGGATAGAAATTCAGGAAGCGGGCACTACCGCTTATTTTATACTGGAAAATCTATATTTTAACATAAATATATTCAACAAGCTGTCTATTTTTTACATAAATTTTCTACTTTCAAATATTTTTGAGGGAGGTTCCTATATTGAAGAAATTTTGAATAAAATATTTGCTCTTTTCATATCAGTGAGTGCGTGTGAAAATGAAAATGTGTTTTTGACTTTTGCGGACTGTGTTTTCAGCTAATATTCTACAAGTAAACAAGGAGCTTAAGGTAAATACATTATTCTAGAAGAATACATAGCAGTTAGCGAAATATACCTGCGATGTGCATGTGAAACGTGTGGATCTGTAAATAAATTGTTTTGTTTTGCGAGATTTTGGGTCTTAAATGTTTTAACGATCCTGAGTAATTAGTAACTTGTAGCTAATACAAAAATTATTACCAACCATTATATTTCACTTCTTATTTAAAAATATCGTCGAAGATTGTGTGTATTCTCTGGATATTAAATATAATATTTTGGGACGCAATTCCGTATTTCTATTTAATATTGGAAATTTTTTTAGTTTAATAATATCTTAATATAATGAAATATATATTGACGAAAAATAAATAGGCTGATATGTTATTAGATACAAAGAAACATTAGATTTTAATCTTTGTAGAAGAGTTTAAATGTACCACTATAAACTCTTCTACAAAGATTAAAATCTAATTTAAGTACGTAAGATGTCGTATCTTATTGCTTATTTAGGTACTTATGTGTAAGTAACATTTCAGAACGATTTAAAGTAACATATGTTAGTCTCCGCTCATACAAGTACCTACATCATTATTAAACTATACCATTTCGTTATTCTTTTCAACTTGAAGGAAGGATAAACATAAATTATAGTAGGTAGATGAAGTTAGAGATTTCCGTAATTGTATTCAAATATGATTGTGCACTACGTGATAGGTACCTACTTTGCATGGTCAAGTATACATCGCAAGTATAGTGTTATTGATACAACCGAATGCAATTGTGCACATCACTGAATTAGTAAATAAAAATACTTTTTTAACAGGTAGAGTACAGTGGATGCCTTGCTTCAATTTTTAAACGGCCTGATTATAAAATCGTCATATTAAAGAAAACGACAACCGAATAATCTTTTTGTACTTAAATGACAAATAGGTATGCTGTCCTGTTGTTAAGTGCAGCCTATGGTCGCTTGCTATACCGGAGATATCTCGCATGCTTCCGATCTTCGACTAAGATCGCTATACTGCCAGCTTGCCAGCCAGCACAGATAATCCCTAAGGAGCATTATAGCTCTACAGTGTAACTTTCTGTATGAATAAAATAAAAAACTGTTCAGCATCTGCATTTCGTCCGGTGAGTTCTAGAAGCTGATAACTAGATCCTTGTACACCCGTACCTCTCTTTATACTTTTGCATTGCATGGTTTAGACATCTAACTAGTGAGAAACGGTAATGAATTGCCGTAAATCTTAGAGATCGAAAAAATGGTTCGAGTAATATGCAAAGGTCACGTGATACCACGTGACCTTGAGGTCAGAGGTCAAAGGTCATCGTCATTTCGGGGGTATATCGACTATGCTGAGTCGAATGGCGTTGACCGCGAGTCTCTAGCTCACTACGGTTGTTGAGTTGAAAGTTGTTTAACATACAGACGGACGGACGGACGGACGAAGCTGTTTTTTCGAACTCTAAAAACGGATATTGTCATCATGCTGGTATTTACATACCTTTTTGAAAGACGTGACGTTTCGGCCAGATTGCACTCACCGTGGTCATAAGCAGTCTACTGCTATCTAAAATCTAAATACCAAGTAGTATCGGTAGGGTATACACGTGTTTCGTTATATGCTATAATAGATTTTGCCCGCAGCTTCGCTCGCGTAAATGGAGATCAGGTCAGGTTATGTAGGGATCGGCCAAGTAGTGTCGCGTGGTTCTTTGCCTCTGGCTTTACAAGCGACTGCAGGCTACGGTAACCACTTACCATCAGGCGGCCGCATACTTGCATACTACCTCGCTACTCCATGCACAGCAGTGGCATTCATTGTCGCTGCTCAGCCGACCCACTTCGTATCTATTGTTACCCCCTTCTACTAACGCCTATTAATAATATTATTTAAACAACCGCTCTCTATTTTATTTCTTCTGGATATAGTAATGGCACGTATGTTAGACTATGTAATTGATAAGTAATTAATTACGTAGGTAATTTAAGCTCGATGACCATAGATTTTGTTATTAAATAATAATTGAAACCTTAACATACAAACAATAAAATATGAACAAAGTTATTTCGCCCGCGGCTACTCTCGCGTTAATCTACGTATCTATACTAATATTATAAAGAGGCAAAAATTGATTTTCGTTTGTTTGTAAGGGTTTAACTCAAAAACTATTCAATCGATTTCAAAATTTCTTAACTTTAATTCTTACAAATCTATCACCATTTGAAAGGTATATTATCACCGAGTAATATAGGCTACATTTTATTTAAAAAAAAGCACTTTTGCTAACATAATCTTACCTACTTTTACGCGAGCGAATCCGCGGGCAAAAGCTGAATGTCAATAGATTTCTATTCCTCAAGCACAGTACTTTTTTCTGGATAAAATATACCCTATGTCCTTTATTTTACCTCTGAAAACATGTACCTACCTATGCAACATTTCATAATGATCGGTCGAGTAGTTAAAGCGCGAAAAATAACAACCAAGCTCACATTCACATTTACAATAATTATTAAATGATGATACTAGAAGCGACCTCATTAGTTTGGTAATATAAACCACGACCACAGAATACACAAGCTCAGAAGCCTACATCGGCCGTGTGCAGTACCTAAGTCAGGCGATTTGTTACGAAATAATTGTTCGCATGCGGAATGGCGTGACGAGGATTTCAGAAAATGTAGGTACAGTACGTGAAGGGATAGGTAAATAATACTATGTGGCAATCCAAGTCGTTGTCTATCTGTGCGCTAAGTGCTATACAAATCAAATCGACGGATAATGGGTAATTAAATAGCCAGCATCCAAACATCTTCACAAACTTGTACATTTAACGAGCTGCTACTTCCGACGCGTGGAATTAAAAATTTTTTTTAAATTAAATTAGTTTACATTACTCCTTATAACATCAGCTATCTGCCAGTTAAAGGCCCATCAAAATCGGTCAGGTCGTTTCAGAGATTAGCATAAACAGGCAGACAGACAGACAAAAAATTTCATATTCATATTTTTTTGGTGTAGGTAAGTACCGTATATACTTTCATATGCATTAAGTAAAAAGCTGTTATTTTGACATTACAAACGGACACTTCAATTTTATTTATTTGTAATGTGTATGTATGTGTAGGTATAGACCGCGCCATCCGTGTGCAGTCAAAAGTGTTTTGCTGCACACGGATGGCGCACTGGTTTAAGTGGTTCCTTTGTCACTGCGCCGAGTGTCGTGAGTTCGATTCGTACACGGGACAAAAAAAATAGTGTGATCCACAAATAGTTGCACGTACTGGTGTTCTTTGTGTTCCCCGTCCCTACTGCGGGAGTTGTCTTTTGAATGAGAAAGGAAGCAAAATAATTCTATTGCGTGTCGTATGTTACACCTAAGTACACTGAAGGTATGCTAGATTGAATATAATAAGTATAATAACTGGTTATATGAGTAAGTACGCTGCCGTGTCCGGCCTTTTATTTATGAGGAGTATATATGTATGTACTTATATGTGTGTGTGTTGTTCGTATGAACCTGTGATCAAACATACAGTGTAACCGAACCGATATGCGCGCGGTCACACGCCGCGCTCTATTTTAACGCCTACGCTCCTGTGATTATCCAATGCTAATATACAATGTATTAGGACATACATAGGTATTTATTATAGCACGACAGTGTGATAATTGCGTTGCGTAATGTGCGTAGTATATGCGTAATTTCTGATATATACAAATCGCGCAATCTATGATGGCCGGACTGAACATAGCGTCTCCGAATTGTTGCGCATGTACAGTCTGTCAGCCCCCGCCCCCTGTCACCAAAGAGACCTAAACTTTACAACTGCGACGCCACTCGCGCAATGTTCAGACCGGCCATCATACAGTGCGCGATCTATACAGCGGCAATCAAAGGTGTAGTCAGTTACGTAAGTCAAAACGTGTAACATTTGGTTGCAAAAAATTACAAAAATTGAAAGTATTTTATAACAGTCATAGTTAATACATTTATAGTAGATTTAGTCGCAGTAAATAATACAAAATAATAGTTTGGATATTCAATTAATGAAGTACGTTTACGGTCAATGTTCAGTTATTTATGATGCTGGATGTTTGGTGGGATTTTAAATATTATTTTATTTTATTTGGTTAACCAACGTTTGTTTGCTCACTATAATACAGCTAAAGCATATTTATATCTGTAACAACCACTTCTGCGTAGGTTAATACAGCATTCACAATAGACGATTATAAACTTATAATATATACTGATTAAAAGAAAGTTATATAATTTTACGGTATTTTTCCTGTATTGTGGTGAGGCTCTCTGTGTCTATGTATTCTGCGGCGCGATCTCATGGCGTGAGTCATCACTACTGGAGTACAAAGGGAGATCACACGAGTGGCGACTGGCGACCCTGACACGCTCGTCACGTCGAAGCGTGATGTTAAAGCTATAGCGTGACCTTCCTTGAGAAGAAAGAGCCTCTATTCTCTCACAGTAGCACGCACCTATATGCATACATACGTACTAGAAGTTAGCTTTTATAAAGTCAAAGTCAAGTCGTTATTTCCATAAAATGAGACAACACTGCTTGCCGTCCATTAACAAATTAAATGAACAGCTAGACTTCATGATACTTTGAGCTCATTCTGCGTAAATAGAAACACCAATGATTAAATTATGTTCGGGTACTTTGAAATAACTACACTGGAACATTGAGACAACTTCCATCTTAGTCTCCCCGTGACCATGACTGCTGAAAAGCAACCGAAACGTCGGGGAAAGTGTAAACTTAAATATAAATAGCTTTAATAGTTTTAATAATTTTATTAACTTAAAAATGAGTAAAGTTCAATAGTAACAGTTTCTAAATTATGTAATACAGTGTTAGATAAACAAAGCTATAAAATCCGTATATAGTAGTTTAAATTCTAACTAATATAATAAATGTGAGTTTGTTTGTTTGTGACGTTTTCACGCCTTCACTACTCGATCGATCATCATGAAATTTCGCATAACGTTGTCAGTGGTACAGAAAAGAGCATTGGGTACCTTTCATCCAGAAAAAGTACTGTTACTAACCTGACGTCATCAGCCTGCATTTACGAGACTGAAGCCGCGGCCAAAATCAAGGAAATAGTATTGAACAGCTTGTTCGAGGAGCACTTGCGCGATACGAAGTCGACGAGTAACTCATGGCCGCTGTTTTCAATCACTATTATATTGCTATTATTGCTATCGCAGTAATTATATTGCAAATCAATTTATTAAATTTTTCTTATATGAGCGTGTGCTCATATAAGAAAATTTAAATAACGATATGTAATATTCCTCCTACATACAAACATAAGTAGGAGGAATATCACGGAAATGGAACTATCGGAAATTCGAACATTCTTTAATTAGATTGTTATTTATACTGTTTCGGTGGCGCAGCGATTTTTTATGCGACTGCTGTGCATGAGATCGTGAGGTCGATTCCAGGGTCGGGCAAATTTGTTAATGGACTTTTCTATCAAGAAAACTCAGTAGCAGCACGGAGGTAGAAAGATGGCGGTGATGCCTGCGCCTCGGAAAGCATGCAAAGCCGTTAGTCATGCGCCTAATCTCTTCGATCGACTATGAGAGTCAAGGAACAGAGAGTGCACTTGTATTTGCGCCCTCCCTTGTGCACTATAATAATTCCTACACAGATGACCAGTCTCTGTTAAGATTGGCCGTCCTGACCGAAATTCGGTCTGGCGGACATTGTGTCGTATGTACTAGGAGACCACTCAATCAGATAGCTTGTAACGCTTTAGAGTGCATGCCCTCTAATTCACGTAATCTGAGCCACGCGCTTACTGCAATGACACAACGACGCACTATGAATGCAGAATTTAATATTTATATGATATTGGCAGTCTCTCCGCGTGTATGGCGGTACGGTTTAAATATTTTTACACTCAAATGTGTAGTAAGACCATGGTTCAGTGTAACCCCGGTTTCTGAAAAGCAGATCAACACAAGAATTAGTTAACAGCCTGGCTCGAGTAGCATGTCGACTGCTGCGACTTGCGACCTAATTGACAGCGGCCAATCAAAATCGCTGACTTGAGTTTAATTTTACCTCGATGTAGACTTGAGTTTGACTTGAGCTTGCAGTCTAATGCGTGTTATATAATCAATACCTGTAACCCGCGACTTCGTCCGCTTGGAATTAACAAAAATAATCTAAAATAAAAGTAGCCTAACTTAATCATTATAACATCAGTCCAGCCGTTTCAGGGATTAGTTGGAACAAATAGACATACAGACAGACAAAAATTAAAAGTGGTTATTACAATAGGTACCGTGTATACTATCATATGCATTTAGTAAAAAGTTGTTTGGCATTACGAACAGAGACTTCAATTTTATTTATATGTATGTATAGATTCGGTTCCTCGAATCTAATATGTAATTCCTAACATCACGTTAGCAGCCCTCTCACCCCTGACTCCTGTGACGTTATCACGTAATATGAACAAGAAGTAGTCGGTAAATAATACGTCAGAGCCCTCCAAATGGTACACTTTATTGAATCGATACCACGGCCTTGGTGCTGCGAGGGACGGCTCAGACTTACCAAAGCACGCCCGCGCCGTTTCACTAGTTCGCTCATAACTTTACCGCCTGACGGAACTAAACCTTGCTGTGAAGATCATAAACTCGCTCTTACGTCACATAATATTCACTAATATTACGTAAACTAAAAGTGTTAACAGTTTTACTTTTCAATAATTGAATAAATAACAAAAAATTAATTAGTGTTCGAAAAAATTGAATATTTAAATATGGAGTGAATGATACACGAATATTACGTACCTGCATTTACCAAATTAAAATCTGTGTTCGAATAAGTTTTAATTTGAATATGGAACAAATGGCGCTCAACAATTCCATACAATAAGCAAATAAAAGCTGTTCTCATATTCCATTTGAAGATGAAAATGATGCGCAAACACTTATTTGATAGCAACTAAATAGGACGCCGAAATAGCATATTTTAATATGAAATAGATAGACGTATTTATTTGAGTGTATTGCGTGTAATATGTGTGCACTCGTATCCTACACGAATGTTTAACTTTAAAATGTCATAAATTAATTAAAATAGGAGACTTGTTGTTTTAAGTGTCTTTTTTTGATATACAAGTATTTGACCAGGAGGGCTTGCAGTTTGGAGGGTCAGCAGAAATCGTGTTAAATGTGTTCAGTGATTAATTCTAATTAAATACTTACTAAGTGGCGCGTTTAACTTGTGTTACTATCAAACTAGTGTTGAAACACGTGGCTTTAACCTTGTTGATAGAACTTGTAAAAGAAACCTGCGGGCTTACTAGTATGTCAGTTGTATACATAACGTTGTTCACATGATGTAGCTTGCAGAATACTCCATCCTTTTCTGCGACAGTTCAATTTTAAATTTAAAAGGAGACTTCATACTGTAGCTGGTACCTTCACAGTACACCTACCATTGACAACGACTAGTGTTAAGAGTTATATCTATAGCTACGGAAGGCAAGAAAAGCAAAGATGGTCATCAAAAACTTGGCGAATAAGATCAAGAAGCACTTTATAAGGCTGCAGAATGAGGTGATTGTACTTTCATTTTGTTACTAGCTGTGGCCGTCAGCCCGTCCGTGCTCAGTTCAGCAACATAAGTGGACACACAACAGCAACATTTCGATTTGATCGATTATGACACGAGCTTTTTTATTATAAGTTGTATAACTGCTATAAAATACGGTATTTTATATTTATTATGTTAAAAAGATAAATGGTTTAATCACAATACAACAATGCATAATAGTAATTGTTTAAACAACATCTATAATATATTTAAACAAATTCGTTCAATGTTCTTATGTAGCTGACAGTACATGGACATGACGCTTTATACTCGATATAATATTAAATGGTTAACGCGAACTTCATGTAATTAATCAATTGACCGTGCCCTCCGCTTTGTAAGTATGCTGCAGAGCTACGCAACTGATTGAGATAAAACATATCTCAGTTTTATATGTAGTTAGACTAGCAGCCAGCATTTGTATAAATTATATTATAATTCGTCGAGCCATGCTCAAGCTCTTAGAGAACATACATACAAATGTTATAAAAGTTTATATCAATGTATCTCTAAGCTTTGTTGTAATGTAGATAAAATGCCTATGGCCGTTTGTTCGACTCAGACTACACACTCTAAGAAAGTGTTATTTTTTAAGAAGACATCTTCCGCATTTGGCGTCGTTCTTTTGTATAAAGAAATACTTGTTCGAAAGAGACGCGCTAACGGCACTGTGTTCGGTTGTTTATTACTTACTAAGTGTCCACCGCGGTTTCACCCACATGTGCGCGTGCGCACGGCTCCGCTCCTGTCGCTCGAAACGTGATGTTCATAGCCTATAAACTTCATCAAAACTTAAGCTATCAAATGCAAAAATATTTTCAAATTCGACTGGAACTGCCTTTAACTTAATTTTTTTCATTTTGATATTTTTATCTACATGTACAAAAGTAACAACCATAAACTCTTAGTATACATATGTAGGAAGGAGACGTTGCCCGGTGGTCACGTGTTATTGAGTTTTCCCAGAAGGAAATGCTCATTAGCAGCAAGAAATCCGCAAGATATGGTATTGCGATTTCCGCGATGACCCAAGGGTGCTAGGTAGCGCCTACACTTATTGAACAGACCTGACTGACTGACCTTCACGTATAGAACATACGTGAAGGGCCTGAATGAGGTATATTGTAGTTATGCTTCTGCGGTACTCACTATTGCATATTTGCGTATTTATAATGAATGTCCGTCAATGATATTATACATAGAAGAAAAGCAGCTATGTTATCTCTCACACACATGTTAAGTTAAAAAGAAGACTCTAAAACGTCCCAGTTGGTACGCTTTTCTGTACGTCTAAAAACAAATCCAGTTTAACAAAATTTCTTGCAAAACATTAAAGCTCAATTATTCGAGTGACAGCTATCTCTTTCACGTAAGCTCTTTCACAATCTATTAGCGTTACTTGTTAGGTCACATTATACATTGTCACCGCGCACGCAGTGAATAGTCTAGGCAGCTTATCGACGTCTATTACTATTAAAGTAATGTAATTGATCTCTTTTATCTCATGTATAGTATTGTTCTGTTTCAGATAATGGCGCCGGTGAAGTTCGGTCTGTTCAAGGCTCGCAGCAGGGACTACCAGGAGCAGCCGTCGACTGAGAACCTCCTCCACACCAGCAACAGCAGCGACCATGGTACGTGCTATCAACATAAAGCATTAAGTGAACGTCTTGTCGCTGCCACTGACCCGAATGTTGCATGTCCAATTCCCACTTGATCAACAAAAAAATTGTGTGGTCCCCATATAGTTGTTCCGTGTCTAGATGTCGATTGTTTGAATGTTTTTAAAGTTCGCCGCGACACAGAAAGTAAAGTAAAGACATCTAAAGTAAGGTCAAGGTGGCGGGTTCAGACTTGCTTCATGGATTGTCTTTTTCTCTTACCTATAACTAAAATAATAGTGCATTAAGATTGCATTTACCATGCTAACGTTAGCAGTTGTTACATTCGGTATAATATGTATTTGCTGATCTATAACTACAATAGATGACGTGTGGCATCGCCTTGGATGCAAAACATAGAAGCGAACTTCAGTGCGACGTAGGACCATGAATTCCTTAGTTGGCGACGACACAGTTTGTCGAGGTCGCGGGTTAGAGACCTACTTCATAGATTCTTTTTGCTTGTTTATAATTTAAATAATACAGATAAAGGTGACCGTATACAAAGCTCGATTACATTAAATGAACAAAAAAAGCGAAGATTAACTGTGCCGCATTTGTTTGCTGGGTTGGTGGAGAATAAAAGCCAAGAGAGATTCTTCCTTGTAGATCTTCTTTATTCAGAGTGTTCTTCCTATTACTGCTGCCCGCTGACTGTGTCGATACCGCAACCCGACCCCACTTTTACACCAAATTGGCCTAAAAAATGTAAGGCCTGTGATTGGTCAACAATTAGAGAACAAAACTTTCGACCAATGAGAGCAAAGCGTCGGAATAGGTACAGCGGATCTTTACCATAACGAGAGCCACGTAACAATTTTGCGTTTTCCAATACAAATTTCAATGATAACATGCTATAAATTATATGTTTTTAGTTTCTACACAACATAAACTCTTCTCCCTAGCCTTTATTATTCCCAAGTCACTTGGGATCGGCTTTTCTGGTCTGACCGGATTTGACTGGATATCAGTTTTTACACGGAGCGGCTGCCACCTGAACTCCGCAACCCAAAGGCTAACGATACCCTAAGGCTAGACCAGTGTCAGGATATAATAGGGCACTGACTTCCTGATAACGACTGCCATAGATGTTCATGGCATCCGGGACCGACGGTTTAACTTGCTCTCCGAGGCACGGAGCAGGCGATAGTTGTCAATCAATACAGATACTAATATATATAAAGTATACAGGGAAAATATAAAACATACAGTAACAAAACATAAAATTTAACATTAAACAGAGATAAGTCGTACTGCTTACCACTAAGATGTGATAGTGTCAACACTATGAATTCTATACAAACAAATCAGATAAGATCAAAACAAACCTGAATCTTATGAAAACAAACAGAACTATATAAAGAGACGAATCTAATAAAAATACGCCTATCATCATTCTCATTCTCTTGCCCTGGTCCCAATGTATTTGGGGTCGGCGCAGTATGTCCTTCGCTTCCATACTTCTCTGTCACCCGTCATCTGATCATTTTCCCCTTTTCCTTTCATATCCATCCTCACACAGTCCATCCATCTTTTCCTTTGCCTTCCTCTCCCTTTTCGTCCGTCTACCCTCATATCCATCACTTGCTTACCTACATACGTATCATCTCTTCGTATAACATGTCCATACCAAGCCAAACGATTTCCTTTCACTTTCGCATCTATGGGCACCACTTTCAGACTACCTCTTACGTATTCATTCCTAATTCTGTCCATTCTCGTCACTCCACACATCCATCGTAACATTCTCATCTCTGCTACCTGCAATCGTTTCTCATCCATCTTCTTAGTAGCCCAACACTCAGCTCCATACAGTACGACAGGCCTTATAACCGCCTTATACGGTATACGCGTATATAAATCTTATATACTAACATGTAAACATTATACTAACACGTAAATACTATGTACTGTCTTATCAGTTCACTATTCACTTAGTTCACGATTAATCATTGTATGATTCACTGTCTATTTACTTGTCCGGCACATTAACATTACTTTATCCAGGGGCTTCAGCTTACCACCATCTTTTAAATTATTGTTATTGCAGTTATGAGAACTAAAGAAAGCCATATATTAAAATCAAAATTAAAATATTATTATTCATTCACAAGTTACAAAATAACACTTATGGATGTCAAAGTTACATGTATAAATGTGAATTTACATTTACGTTTAGCTGTTACTGTGTACAGTAATGCAACTGCATTGGCGTCGACTCATAGTGTGACCAAGCCCTCTCAAGGGCACAATCACAAACCCTGGATAATTAACACTAATTATATATTCGTCAATTTTCGTTTAATACAACTTGGAAAATTATATCTTTTACAAACATCTTAGGCCTCCAATATGTTTATGAAGTCGACGCCCTTGAATGCAAGAGCGTAGAACTAATGAGAGGAATAGGTAAAAATCTTTCGGGCACTCCTTTTAATCGTCCAGTTTATAATATTATTTATTTTACAAATCAGTTCTGTACAATATGCAATAATGAATATTTAAAAGTTAGCCTCTAATAGTAATTTTTACCTTTCCAGTGGGTACGCCATCCTCGCCGTTACCTTCGACGAGTAAGGGTCTCCAGCGGGCGGAGGACGAACCCTTCGCGGACCTCTCCGTGCTGCAGCTCGACAGCGAGGATGACGTGAGTACCACCGCCAACACCACACACCATACTTACGTGTTCTGTGTTACAGTATGTGACCCTGCAAGTGTAGTACTAGAGGAGGTCACTCGAGCGACCTATCAGTAGGAGGCGGGTATGTCTGCCAACGACATCCGCCCAGTGGTCAGCAGTTACTGTAGTCAATGATCGTATATGTATATGATGTATCGTATCGTAAATAAGAGTATGTTTTTTTTAATACTGTAATAGCCTTGCGTTTGACCGCGATCTCATCTGATCTTAAGTGAAGATGCAGTCGACGATAGAGCAAGCTTGCCTAGAAGATACCTATTCACTCGCGACTTGAAGACACCCAGATTATACTCATCGGGAAACGCAGACTTAGGTAGTGAGTTCCACTCCTTTGCGGTACGCATTATAAAAGTAGAAGCAAAAGCCACTCCTGGTGGTGTTCCTGTGTGGTCGGGTACCTTTGTTGAGCGGTATCCGCCGCCTCACTTAGGTACTCTGTGAGCCTGGTTGTCTCCCGATCTCCGCTGTGCGACCTGTAGACACGTACCTGTACACGACCTGTAGACGTAGAGAATCTTCTCTAGTCCTGTGTCCACAAGTACCCATAAGGTGGAAAAATTGGGGTCTTCAAAGCATCGGAGACGCCGACAGCATATGTCATCACGTACGTACACGCATATGCCCGCGCGGGGCTTACATTTGTGCTCCAGGGTGATCCCTGGCTACGACAGGTACGCAACGTCCGACGGACATACTATCTGCGTCACCGAGAGGAATAAGAGAGCTAGTGTTTCAGTCTCCAGATGGTGGTGAACTGCAGCGAGATTTGAGTGCAGACCTCAGATGTTGGCAAGGTGCACTTTGAGTGAGAGGGAGTACAACCGCTGTTTAACGCGTCTCTTATTCTTTCTTGACATAATAGTATATTGGAGTGAATAGGTAAGAGGATGGTAGTGAAATGCGGCCCTCCGTAGCTTAACCTCAGCCATGTGTTATCTCAGCCACAACTTTGGTACATTAGCCCGGAGACCGCTGGGTCAACCGTGCCCCATGAGCTTATCCATAGGGCCTTCTCATCCGGTCGCCAATCGACACTATGGCGTGAGCCCGGGATTTTTCGACAGTTGCCGGGGCAGTCTTTCACAAGTGGCTTGCTTGTTACTTGGGCCCCCTACTACATGCGGTCGGCCAAAGCGGTTCACCATGCCACGGTGGAGCTACCCTCCGAGACTTATGTTCCGATGCAGCGAAAACAATCCATGTCAGACCGGTCAGCTGGCGGTAGGTAACTATTCCGACCCTTCCTCCCAAATGGCTACACCAGCCTCAGGTGTCGGAACAAGGCTAGGCCGCTTGGCGCCACGACTTAAACTGGTGGGTGGTTACCAGTTTCGGCTACAGCCTAGCCTGTGTTGTCACCTGATTAGCACCACCCAGGGGCCACGTGTAGAGATACGGATGTAGGGTTTTTGAGTGCAGAAATATCCAGGTACAGCAAGATAAGATGCTAACTGAACGTTAAACGAAGTAAAAGTATTTAATGAATAGATGTGTATTGACTTATGATATCTGATATCATTAAATAGATGCAAACTAATTAAATTGTGTATTTCAATGAGTAAAACAACTATTACTCATACCCAAGCAAAGAGTTAATGTAAGTTATAATAATGTGTACTGTATGGCGATACATATCTATAATAACTTGCCAAATAGCTTCAAAGAAATTAACAGTTTTAATATTTTTACGAGCAAATTATATGTATTTTTATTAATTGAATGTTTTTATACTGTTAAAGAATTCTTAGAAGACAATAATTTGTGATATACTTATGCATGATATACCTAATTCAATTATTATTTTTTTGTAAATAAACTATCTATCAATATTTGTATGCCAAATAATGGTAGAATATGGTTCAAAACTATGTAAAACTTTAAGATCTGTGTATACCCATATTCCGACGAATAAATGATTACTTACTTACCTACTATAAATGATCACTACTTAAAATATTTTCCGATTAATAACCAAAAGATAGAGTATCTTTAGCTTCTGACACAAATAATTATAATTATCAGTAATAGTTTAAGATTGTAAAATATAAGCGCACCTTACTGAAACCGCTGTATATCTGGTGACGTTGTTACAGGACAACATCTCACAGCACGGCGCGACCCCGACGCGACGCATTAGCGAGTGCAGCAGACTTGAAGACTCGCAGGTACTCCCTCGTCAACCCTCATAAACTGTCCCACTGCTGGGCTTGTAGACGAAGGTCAGGTCATTGTACACCCTCGGCAAATATCCCACTGCAAGCCCTGGGCGAGACCCGACCTTTTCAGTATGGAAAGGCCACCACACCGGCCCAGTTCTCTAAGATAAGTGAAAACTCTACTAACCGGTTGACAAACTTTACTTATCTTTCTAGAACACTGTGGAGAACTTTTGACATGCAATCAAGGCATGACATTTGATTTTACATACATACATACATTGGAAAGTCAGGTTGAAAAATCGGCAACTGCTCTGATTCTGTGTAGCAGTCCAATAGTCTATATCTTTCTCTTTTGCCAAATTAGACATCTCTTGGTGCCAGCATGGACGAAAGGAAACTTGGCTTGGGCTTGGTGTTATTGGGGTTTTCTGACAGAAAATCCTCATTAGCAATAGATAATTTGTGAGTTAGATTTTGACAAGACATCTATTGTGATTGCTGACACTGCCATAATGGTGTAATTTTGCGTTTATGCTTATAGAAGAAAACTAGTCGCAAATCAATTAGAGGGCTTTCATTTGGTATCATAATATTTTAAAGAACCAATAATAAGATGGTACATGTACGCTTTCGAATTGGAATCGCGGTTTGAAAGTGCAAGTGTGCTTGCAAACACACTTGAGCACTACAATATCTCCTGGCTACATATCTCTGTCGTCCGCTTTCCTTTTAACTTGACAAAAGTACGAACCAGTCTTCCTCTTCCTCTCCTTCCTTCAATTTTTCCTTCTAAGATGGCCAGTTTCCGTTAAGATTTGAGCGTCGTGACCGAAATTCAGTCTGAAGGACATTATTTAGTAATAATGTTAACTATGCGATAGTAATTTGCTGTTACGGGTAACCAGTGTTGTAACCCGTAAGAGCGAATTACTTCGCCATATGAGACGGCTTACCCGCATCGTTACCAAGCAATGAATAGCGGCGGACTCTCCTTCTCCCGTAATTAGATCTCACGCTAAAGTTTCCACACTAAGAAGACTGAACTCACACATTCAAGCATGATCGAGAATGATAGTGTAGTACGGTATCCAATATGAGTATATAATAGATAATACTATATTGGTACCTAGCTTTTGTTCCCGGTTTCACCGGCAACAATACTTTTTCCAGGATGATAGGTACCCTTTATTCTTTTCTGTATCTCCAACAGCGTGTATGCGAAATTTCATGATGGTCGGTCTTGTAGTTAAGGCGTGAAAGCGTCACACGCTCACATTCGTATTTATAATATTAGTTAAGATTTAGAGGTCACGTTGTCATTGTGTGTCAGATTACACCCAGAGGCTGATTATATTTAGGGCGCATCTATGATTTAAGTCTTTGACTGTTACGTGCCCTTCGTGGTTTGTAGTCGTGAGGATACTTTACAGATAAACTATCAGCCCCTTAAGAACCAGGCGTCGACGGACGCGACGTCCATCAGCACGTTGAACACGGAGGGCGAGGGGGAGGGCGAGGAAGAGGGGGAGGGCTCGGAGCGCACGTTGGCGGGGCAGGAGGACGGCGCGACGTCGTGCGACGCGATGTCGCTGCAGTTCGACGACACGTCGCTCGCCGCCAGCGAGGAGCTGTCCGTGTACTGCGGCGCCACGCTGCGCAGGAACAAGCGCAGCCGCCGCGAGGAGAAGCAGCTGCGCGACTTCGACATGTGGCAGGCGAGCAACGTCGAGGTCATGCAGGTGGGTACTCACTCGATAAAATCTCCACACCAGTAACAGTAGTCTCTGACATCGGATTTCTGACTGCACGGGTGGAGTAGTGGTTTAAGTGGTCGCCTTACTGCTGCTACTGCGCCGACTATGGAGGGTCCATCCCCACACGAGACAAGAATTGTTGTGATCCACATATAGTGAGTATGGGTATTGTTTATGTCCGTTGTTTCTCGTTACATAGGAATTATTTCTAGTATAAGAGTTGCATTTCAGAGAAATATTAAATTTGGATTGAAATATAGAAATATATAATATAGTGTCAAGGATATATTTTAGAGTCATGCGCCAACAGCCTCATCCTCCATTACGTGCAACCTAAAAACATAACTGGTGTAATGTGGGTCTGTCTGTTTCTCCGGGGATATCAGTTAAATATCTATTAAAATATAGCTGAAACATAGCATAAGCAGCCTTTCCTACAAAAAAATGATGAGTAATGAACAATGACAGAACCTGCTAAGCAGAAGCGGCACGCTGGACGAGCAGATCAAGTGGGAGGCGATCGCGACGGCGCGCGGGCTGTGCACGCTCAAGGACAGCTGCGCGTGCGACGACTGCGCGAGGGCGAAGTACCTCGCCGGCGTCGCGGACGGCGACGGAGGCCTGGGGGCGGCGCCGCTTTTCAACGCCATCAGCGTCGGCTGCCAGCTGCAGTGAACTGCAACACTATTGAAATTTGGTCATGGAACATTTCTGGTCGAATTAC
This sequence comes from Catocala fraxini, assembly GCA_930367265.1. Classification (NCBI taxonomy): domain Eukaryota; kingdom Metazoa; phylum Arthropoda; class Insecta; order Lepidoptera; family Erebidae; genus Catocala; species Catocala fraxini. Next base: position 15,190,031 of record OV884051.1, read on the forward strand.
TTCTGGTAACTCTGCAGACTCACTCGTCGCAGACTCTGCATTCCTTCTTATTATCAGAGACAGTGTATGCACGCAGTTGTATGATATCAAATGCTGCACTATAATTGAACTCTACGACCCTGTATACATTTTATACTAGTATGTACAGGTACACAAACATTACGGACGTTTGCAAAATTATAGAAAAACGTATTATAGCGTTTCTGAAATAACTCGATTGACATGTATATGGCAGAATTTAATAGTACATAAATATGTTAGTGGATACTTTGGATCGATATTTTTTCAGGTTTGTAACTCTGCTAACCCACTTGTATGTACACTTACTACTATTAAACAAATGGAATCTAGAGAGAACCGTCTGCCTTTTTAGTTGATAGCGTAATTACTTAATGTGTTTTGTGTTAGGAAAGAACTCCGCAATTGTACTTGTAAGGCAGGGATTTATTCTGCATTAACTACTGTATGTAACATATTGTAATGTTTTATTTGTATAATATATAAATACACACAAGTTATACAATCATATTGTCAGGCATATACGTTGCAAAGTTATCAATGCGTTAGAAAGAAAGCGATAGCTATACATTTGTCTTTGGTGTGCCTAATTGTATATTATACCCGAAATGTAATTAATAAAACTACTTTACAAAATATAAAAATAACAGGAGCATTATATTATTATATTATAGCTATGAATAATCAATATAAACCCTTGCAATCGCAATTCTGCAATAAATTATTTTCAGGATTTTGGTATTCTGAAAATAATATAATTTCATACAGATATATAAATAACAAAAGTACAATTGCGGAGACCAGACATGCAGAGTCTCACAATAACAAAATACAATTTGAATAAATAATCCGTAAATAATTTGTGTGTGATGTTTAGCGTAGAATTAGTGAAACTCTGCATGCCTACTTATAAATGCTGAGTTACAATGAGTGATAGATTCCCCTAAGCCAAGATCTGTGTGAACATAATTATATATTATATATATAATATAATTATATTGTAATTTTTACTAGTCTGATATATGAAGGCCGGGCGCCTCTACGTAGCTTGTGATAGGTCAATGTTTAGTCAATTTAGTTAAATGTAATATATAATAAAATATACTGAATGTTAAATGTCATGTTTGGTAAAATTCATACGTGTGTATGAGATAGAACCTTTTATAGAAAATATTTTATATCTGACTTTTGAATGCTAGGCGTTCAAATATACGCCATTATTTGTGACTGTGGCGGGACAGACCGCGCGCGTGGAAGCGAGCAAAGGCTAGCGAATGTACTTAAATGAGTGTTTGGGCGAGTGCAAAGAGGGAGAACACGCATAGTTACCAGCATTAATCCCTTCTTGCAAAATATATGTATATACATACTTATTGTGTGATTATATTTCGCTAGAAGGACAATAAAACTACTATGTAAGTACGTAAGAACACATAATACCCGGCACACCTTATCCTGACTCTCTAGACAGCGGCTGCCCACTCGCATGTATGCGCATGGTCTGTCCCTGCCCTAACACGACGTACACTTTGTGTGATATGAAGCTACAAGAGTTACTCGTCATACGTCTTCCAACGTTTCATTCAACATCAGATGTTGCGAGTCTTTCTACATGTGGTTCTATTTTTGTCTTCGTGTGCCACTGACCACTCCTATATTAAAATCTATAGTAAAGACATTCTAATTAAAACTATTTAGCGATATACCATAGACTACAAGACGACAATTATTGTTTTTAATAAATGAAGTCACAGCGAAATAGCTCTTGTAGCAAACATCGTGTAAAATGCTCTTCATTATTTAAGGTAAGCGTTTAAGTTTAGTACTTCAGTGCCATCGTTTGGTTGTGTATCGTAATCTGCAGTTAGATCTTTGAACAGTAACATCTCAGTGTCGTACATGTACACTAACGTAGGTACATATAGATGAATTTTCCCACAGATGATATAAGTATAATTAGGTCACGTGACCTAATCAGTATCTTCGAGCGATTTGATTATGGCCTCGGTAGTGACTCCGCGTAAGACTGAAGTGTATTATATGTGTATGTGTAGCGTTAGATGTGGCGGGAACAGGACTCGACCTTACTATCATATTGTTTAAATCCGTTATTTAAACAGTCCCCCATGAAATTATGAAGTCGAAAAAGATTTCCTAACTATGGAAATCTGTCGGGCAGGTTAAAATCCTTCAAATTTATAAACGCTCATTGGATCACTGTGTACGCAACATCCGAATAAATGCCTCTGTGCATTCAAGGCATTTCTAGTAGACGGATAGAACATATTGGGTGTAACCTATGAAATAGCTGTCTACTTAACATTTAATTATAATACCTTTTAGTCTGAGCAGATATGAATACCATTTGTGTAAGGCTGGTGCCACGTAGACTGGATGTTTTTAAAGATCTGATGATTAGGCACATGTGATCCAGTAGTGACGCTGTAAATCTGCAATAAATCCAATATTTTGTACTCCACACAACATGACGGTGGTATTTATCAGTAGTAAGTAACGTAACAGACAATGATGGACTTAGAATGTTATTATATTGAGTGCTCTTAGTGTGAGTTTCGTACTGTGTCGATCACGATATGCTGTCTCGAAATATATCAAACAGTTTCTTCCAAAAACTTAGGGAAAGACAAGACAAAGACCAACATGATCGAGAGATACAAAACTGGCACTAGAAGCGCAGTTATTTATAACTTACTCACGCAACTCTAACAGCACGTGCAACTTTTGTACCTTCGACTAAATGTTTTATACCTAACAATATCTCTGCACTGTTATGTAATGTTTTGGGAATGCTCGTCGGATAGTGTGCGCGTACCAAGAGTTTGTAAAGAAATGTATTTTTACACATAAACTTTGTAAATAATCAAGGATTTCTGATATTGTATGTTTGTATTGTATCTACATCTGTCGAGAACCGACATGCTATGTGAATGGGGGCTTTGTACTCCAAAACGTAGTCGGCAGGCGTGGAGGAACGTTAGTGCATAAATGGAATCATAGCCACGTGCACTAATTAAAATATTCGAACGTATTAACAGAAGCCATGTATAGTGTGTACATAGGTATAAGCTCTACGTTTATAACCATAGGAAGAACGTGTCGCGATGACTGACATGATTGTATTCGAAAACCATTCGAATACAATGATGTGCGTTAGTCGATCGGAGATTTCCGAAAGAAAATTTATTACGAAAATTTCTCGTAGACTCGACTTCAATTTTAGAGGAAATGGTACTCAAAAATAACTGCTGTACCATTTAAGAGGATTCTCCTCTAGTGCCACGCCTGCTATTAAATAAAGTGTATCAACTAGTCTACTGGTACCTGTATTACGAAACTTATATACTTTGATGACCAAAGCATCCGTTAGGTAGATAAATATATTGTTTACCGCTCCAGTAACTGTGTTGTTTGTGAAATATACGTATTAGTATAGAGACTGTACCTTATTAGGTATCGTATCGTCATGCTGGGTGTTTGCGGCGGTGTGGCTCTGGCTCGATAGCACGATACACGTCGTGCGGTACTTCATATATACATACATAATATATTCTTTACAGTTATATCATCAGTATTTATTCACTATCAAGTATTTTATAAAACACGTTACAATTCACAACTGTTAGTTTGCATAAACATATTGAATGTCACTGAAACAACCGATTTTTATGAAGATTAAGAAATACGGTGTCGGTATTTGGATACAGCATCGAACAGGTCAAATATCGATCAATTCGGTGGACGTTTCTGAACACTTATTCCGTTGTCGATGGATTTGGTGAATGATTTTAACACTTACTCAGTATTCGATTGTTTCAGTTTAATGTCATACGGTTTATAATATTTCGAATTTAGAAATCATTTAACTAATAAGAGACGATTTATCAATCCAAAGATAACTTTTATCTTACGGTTTGACATGTTTCACATACAAAAGCTGTCAAAACATCAAACACAAACCCAGATAAAAGTTTCCTAATTATTGAAAAATCGGAATATGATTATGAATTCAAATATTTAAACACATTTATGGAAATGTGGCTAGTTATGGAATTAGCCCTCCTGTTTCGTTCCTTCATCCCATCTTTAACTCGTAACGCGTGAGTGATACTCTCCGTATTGCAAGCGATCATAAGCTGTAGCATCTGCCATCCTACCGTCGCGTCAGGCGGACTGCGGCCTGACCACCACTTCAGTGGCGGTACCTACATCAACATTTATATGATAGTGACGCCTGTAGTCTTATACAATGTGTTCAGAACGAAAGACAAGTGAGTATAGAGTAAACGTCGGGTCACGTCAATACTGTTTTATATTAAGTAGAGGTACTTATGATGTACGCCTTTAGTATGGTTCCTATACAATTTCTTACGGTCAGTACGTGGATTTTCTATCACTGTATAGCTAATGTTTTAGCGAGAATAGTTCGTGAATTAAACCGATTGTAATGAACCCTAATTTTATATATTTTTATCTCACTATTCTGCTAAACTATAATATGGCTGTGTTATTTTATAATAGATACAAATATATTTCTACTTTCTGTAGTATTCACTTTTTACAATCACCTGGAAATCTCTGCACATTCGACACACTAGCGATGTGCAAACTGTTACGAGAAAAGAAATCGAATGTTTGAGAATTATTAAAATATTGATCAAATTTTGATACTATTCGAGTCACAGTAATGATTTATCACTAACAGTTGATCGTCTGGTCGATGGATGTTTTTCGCAACATTATATTCAATTTCTGCATATTTATGATTTGAAGATTCGAATGATTTTATTTTTTTACCAATAATAATTGCACACTGCTATGAAAGACAGAACACTTAATAACTCAGTAAAGTCACTTACAATCGTAAGCGAATGTGCAGATTACATTAATCATTCATTGTTTAAGTTACTTACGCCGTTCCTCTTAAAGCATCGTTATTGCAATGACGAGAACGAGACAGCGCATTACAGAGTGTATAGCTTGGTCACGTTTTGGCGCATGCAATTAACATTCTTTAAGAGGTGGTGGTCAGACGTCTGTTCTGTTTCAATGATTCAGTAGACTTAACTTCGCAACAATTCAACATTGTACATTATTTACTATACTTTATGACCAGTCCTGTTTCACAATGTGCAAATGGCAATATTCTTTAAGACTAACATCACACCATCACCCTCATATACCCCGACAAGAGAGAGACTGCATGCGACTTATATTTGAACCGAGCGTCGCTTGCACATTGTGAGACAGGCCACAGTTGTGTCGCTCGTCGACGATACCTGACGACTTGTTCGTTGGTATAAACTTAACATTTTGTGTTGTAATAAATTATTGTCATGTCAGAACGTGTCTTTTATTTTTAACTAGCGACCTGCCCCGGCTTCACACGGGTAGGGCAAAACCTTAACAAACTATACACCTAACCCCTCTTCTTTCGTAATGTCTATTGGTGAAAACCGCATGAAAATCTGTCACTAGTTTTTGAGTTTATTGCGAACAGATAGACAGACAGACGCGGCGGAGACTTTGTTTTATAATATGTAGTGACTAACTGTTACCTACGACTGCTTCGACAGCGCAGCAGACTGCTGTGCGTGAGTTCTCGGGTTCGATTACCGGATAGGCAAAGTGTTATTGGGTTGTTCTCTCAAGAAAATCTCTGAAGCAGCACGGAGTCTAAGACTAGTCCCGTCACACGCCATTAGGGCAATATGATGAATCCAGCCGACGCGACCTCTCACCTGTCACATTTCTAACCCTTCATTATCTCAAAAACACTTGTATGTTAGTCGTCAGTTGCATAGTCTCCACATACCGACAGTGATTGAACATTTTAAACATGTGTTCAATTCGACAGCTACAGTTGATCGAGGAATAACTGGAAGTCTGACGAAAATCACCAAGAAACAGAATCATGGCTCCACCAAAAATAGTTTGATTGTCACGAATATCTTTCAACGTGCTGTCCAATGTCTCTAGTGACCGCTCATGGGCCAGAGGCCATTTGTCAGAATGACCAGATGATCATAATGTTACCTGGATATCCAGCGACGGGTGGTACGCGTCGGTTGGCACTAAACCTTCAGTAGAATTCACTGACTGACTGTGCTTATTTGTTGCTATCTCAATGGAGGAAGAGATATTTCATAGTAAACGACTTTGAGTAAAATATATAAGATTCTAATAATATTCTATCACAGACACACAACACCATCTAGCCCAAACTAAGCAGAGCTTGTACTATGGGTACTAGACAATGGATAAACATACATAATTATATATTTATTTTTTGTTAATACATACATATTATACATAGAAACACCCAGACCAAGACAAACACCCAGACCAATACAAACACCCATGTCCATGCACACAAATGTTTAACTTGTGAGGTAATCGAACCCGCGACCTCAGGCGTGGCAGTCGGTTACACGATCGAAACTAAACTGAAGTTTCTGTTTTGTTGTCATTTTCGGTAATTAAACACGAAGCGACGTCATCCTACAACGGAGCGTTAGCGACTTATCATCTACTGACCTCAGCGTTTAGACAAGGGGCGCAGATCAAACGTAATGCACGTCACAAAGCCAGGACCGACATAAAAGCGCTTTAGTGATGTGAAATGAATTAATATGACAACATACCAAGACAGCGCCAGCTCGGTACTGACTTGAACTGTCTCGGTGTCAATCAGCTACTAGACGTGGATTTATCTAGAGACATGTTGCTACAAGAGATTGGATATATAGAATAAGTTCTTATCTGTAATGTTAGCTACTCTGGATAGTGCCATAGAATAAGTCAAACTGTAGATTCTCGATCCGAACGTACTATTACGCGCCCTGACCGCATTTACCATTATAAAAAAAAATATTTTATTTATCCTTGAAAATAGAATTATATTAATTAAAGACATAGAAAATAACAAACAAATGAACAGCTCGGAGATCGGACATAGACTGCGCTGTTAGGTTCCTAGGTATAGGAATATGGTGGCTATGGCCCAAAAGTGCTAAGCAAGGCGAAAGTCGAGTCTGGTAAGCGTTAGGCATAGAGAGGACCGGGCATAACACCTCCCCGGCCAAGAATAAACTTACCCTTACAGGTAAGTTTACTGAAAAATAAAATTAATAAAATAGGGAGATAGAAGGATAGGGAAAGCAAAGGTTAACATAATAATAATCTAGCCGAGCTACTACATTAAACAACTTAACTAAGATAACTCCTATTCTAGGACGAGTAGTTCGTACTTCTATCTCGTCAGGTTCTACTGGATTTATATCCAGTTTATTACAAACTAGTTTGCGATATTGAAATGCAAAGAAAGAAATTACTAGAATTAATATAATCGTTAGAAGAGATAAACTAGTATGAGATATTCGGGCACGCCACGATCGTGGCGGTAAGTCCCGTTTTTGAGGAGTGGCTGGAGAGGCGGCATGGCGCCCTCACCTTCCGGCTGACACAGGTAATGACTGGCCATGGTTGTTTTGGCCAGTTCCTGTGTCGTATAGGCTGGCAGGCGACGCCCGGTTGTCATCACTGCGGCGACTGCCGCGATGTTGTTGTGGACACGGCGCTGCACACTTTGGTGGATTGCCCCGCCTGGGCATTGCCGCCGTGAGTTGATCGCGGCAGTCGGACTGGTTGCCCTCTCACTCCCGGCCGTGGTTCAGTCTATGGTCCGGAGTGAGAGATCGTGGAACGCCGTCGCTTCCTTCTGTGAGGAAGTAATTTCCATCAAGGAGGTGGCGGAGCGGGAGAGGGAGCGCTTAAACCCTCTCCCCAACCGCAGAACCGGGCGCCGGAGGGCGCGAGATGACCTCCATCCACCTTGAAGTTTGACCTGGGGGTGGTGGGCTGCGTGGGCCTGCTCGCCACCCGATCAGCACTAGGTCCGATAGGCGGCGTGCGTGTTCCCACGTGCGCCTCTGTATCGTGTCTTTGTCGCCCCCGCTCAGGGGGATGGTGGAGGAAATATTCTTTGTGCAGTGGCCTGCCGTTTCACACGGCGGGCCGAAACCACGGCGGGGTCGGGATTGCATGTGAAAGCGATTCGCGTGGCCTCGCTATCTATGGTTATGTCGAGGAACACCGTGGTAGGTTTAGTCGGTATTACCGGGGTATCTTTTCCCTGGTGAGCCCGACATAACCTCTCCGTCGCCCCGCGAAGAGGTATGCGTCAAAGCATTATCCGTAACATCGGTAAGGCTTTTGAGATGTCTTAAACCTTGTAAATCGATGTTTGTAATAGTGAACGTAGAAACATTAACTTTCGGTTCATTAAATTTACTTAATGTTCATTTATCTTGTATTATGTTAAAATCTAAATTAATTTCATTACTTCTTATATTATATGTTAATTCTGACATAGATAATAGTCTAATATTTTTGCAGAATGCAGTACACTGTGCTTTAAGGTTTAACAAACCTGTACCGCTTATAGTTATTTCAGTCATATTAGACAAACATTGAATAGACAATTTCGTAATACGAGATTGTACAAAAATCCATTTATTAGAGCCAAGACTTTGCCAAATGTTAACATTACCGTAAATAAATTTAGTTTCACATTGAGACGGCAAGTCTTTTACAAATTTAGTTAATAATTCTATTTCACATATAGGTTCCGAACTAACTGATAATATATTAGAGATGTCACATATCATCACATGTTTATCTAAAGATTTACAATGTGTTGTGTCTATAAGAGTACAATAAGCCGACTTTTCTTTATTAAGAGCAATAAAATTGGTTGTCGGTACAATCATTGTATAAGAACTAGGCGAATTGGTATCATATGGTACAGGTATTGGTATTACTTGATAAAGATCAAAATCAGACTGGTAAACAAGAGGTATTCTTAAAGCAAATATTATCTTATTACTACTGTAGTAAGGGACTACTTCAGATATTCTTAAAAGTAGGATTATATTATTTATATCTAAGTCTAACGGCAGTTCTCTAAATTTAGGTAAGTGTCTAGAGTTTATTTCTAATTCATGAAATAATTGTTTCGGCGTTATGATAGCAGGATGCAGAGTATTACTGTTAGCAGAAATTACAGAGTTAATAATATCTTCGACCTTAAATGATAAGGTAAGTAAACTTGCGTGTAATGCGTTAATTAATTCATTAATTTTATTTCTAAGCATTAATTCATTAGTAGTTACAGTTACATTCTTTAGACTTACGGTTAATTGGTCAATGACGTCATTCAAATAAACTTCATTTTTAAAAATAGTATAGAGAGTATCGTTGAAGATAATGATTGCAGATTTAGAAAGAATTATATTTTGTTTAATTAAAAACGTTAATTGCTTTTCGTTTGAATATAATTTTTGAATGGCATCATTATACATTTCACAGTCTTCCTCATACATTACTCCAAATGCTTTTTTCACAGTTGAGCCTATCCCAGAAATCCAGGCTGATCGTTTTGACTTAAATGAGATTAGATGTGATATAGAATTGTAATCGCGAGCATCATCGTTGTAGAGTGTAGAGAGAGGTTGTAGCATATTATAACATTGAAAATCTTTAATGGCCTCATTTTGGTGACACATAAACCTAGATGTTCCTAAAATAGTATTTATATTATCCAGATGTGGTTTAATAAAACTTAATACTACTGAAATAACAAAGTACGAGTAAGTGTGGTCACTAATTATTTTCATAGTACTTATAGGATTAAAATATATCCCAGGGCTTATCCAGTTTTATGCAGTTTATCCAGTTGTTGAACAAGCTCTTGGGTAGAGAGTGACGCGGGAAGAAATAGTAGAGTACTCATGAAAAATGTTGAATATGGTAATAATGTTACCGATTACAACGAACGAGGTGTTGCTAATTTTATTTGATCATAATAGTGTATGACATGGCGCCTATTAATGAGCAATGTTACTGTATTATTGTCGTGAACTTTAATTACCTTGTAAGGCCCTTTCCATTGTGGTGATAACGCTTTTCTAAGTCTCAGGTGATTACGAAGGTATACAAGATCAACGATTTGATATCGTTTATATTTTGTTTGAACATGGTAGTATTTTTTTTGATTTCTCCTTAGAGTTATTAATGTTTTTGATTTCTTTTTGCCGTGTATGTTTAAATCGATGAATAAGCATTTTGAAGTATTCGGGATAGGTAGGATCAGATGAAGAATCATAGACGGAATCTGGAATTAAGGATTTTTGTCCAAAGAGTAGTACGTAAGGCGTATAATTAGTAGTGCAATGAACGGTAGTATTATAGGTTAAAATGCCAGTATAGACATAACGATGCCAACCGTCCTGATCGTCACTCACGAACGACTTGAGATACTCATTTAGAGTCGAGTGACTGCGCTCAAGAGCGCCTTGCGTCTGAGGGTGATATGGACTAGACCACAACTGCTCACTTTTTAAAAAGTAGCAGGTTCTTTTAAAAATGTCGGCCGTGAAATTTGTACCTTGATCGGTAAGTACAGTTTTTGGTATGCCAAATAAAGATATAAAGTGAATTAAGCAGTCACTAGTTTCTTCTGCAGTTGTAAATCGTGTAGGGTAAGCTATAGAAAATGTAGTTAAGTCGTCCTGGAGCGTTAATATGTACTTTAGTTTTGAAAGAACTGCTTCAGGCAATGGTCCCACTATATCCAGGGCGACACGTTGAAATGGAGCTGTAGAAGTTGTAGTGATTTTCATGGGATCGCGATTAACTTTTCGGAGTGCTTTATTTTCTTGACAAAGTTTACATGATCTGACATAATTTTCTACATCGTTACGCATGCCTTTCCAATGATATCTTTCCTGAATTCTTTTTAGCATTCTGATTGTTCCTAAATGACCTGCAACGGGTATGTGTTGATTTTCTTTTAGAATCTTTTTTATATCACTTAAAGATGGAAAGATAATAGCGTTACGATAAATGGTTACGAATATATCTACATTATGTAATAAGTATAATATGATATTATATATAGTTCGGTGTGTGAATGAGATTCTGTAATGCTTATATTAGTTGGTGAATTTACAATTAGTTCATTACGTAGATTCTTCAGACTAGTGTATAGATCTTCGTAAGTAGCATTATCAAAATGATCAACTTTAGTAAGGAGTAGATACACGACCTTATTTTTGTATTCGAGTTTTAGAAATGAGCACAATACTCTTTCCTTATAAAGAATTTCCTCTCTATTAGTTACATCATTTAAAATATCTTCAACGTGTAGGCTACTTTCATTAAGGTCAATAGATGTGGAGATAACAAGTACTTTATCAGAGCTAGTAAGTACACCAGAATAAGATTCTAAGATTTTCGCATCTGACTCAAAATTTCTACTGTTGCTTGCTCTTAGAAATTGGGAATAATTATCGTCGTTGATGTCAAGAATTTCTAGAGGATCATTGGTGGGAATTTGAGAATTTGGAATGATTCCAGGTGAATCGGATGTAGAAGACAGCGGAGGGTCCATGTGAAATGTTGGAGGTTAGTTATGATCGTCATCTGTTTCAGGATTAGCATATATTTCAGGATTTCCACTTGGGTTGGAGCTAGGACTCGGAGCAGCTTGGGATTCAGTTAAAGGATTTTGTATTAAATCTGGTAAGTTTGGAGGGCTGAAGTCAAGGTTGAGGTTGTCATTAAATGGACTGATGTTATCGTCGAGGTTGAGGATTTCTTCGTTAATAGGACTAACAGGATAGCAGGATAATGCGTCAGGAGCTGCACTGAGTTTACCTTTCTGGTAGGCGATTTCATAATCGAACTCCTCTAATTTCAGCCGCCATCTCTGCAACTTGCTACTGGGACCTTTGTGGTTGAAGAGCTATTTTAAGGGACTGTGATCGATGATAATTTGAAATTGCCGCCCATAGAGATACGGACGGAAAGTTTTGCATCCAAAAATTATAGCCAGGAGTTCTTTTTCTGTGGTGCTATAATTTGATTCACTTTTGTTAAGGGTGCGAGAGGCATAGGCTATTAGCCTATCTTTGCCAATCGGGCTTTGACTCCGAACGGCACAAATTGCATGATAAAAGAGAAGAGAAGCATCGCATGTTAAGATAAAAGGTGAAAAGAAATCCGGGTATATAAGCACAGGAGCAGAGGTGAGTTTGTATTTTAATTCATCAAAAGGTAGCTGCTGTTGGTTCTCCCACAAGAAAGGAGTATCCTTTTTTAGGAGATGAGTTAGTGGCTCAGCAATTTTGGAAAAGTTTGGTATGAAACGGCGATAATAAGAGACGAGGCCAAGGAAGGATTTAATGTCTTTTGGACTATTAGGTGATGGAAACTGGGTTACAACCTTGACTTTTCAGGGTTCGGTTTTACGTCATTTTCGGTTATTAGATGGACAAGATAAGTGACTTTACTTCGGAGAAATTTACATTTATCTGGCTGGAGTTTTAGGTTAAAATTTCGAAGTCTTTGGCAGATTAATGAGAGGTGTTCTGCGTGTACCAAGGTCATATGAATAAATTACAATGTCGTCAAGGTATACAAAACAGCGCACACGTTAAAGGCCTGATAGAGCTGTATTAATCAATTGCTGAAAAGTAGCGGGCGCGTTTTTAAGCCAAATGGCATTCTTGTAAATTCGAAGTGATCCTGAGGTACACTAAAGGCAGTTTTAGGCGCATCTTCTATGTCAATTTGGATCTGGTGGAATCCAGACGTAAGGTCAAGAGTGGAAAAGTATTTGCTCCGACCGAGCTGATCTAGAATTTCGGCAATTTGCGGGATGGGGTAGCTGTCACCAATGGTTATGTCGTTTAATTTGCGGTAGTCAATAACTATTCGCCACTTGTGTTCACGAGAAGCGTTTAACTTTTTGGGTACTATCCAGATTGGGAACGACCATGGGGATGTGGAATATCTAAGAATATCTTGGCCAAGCATTTGATCAATTTGTTTATTCACTTCTTGTTTGTGTACCTCTGGGAACCGATAAGACTTGACATTTATGGGATTCTAAGCGGTTTTTATTATTTTATGTTTTAATGCATCTGTATGCGAAAATTTGTCACCAGGTATATGAAAAATGTCTGAGAATTCGGAGTTAAGGTGAGAAATTCTAAGAAGATTAAGGACTTCTTGCGTCCTAGCATAGGTGTTAGCCTCGTTACTTACGGATGAAGTGAAACAATACGACTTAATCAAGGGACTTATTGGAATGAGATTTATATTTAAATTAGATGATAAGGTCACAGGTGATTCAGAAATATTAACAACTGAAATATTTATTCTTTTGTTTTCTTTTACAGAAACTACGCAATTTGCAATGAGTAAATCTTCATGGATATATTGGTCCAATACAATATCTTCTGTTATTTCGGGGTTAGCAACATAAAATTCGATTATAGTTTCTGATCTTGGCTGAATAGTATATACGAGTGACTAAAAATGAGATCAAAATTAGTATCTTTAATTTTTAAAATATGTTCATTGTAATCGATTGTGCAGTCAAGATCGTTAAGTAAATCACTTCCAATAATTCCATCGTATGATAGGCTAATTTTGTTAACGACATGAAATTCGTATGTTATTTTTGGATATGGTAGAATAATTAATTGAACATTACCTACAGTTCGTATTGTGTCATCACCGGCATCTATACCCTTTAGTAGTATTTGTTTTTCTCCTAGCGAGGGCATTCTATCGATAGACGATTGTTTAATAAGGCAAACCATTGAACCAGAGTCGATCAGGAATTTTAACGGAGAATTAGCTATATCATTTTTATTACAATATGTGGTAGGGATCTTTTTGTGGCGTTAGACATCACCTCATAAATTTTATTATCATTTTGAATTCGGAGGTTGACATTTGAAGTAGAAGGTTTCGTTTCAGATACAGTGTCAGAGAATGAAATAATATGTTTATTGTTATCGATTGATATCATAGAGGTAGTTTGGGAAACAGCGGGTTTAGGATTGGAAATGGTATGTTTTGATTTAGTAGCATGAACGTAGGATTTGGCAAGTGATGTAGCAGGTTTTACGGTTGAAACAGTGGATTTAGCGAATGATTCAGTGCATTGAGTACGAGAAACAGTGGATTAAGAACTTGAACAAGAAGCAGCGCGGTTGGTACCGAAAACAGTGGTTATGAATTTAGGAGATACAGTGGCATTGGTACCAGAAACAGTGGCTTTAATAACGGAAACAGTGGTATTAGAACGTATTGTGTCGGCTTTTGTAATTGCATTTCCCGTGCGACACTCATCGGGAAATTTTAATAGTTTAAATTGATATCAGATTGTTCGCCAGGCTGATTGTCATCGCGGCTTATACACGAGTACGTCTCGTGCATATATTTCACGTCACGGGGACGGTCAGTATTATTGTTACTAGGGCCAGGTTGATATTCGTTAAGATTACGGTTACGGTTATTATTAAACTGGCGCTTCTTACCAACTGGTCAACACACGATTCCAAAGCTTGGAGCATCGTCGTAAAGTTGCTAGTCTCTCGGTTTTCTATCGGATACATTTCGGAGAGTGTGCAGAGAAACTGCATAATTTGATTCCTCCGTCCCCATTCTACCATCGGACGACCAGACAATCAGGCCAGCCACACAGGTACATTGTGGATATACCACATTTACGCACGAAGCGATTTGCTTCCAATTTTATAATGCGTACCGCTAAGGAGTGGGATTCGCTACCTAAGTTTGTGTTTCCCGATGAGTACAATCTGGGTATCTTCAAGTAGCGAGTGAATAGGTACCTTCTAGGCAAGCGTGCTCCATCGTCGACTGCATCTACACTTAAGATCAGGTGAGATCGCGGTCAACCGCAAGCCTATTAGAGTATAAAAAAAAAATGTTCGATGCTGTGCCCAATGTTTTTACAATATCTACAAATTATGGCACCTTTATTTACTGGGCCGCCACCTTGAAATTTGGGGGGTTGGGGGCGACCTTGATTCTGAGTTGAGTATCTAGTATTATCACGGCTATATTTTACATTGTCACAATTTTGAAATGTCATCAAATGTTTACGAAAGCTCAAGAATATTTTTTCTTCTTCGCAAGCGTAAATGACGGCATCCGATAAAGATTCGGGTTCGCGACAGCGTATTATTGTTGACACTGATGGATGAAGTCCGGTGACAAAAGCATGAAGAGCTAGGTCTTCCATTGCGGCGGCACGGCCAGCCAGTTCTCCTTTCTTTTCTGTCTTAGACAAACTGGCTGGCCGTGCCGCCGTCTCTTTGAAGTTGGCACCGTTAAATTAATTTCGGATAGTAGTTTAGATAAACAAGTTTCATTTCGTAAGGCGAACTGGTTAACCGTCTCTTTTTGTTCTTCTCTACATTCTTGTAATTTCGTGAGAAAGTAGGTATAATGTTTTCGATCTCCATATAGATTTTGTACTAACCTTTGAATTGTTCAAAGTCATCATACTCTTTCAAAGAGCACGCGGTTTGCGCTCTGCCTTCTAACTGGCTGAGTATAAATTTGAAAAAAATTGGTTTTTGAACGGCGGTTACTAACTCTATGGCGTTTCTACAGTTGTTTAGAAATGGGTTAAGTAATTCTCGAATGTTGTCTTCTATTTACGCGAATATTATTCATTGAAATTAAACTGCTATATACGGATTTTATGGCGTTGTTTATTTGACACTATATTACGAAATTTTGAAAATTGTTACACTACTACTACTATATTAAACTTTACTAATTTTTAAGCTAATTAAATTATTATTAAAACTATTTAGATTTCAGCAGCCATGGTCACGGGTAGACTAAGATGGTAGTTGTCCCCTACGTCCTATTGTGAGTCAGATCGACACACCAACTTACAGACTGGCTCAGCACGTAGCGAAGATACTCTCACCACTTAGAGGCAACTCGAGAGCACATGTTAAGGATTCATACCATTTTTTAAGTGAAATTAAACACCTACGTCTCACTAACAATGAAACAATGGTTAGTTTTGATGTACAGTCATTATTTACATGCATACCTGCACATGACTGTATTGAAATAACTAAAAGGAAGCTAATACAGTACAATATGCCTGGGGAATATGCAGAACTACTTAAGCATTGCTTAACAACTGGCTATCTGTTGTGGGACAATAAATTCTACATACAAGTCGATGGTGTCGCAATGGGCTCCCCAGTATCGCATGTTGTTGCTGACATATATATGGAGGACTTCGAGGCTTGAGCTTTACATACTGCCCCCATCACACCCAGGATTTATAAGAGGTTTGTAGATGATACTTTTACAATATTACCAACAGATAGTGCAAATGTATTCCTAGAACATCTTAATTCCATTAATAACAACATCGAATTTACTATGGAATTAGAGGCAAATAATTCATTAGCTTTCTTAGATGTACTTGTCATCAGGAATCCTGATCATACTTTGAGCTACACTGTGTATAGGAAAAAGTCCCATACAAATAGGTACTTAAACGGTGAATCTCACCACCATCCTAAACAGTTAGCTACCGTGGGAATGTCTTTGTTTCAGAGAGCCCATGGGATCTGTGACAAGAAACACCTGGACGCCGAGCATCAACATGTTAAGCAAGTATTGCAAGACAACAAGCTCCAACAGCCGCGCCGCTGTCACAGATCCCGAGAAAAGCCAGCCACAGTCGAGCGCCAGCCTGCTATACTGCCTTATGTAAGGGGTGTCACTGACAAGATTGGCTACATCTTGAAGCGAGCTTCAATCAACACATACTTCAAGCCGCCAACGAAGATAAGCCAATTTTTACCATCCGTCAAGTGCCAACTACCTTTACAAAATGCAGGGAGATGCGGACTCTCATACATTGTTCAAACCAAGAGAAACATAGGCACCCGCATAAAAGAACACATAGCTGATGTAAAACACCAACGCTCGTTGAAGTCTGCTGTGTGTGAACATGTGCAACAGGGGACCAACCACTACCTGAGATTTGACAAACCACAGATTCTCGCTAAAGAACGCCGATTCCTACCAAGGATGCTTCGCGAGGCTATTGAAATCAAAAAACATCCTAATTTTAATAGAGAAAATGGTTGGAATGTACCACCAGCTTGGGATCCAGTAATACAAATAGTCAAACCCAAGAAGAAGCAAACCACAGCTAGACTTCATGATACTGTGAGCTCATTCTGCGTAAATAGAAACACAAATGATTAAATTATGTTCGGGTACTTTGAAATAACTACACTGGAACATTGAGACAACTACCATCTTAGTCTCCCCGTGACCATGGCTGCTGTTAAGCAACCGAAACGTCGGGGAAAGTGTAAACTTAAATATAAATAGTTTTAATAATTTAATTAGCTTAAAATTAGTAAAGTTTAATAGTAGTAGTTTCTAAATTATGTACAAAAGTGTCAAATAAACAACGCGATAAAATCCGTATATAGTAGTTTAATTTAAATTATGTTAACATGTAAACACCAAATATAATCGTAAGTTAGTAAGCATAATATCATCGCTTACATAAAGTTTACAATACATTTGCGGGACTCGGTATACGTTTTTTAATAAAAGACCTATCAATATAAATAATTTACCATAACTTAAATTTAAGACTGCGCCGAGCGAAATGTGCCAAAACAGGCGGTCACAGTTAAGTGAATAAAATTAACAATTTTTGTTTAATACAAATATAAAATATACATTTACCATAACAATGAATGTTTTTACAATTACTCCTTGTAAAAAACTTAAAATAATTAATATTTTCGCCTACAAAATTACGTAAATTTACACGAAAAATTCAAAATTGTAAATCAAATCAAATCAAATCAAATCAAATCAAATGTTTATTTGTAGAGCATAGGTAATATACAAGGTGTACATAATAAAATATAAGTTCGCCATGTCTAGCCGATAGCGGCATACAAATATTAATTATATATAATGTCCATACAACTAAATTAAAAAAATAAGTATCACAATATTAAATGATTTACATGCACATAATTACATTATTATTAAATTGAAAAAATGTTAAAATATTACTAATATTATTAAAGCACATATTTATCTACAATTTATTTGAATATTTATTTAAATTATCATCGGTTAGGTATTCTTGTACTGAGTAATATGCCTTCTGTGTCAGGAATTTCAGCAGCGATTTTTTAAATTCATTTAACTCATTTTTTTCTCTGATGCACCTGGGTATTTTATTATATATTTTGGGTGCCATACCTACAATGCTTTTGTCATAAAGGGCAGTCTTGTGTGAGTAGGAGCAAATGTCCATATTACGGCGTTTAGATTCTACAGCTTTGAATGTTTCCGAATTAGTTTTTACGAACAAAGCTATCTCATAAATATATAAGCAAGGCATGGTAAGTAAATTAAATTTTCTAAAATATTGTAGGCAGCTGTCAGTTGATTTTAATTTAAAAACTGATCTAAGGCATTTCTTTTGCGCTTTGAAAGCGACGAGTCTATCAGTGGAATTTCCCCAGTACATAATGCCGAACCGTAGTGTAGAAACTACATATGCATTGTACGCTACTAGAACGACAGACTCATTTACTATTTTTGATAAATTGTATAGGGCATATGCATATTGATTTAACTTTTTGGCAACGGTTTCAATATGGGATTTCCATGATAGGTGATTGTCTAAATGTAATCCTAGAAAAGTAGCAGTATTCGTTTCAGCGATCCTTTTATTTTCGTAAGTAATTTTAAGTTGCACTTGATTTTTTCGCTGATAAAATAACATTATTTTGGTTTTTTCTAAGTTTACTTTCAATTTATTTATTTCTAACCAGTTTATTATGGATTGAAGGGAACTATTAATATCATTTTCGAAAGTATGTATGTTTTCACATGGGACTATGACAGTGCTATCATCTGCAAAAAGGACGGTTTGATGTTTAATACATTTTGGTAAATCATTTATGTATACAATGAATAGCAAGGGCCCGAGGACACTTCCTTGGGGAACTCCACATGTAACATATCTAGTCGACGACGTATAGGTATCTTCTACTTTTGTTTTTGGGCAAACCTTTTTTAAGACAGTGACTTGCTTTCTGTCAGATAAGTAGGATTTAATTAATTTTAATACATTGCCCCTTACGCCATAACCTTCTAACTTACGTAGTAATAATTCATGGTCTACATGATCAAATGCCTTTGACATATCCATTAGTATGGCTGCGATCGGTGTTTTTTTGTCAATTTTTACTATGATTTTTGAGAGTAATTCAAAGACTGCCTTATTAATTGTTTTATTTTTACGAAAACCATATTGCTCTTTAGTTAGTATATTTTGTGATTCAAAGAAAGAATATAAAGACTTGTTTATGACGTTTTCGAATACTTTAGACAGTACTGGGATTAGAGCTATTGGACGGTAATTTTGAACAGCTGTTTTATCACCTTTTTTATGCAACGGTTTTATTATTGTCAATTTTAATTTACTTGGAAAGTGACCGTTTTCTATACACAAGTTAATTATATGATTCAGTACGGGTGCTATAATATTTGATACTAGTTTTAATATTTTTGTACAAATACCGTCGTAACCTGTACTATTCGTGTTTTTTAATGAATTTATAATTTCATATAATTCTCGAGGATCAGTAGGTGCCATAAACAACGATTTAGGGTAATAGGTTTGGCTTGGGAAGCTATTGCTATTTTTATTACAAGACGTTTGCTTTACTGAATCTATATAGTAGTCATTAAAAGCCGTAGTTATTTGTGTAGGATCATGAGCTATTTTACCATTAATATTTATTTTATTCAAAGGTTCTGAAGGAAAGTTTGTTTTGCAATTATTGATTACGTTCCACGTAGCTTTACTTTTATTTTCAGCATTATTTATTTGATAATTATTTTGTGCTTTTTGAGTTAAGTATATAATTTTTTTAAGTCGTTTTGTGTATTGTTTTAGTAATAACTTATTATCATGAGTAGGAGATCGCCTATATTGCCAAAGTATATCTCTTTTTCGTTTACTGCAGGTTCGGATACCTTTAGACAGCCACTTGGGGGTTTTTTTAATAGAAATCTTTTTTCTTAAAAAAGGAAAACATAGATCATAGAATAATTGGAACGTATCGTGAAATAAATTGAAAGCTGTCTCAGGGTCTGTACTTTTGTAGATTTCGTCAAAACTAAGATTACGCATGCAGTCTAGAAATTTAGCTTTGTTTTCGGCACAGTAGTCACGATTTCTTACATACCAGTATTTAATGGAACACGTCTTTTTTACCGGGCATCTGAAGAACTGAGCCGTATGATCAGACAAATCAAAGTCAAGAACTTCACCACGGCTACCTTTAACATTGTGCATAATATTATCAATACATGTGCCACTAGATATACGAGTAGGCTGCTTTATACTCGGTCTAATATTATAATTTAGAAGCAAATATTCGAACTCTGTAGCCAATCTCGTGTTTTGAAGAATATCGATGTTAAAATCACCGCATATTACAATTTTTTTATCACCATGTCGAAATAGTGTTAACATACGATCTAGTTTGTCAAAGAAAACTGCTGTTACATCTTTACTATGTTTTGGAGGTCTATAAATACAAATAACCACCAACCGATGATCTGTTAGTTCAACGGCACAACATTCTATGACATCTGAGACACAGAATTTTTTGACATCTATGATTTTATATTCATGGATAGGATTAATTAATATACACGTACCCCCGTTTCTTGTGCTTCGTGACGAAAATGTTGCTATTTTATAGTTAGGTAAATTTAGTTGTGTGGTGTCGTCTGCTTTCATATTGTGCTCTGTGATACAGATGAGATCAACCACCTTTCCTTGTTGTAGGAGTTCATTAAGGTGAATGCTCAATTGGCCTGATTTTCCTATCAGCCCATTAATGTTCTGGTTACTCTTCTAACCTGGACATACTTCTGTAAGCTCGTGTTACGTGATTTTTAGATTATAACAGTACAAATCTATCCTATTTTACAGCTTAAACGAAACATAAATAGTTATATTACAATTTGTCCGTCCCAAATATTTAAGTTATTGGTTGACAATAAAGATACATATTTATCAAAAAAGCACTTCAAATCCTCTATATAATTTTACTATGGCGGCCGCGCGCCGATTTGAATATGCGTCGTACGAGCTCTGTCATTATCTGTCTTACGCTCGGCGCAGTCTTAAACGCGCCGTTAAAATACAGCTAGTTCGGAAGGGTTATTATTTAGTCTACAGCTACTTAAACTAGTTGCTTATTGCATACACGATCCAAAAATTTGTATGAATTATACTCAATTTAAAGGTACCTTTCACGTTCACTTTCATCAAAGTGAATGAAGCCAGAGAAGTGTGTCAGGATCGTAGCAAATGGAAATCCGTAGTCTCTGCCTGCCCCTCTGGGAAACAGGCGTGATTCTATGTATATATGTATGTATGAATTAAAGGTACCTCGTGATTTTTCTGATGTTATCAAGTATATTGTTTCTCATTAGGATTACCAATATAAAAATAAAAATGAGATAGACTTAAATGCACAACGGCATTTAGCCACGGACTGCCTTAGCACTGTCACAAAGTATAAGTCTATCATGCCATCCTACTGCCTATTATAGATTACTCTATTCTAATATTAAAAAGAGTAAAGATTTGCTTTTTGTTTGTTTGTAAGGATTTAACTCAAAAACTACTCAACTGATTTTAAAAATATTTCTTTATTAGACAGCTGTATTATCATTTATCACCGAGTAATAATATAAGGCTAAATTTTTTAGAGCAGCGATAGCTCATTGGGGATACCAACAGACTGCAATGCAGAGGGTCTCGGGTTCGAACCCACGTCGCGCACCTCTGACTTTCGGAATTTCTATGACTTTTCGAAATTATGTGCGTATTGATTGACAATTATCGCCTGCTCCGTGCCTCGGAGAGCACGTTAAGTCATCGGTCCCGGCTGCCATGAACATCTATAGCAGTCGTTATTGGGAGAGTGTCGACACAAAAGATCCCACTGGGTCGAAGTGTCGCCGGTCTGCACTGACTGGCCCCCACGTAAGATAAGAAGATAAAGCTAAATTTTATATATTATAATCTACTTTCATGCGAGCGAAGCCGTCGACAAAAGCTAATATTAAATTATACAACTAATCCCTAATTATTTCATATCCGTATTATTAAGTTATTATTGTTAATATGTTTAGTTTTTCTACCTTGTTGATTTGAGTTGTAAAATACTGAAATTATATTTAATTGGCGATTTAAAAGTGGCAGTGAATTTCTCGCAGGTTTCTTCTCATAGGCTCAACCCTTTGCCTGAAAGTGTTAATTACTGTGTGACCTAAATGAATAAATGATTTTTGACTTTTCGTGGTTCCTAATTTTCGGTGACACGGACCTATAATTGGCAACACTTACAAATTGTAATTCTGTCAGTCTATTAAAATCATTGGAAAAGTACTCTGAGTCTGTGGTCATTGCTGACTGGTGTTTTGATGTTATTTGTTGTTGTATTGTTCGTTATTTTCCGAGGCCCATATATTGATAAGCAGCCAATTCATAAGTTTGAAAAGAAATACATTTATTGCAATGGAACATACCAGTAATATTATGAGTGAAAACATAAACACTTTTAAACAGATGAGTGTTTGTAGAGGTTGCCTGGCGAGTGACCGTAGGATGATCAGTGCAACACGATATGAATCTATGTACAGGGATTTGACTGGCTTAATTGTGAGTACATCCTTCTTGCTTCAAGCGGTTAAGTAACTAATTCAGACCAGTAAACATTCTAACAGTAGCAAGCTAGGTACTTTATATGTTTAGCTCTTATATATTTACATAACAGCATTGATTTGAAATGTGCAAAATGCGGTAAATATACATAATATTAGCGCACGGTATAGCTCGCTTTCTGGTTTAAAAATGGATAAATCAGAATTAATCGAAGCGCTTCAATCATTTATAATAAGTAATAAGCTTATTATTTGATAACACATCATAGAAGACAAAAAGCTTAGAATTAAACTGAAGTTGTAGTATTTGTCACTGTTATTATTGATCCATTATTTATTTTAAACAGGTTATCTAAAAATATGTAACAATGTGTTGAAGTAAATTTAACTAGACAATTAAAATTAAATCTTGTATATTTTGTACATTCTAATTCTTGTATATGTTAATTTTTCAAAATATTACTTACTTTCTTTCACCTAATTGTTTGTACTTTCTCATTTGGCATGTTGTGATCTCTTGTAATTGAGAAAACTAAGACCTTATTTTAATTATAAACATTTATTGATTGAGAAATGGTATTTCTTGTAAGAGATCCTTAATAAATAAATATATAAATTAAACATCAATTTCTTGCCTTCTTCTTTTCTAAGCTCTAATACTTGAACCAGCTTTTTTCAATATACTATTGTAATAACTTGACAAGACAATAATTGTCAGCTGTCTAAATTTCTCATTCCTACACTTGATACTACTATTGTACTATATTTGCTGTCAAGTTTAGCTGGTTATCAGATTTTATTTTTTTACTCATAAAATATATATTTGCTACAAAATCACTTAGTGTGAGAATCCCATGTGATAAGAGCATCCTACCACACGAGACCTCAATTTGGTGTTGAATATAGTACAGATTAGGAAAGGAGGCATTCCTTTTGTTCATTCATTTATTGCCTTGCTAGATTCAGGCATGGGGACTAAGCCTATGCTTAATTTCTTTTGGGAAAGGTCCAACTATTAAGCTACTAAGTAGTAAGTATATTCTTGATAGTACCACATTCATGTAGGTATGGGCACCTGTTATCTTACTCAATAATGTATCTGAACTTAAATATACAACCTACGCAGCTTCTCACAACTAATGTGTTGTCTTGGTATAACAGAAGTAATAACAAGACAACACAACCACTTATATATATTAATTAAATGATGAGAATTTTATGGGCCTTCATAATAACTACAAGTATTTCATATATTATTTTGATGTATTTAATATAATGTGTTATATTGGAGTTGGCGATACAATTGTGTGCGAGGGTTGCATGAACTTTACAAGGTACATTAATGTATTAGAAGTTGTGTTGTTTCCCTCAATTTAGATTTCTTTTGGTGTTTCGATTATCAATAGGGTTGGACTGTCACGTGATATGGTTTAGGGAAACAGCATCGAGTCATCGAGTTTCTGGACTAGCCTTTTCAGTCTCTGTATCTGTGTCCCCATTTATGGGCTTTATTAAAGCTCAGAGTTAGGTGCACCACAATTATTAACAAAGAAGAGCAGCAACTTGCCAGCACTTGGAATGGAACGCGTTTACTCCTGAACATTGTAAAATTCTTGTATAGGCTCTATACCAATAATAATTTCGGCCGTAATTATCGTGAAGGGTGGACCCACACAATGTTATTACTTATTTACTAATAAAAAGTAATACAAACCTATTGTATTAGAAAGAAAGAAAGAAAAATAATTTAATTTACTCTCCTTTTCACAAATAAGAAAATTATATATACAGTACAGTATATAGTACGGATACCAAATTAGGTACCTGCGTCATCTATTGTTACCACAGAACATGTATTCTAATTTAAACCAAAACTAAAAAAGTAGTTATAATAGCATAACTACAGTAGTTGGACATATGGTATCACGGACTTTTTTGTAGATATTGATACGTTCTATAATACAGTGAAAATTTTTTTTTCTATCGTCAATAGTTTTCGCAGCGCACGTGATGACAGATTTTTTATGACTAATTTTTTCATACCTTGGTTTATATTATGACATTTTTATTAAGGCTCCCTATTTTTTTGAAAATGTAATATAGCCTATATCACTCAGTGAAGATGCAGCTTTCTAATGATAAAGAATTTTTGAAATTGGTACAATAGTTTTTGTGTGAAAACATTACAAACATACATACAGAAACAGAAATGTTGCCTCTTTATAATATTAGTTTAGATGAACAGCAACCGCCATATACTACATCACCAAATTTGGTAATACAATACTCAACAATTACCTTTGACCTCTTGCTATTTATTAGTAAATAATACATAAAATAAATCTTTTATTTTATTTTGATTTCAAACTCCAAAGAAACTGAAAGCTATTGTGGGTGCCCAATACTTTTGGCTAAGGCCGTATCACATTTAGTGAGATCTTGAGAAATGTTATCTATACTAATATTATATAGAGGAAAGATTTGATATATTGTTTATTTGTTTGTCAGGGTTTAACTATAATTAGGCGGCTGATTTTAAAATTTCTTTATCAGTTAGAAAGCTATAATATTACCAAGTAACATAGCTAGTACAAAAAAAAGCAATTATTAATTTAATTTCCATTATGGACAAAGTTGTCAAGATGAACAACTATTGGAAGCGTGGGTACTTAAATAAATGGCCCTTGTTAAGTAATAGAGATTAATTTATACTTCCAACAATATCATCAGTGGGAACTAAAATTAATATTTATTAACATAACAATAGTAATGTTCTCTCATTATTGAAATTAAACTACTATATACGGATTTTATCGCTCTATTTATTTTACACTTTATTACATAATTTTGAAACTACTACTACTAGATACTATTAAACTTTACTGTTTTTTAAGCTTATTAAATTATTAACCTGTTGTATGCCTGAATACCAGACATAATAGAAAAAGCATTGTGTCTCGCGCAGATCCACGTTCCGGCATATCAGAGGTTAAAACTATTTATATTTAAGTTTACACTTTCCCCGACGTTTCGGTTGTTTTTCAGCAGCCATGGTCATGGGGAGACTAAGATGGTAGTTGTCTTAATGTTCCAGTGTCGTTATTTCAAAGTACCTGAACGTAATTTAATCTTTGGTGTTTCTATTTACGCAGAGTGAGCTCGGAGTATCATGAAGTCTAGCTGTGGTTTGCTTCTTCTTGGGTTTGACTATTTGAATTACTGGATCCCGAGCTGGTGGTACATTCTAACCATCTTCTCTATTGAAATTAGGATGTTTTTTGATTTCAATAGCCTCGTGACTTCTCTCATTATATTTAAATACTGGATCTGATTATAATACAATTGTTTATGTTTCAGATTTCACCATCAGATGGGTTACCACAGTGGCTGTGCTATGAATGTTCAGCTTTGTTAGAGAAATATGTTATTTTAAGAAATAAAATGATAAAATCACATTACACTCTGTATCAATATGTGACGCAGAGTGTACCGGTGAGTACTGTCATTGTGAGAATAATTGAGTTAGGTTCATGTATGGATCAGAACAAAGGGTTAGATAGAGACTAGATTATCCAGTGTTATGATATTGATTTGATGTTTGTTGTCAGTTCGCATACGACGAGAACAAGAGCTCGCACTTGACTCAAACAAGTATCTCGCACTACAAAATCCCTGGCATTAAAACTGAACCTGAACAGGTACGCTTTCAATAAATTATTACATGTGAGAAACTGATTTGTTAAAACCTCTTGATTGTGTTCATACCTAATTTATTGTAGAAAATCATGTTTTGATAGATAATTCACTGCACTCCAAACCCAATGCTGAGTTTATTACGTAGATGTGTTCTACGATTCAGAACCTTGATTAAGTAATTTATTTTCGAGATATCTGGTCAACGGATTCCTTCAGGATGCAATTCTTGATCCGTAATTGTTTTAAAGTTATATAATTGATTTACAATATCCAGGCATAGATAAAATAATAAGTTAATTAATCAATAAATCAAGTTAATTTAATTTAATTTATGAATACGAATTATATGAATACATTATTTTTAGAAATGATTGTATTATATTTTCAGCTTGAAGAGCAAATCAAACTTGATATAGCAGAAGTTAAAGTTGAGAACGATTACGACGAGAACATCACAATGGAAGAACGGCGGTAAGCATATTTGCAGTCATGTTGATTGTGACATTTACAACACTACCGCGTTGATTCAGAGACGTAACCTTGACCGCGATTATTGACTACGGGTCTCCACCGGGACACTCGCGATCTGTAGCTGCGCATCTGTCCATATGTTGCCGAGTCGGTCAGTGTTATCGGGTTTTCCTGCCAAGAAATACTTTTTATCAACCTGTGATCCTACTCCGGATTACAGTATCAACCTGTGATCCGGAGTATTCTGTATACGATAATAGGTTCAGTGTGTTATTTTCAATTTGTTTTTATTTTCTCTTCTCTTCATTTGTTTTCAGTTTTGAAGATCACCTGAATGAATTGACTAGTAACTCACCGATACTTGAACTAATGCACGAGATACAAAGAGATCAGGGAGAGGTCAGTGTGTTTATCATTTTCAGTTCACCGTGCTTAACCTTTTGACCGCCACGTCAATAACGATAAACTGTGTTCTCCACGCCAAGCGACAAATTCCTTGTTTCATACCTACAAAAAATAGGCACGGCAAAAGTATACATCGATAAAACATCGATACCTGCATTTTACTTGTGCATGGTTTACGAATAAAAAGCGCTTATAAGTACACCTTCTTTCCCAACTTAAGCAATCATTACCCAGAAGTTACAGCGTTAGATAATAGCAGATTTTATGATAAAAAAGTAATTCAATTATTTTAAATAAAGTCACAACACTAATCTCGTTTGTGACGACATCTACTGACGTGAAAAGACGTCAGTGGCGTGGCCAGCACCTTTGCCGCTTCTGAGTTAGAGCTGGGACTTGCTTAAGGATATTATTGCATGGTATATAATTTGTAATTACCTGATTATTATATTACTAGAATATTATAATGAAGTGTCAAAAATATATATAATTATTATTTATGAATAATAAGATGCTTTTCTATAATTTGGTAATTGTAGTATGTCAGCATTTTTGTCTTTGAGGAAGATTGCAAACAGAGAACATCTATATAACTTGATTGTAATAACAATTCTAGATCACTCATTGTTGATCGCATGCCTTGAATATTGTCATGTAGAATGGTGAATGTATTATTACTATTATTAGTCTCGAAATAAATTATTTGTTTGATTTTCTGCTGGTATTAAAGTAGGTTTCATTAAATAATCTGTTTGTGTACTAACTGACACATTGTTTTTAGTTTTAGATTTGTTAGCCTCCATATACTTATTACATTGCATTGTTTATGTAAATAAAGGAAAAATAATAAATAAAATAAATATGTCTAAGGAAAAATAATAGGAAAAATGAAACAACAAACATATCTTTGTATGTTTATTTTACTATTACATAATTGGACGTAGTTATGCACAAACGTTCTAACCCACAAGTCACTTAAATTGAGATAACATGACTGGCATACCTTTTTTGACACCTTACATCATTGGAGCAAAAATATTTCAAGTTTATGGTTTCTTTCTTGGTATTTTTTTTTATATAGTATGTTCCAATCCACTCTTTTACTAAATAAGGGTTTTATAAAAACAACAAAATGTAACATGTGGTGTGAACCATTTTAATGAGTATGATTCTTATATAATATCTTGTTAAAATGATTCAATAATCTTGGAACGTTTTAGTGAAACCCATTTAATTTTTGTTTTCTTGAAAAGGAATGTCTCATGTAAGTTGAAACGTTTCGACAAAACATAATTATCCTTCTTTGGTTTAAAACAATGTTCCATGTACGTTGAAACATTTTAGCAACGCCCATGTAATACTCTTTAGCTTCAAAAATAATGTTCCATGTATCTTAGAACGTTTGAAGTGTGATCCCATGTGATATATGCACTCATTAAAAAAAGGTTTTGTGTTTTAATAATGTTTTTACTGATGATTTAATAAACAAAGTTGATGTGCAAACGATCCAAAGTATGTGACTCCTTTTAAGTAAAGCTAAAAAGAGAAAACCTTCAAAACAGCTGCTTAAGTTTTGAGTGCATTTTTTGTTTTAGACTATTCTTTTTTGAAGTCGGTTTTCTTTTTGTTATACTTAACTTCAGATTCACTAAAAACCGAGAAATAAACATATTTCTCGGTTTTTAGTGAATCTGAAGTTCGATAACTGATTTTATTTGTCTGAATATGGGTAGACCTACTAAACGCGCTGCTCATATGAGACAGCGCCGTTTAAATAAGACAAACGAGGAAAGGGAGAAACGCCCATCTAAAAAATAAGAAATCTACCTCCAGAGCCATTTCAAAAGAGACTTACAAGTCTCTTTTGAGAGAAAGAGCGCAAAAATAGGATTTCGAAAATGCAGGCTTACATGAAACATGTTTTGGACAGAAAAAATCGAGATATACCGTTTAAATCATGCGGATTGTCCCAATAGTCCCCTCTAGAACTGTCTCCCGGGTTGACAACTGTCACCGAGGTGACAAATTTGCCAACTGTTCACTTCCAATTTGAGCCAGAGGGGACAACTGGTAACTTTTTTTTTTATTGCCCCCTGTGACTACCCCCTAGTGTCAGTTGCTACTGTTTCTTCACAATTGCCTACTCCGACCAGTTTTAATTATATCTTTTCTCTTTTCTACTACATAAAACTGTTAAACTTGGGAAACGGTAAAGGAACTTTGTTGTATCAAAAAGAGTCAACCTAAAGCTTTGGCATTACTTGATCTTGAGCAATCATCGCCTGGTGATTCTCTAGATGTGGTTAACCGTTTCTATACTTCGATTGGCAGAGAACTAGCTGCCGATATATTAAATAGAAATAGTACCAATGAATCTTCTTTAGCACAAAATATTGTATCTTCAGAGTGCGCAAGCTCCATATATTTAAATCCGGTAGATTACATTGAGATTGATAAAATTATCCTGAATCTAAAAAGCGATAGTGCACCGGGTATAGACTCTATTCCAAATATGGTATTGAAAAACTCCCACGCAGTCTTGTGTGTCATGGTTGCTCATATGTGCAATCTTAGTGTTACATCTGGAGTGTTTCCGACTATTTTTAAAAAAGCGGTGGTTGTACCTGTTCACAAGGGTGGTAGTGCGGAAATAGTCACAAATTATAGGCCCATATCCTTATTAAGCGCCATAAGTAAAATTCTGGAAAAGGTAGTTAACACCCGTATAATGAAAATCTTAGAAAACAAAAAATTACTAGCTTTCAACCAATATGGCTTTCGCACAGCTAAAAATACAGAAGATGCGGTCGCGAGGCTCTCAGAGATTGTTACCAAAACAGTAGATAGAGGCAAAAAATGTGTTGCCATATTTTTAGACATAAAAAAGGCATTCGATACTGTGTCCACGCCAATTCTGTTGCGACATCTAGAGAGCATGGGTTTACGTGGAGCCATCTTAGAGTGGCTCCGTGATTACTTGACGGATAGAAGCCAGGTAGTTAGGGTGGCGGATACCTATAGCAATAGTTTACCTGTCACCTATGGCATTCCCCAAGGCAGCACCCTGGGCCCGACGCTCTTCTTAGCTTATGTCAATAGCCTTTGTAAGCTTCAAATAGATGATGGCGATGTGCTGGCATTTGCGGATGATACTGCCTTAATTTTTCAGGGTAGCAATTGGTCAGAAGTACAAAAATCGGCTGAAAATGGCCTGAGGCAGGTTATGCTATGGCTAGATCAGCACCTCCTGACTATCAACGTTTCCAAAACGAAATACATTTGCTTCAGCATCTCAAGTGCATCCAACGTTGCGTCTAATTTCTCACTTAAAGCACACACCTCGCAGTGCAAAGACTTCAACCATCCTTGCGACTGTATTCCCATCGGACAAACAGATGTCCATAAATATCTGGGAGTTCTCATAGATAGCCACTTAAATTGGAGGCCACATATATCGGCCCTTAGTAAAAGAATTCGGAAATTGTTACCCATATTTAAAAATCTTCGCGACTCTGCAGATCATACACTTCTGGTTAAAATATATTTTGCTCTCTGTCAATCACTTTTAACATACTGTATCCCAGTGTGGGGTGGGGCATCAGCAATGTATCTTCTAGAATTGGAAAGAGCGCAACGCGCTGTCATAAAAGTTATGTTTAATAAAATTAGGAAATACCCCACTCAAAAACTATATGAAGAAACAAATCTGCTCACCGTGCGACAATTATTCATCTTGAATTGTGTATTACGCCACCATAAAACTGTAGACCTCTGTAAAATACCTAAAATTAATAAAAGAAGAATTCGAACACCTGTTCCCACATTCAACACAATGTTCACTCGTCGCCAAATATTCTATATGGGACCATTTACTTACCGATCCATTAACGACAAATTTCATATTTTCAGTTTAAATAAACACCGTCTGAAATTGATCCTAAAAAGCTATTTAACAGCACTTGATTATGCTACAACAGAAAACATTCTGCGAGTAAACATATAAACGTGAAATCAACGTGAAGGTATATACATGCACACACAAACATACATGTACGCACAAAACCTCCACATACATACAAACTAATAGATTTACGTACTTCCACATTCACACACACACACACACACACACACACACACATACACACACACATACACACGCACACATACACACGCACACACACACACAAAAACAATAAATTTACACGCCCAATCATCCTCATTTATGTCAACCTTCTGTATTTTTAATTTATTTTCTTTTAATTATCTCTTATTTCCATTTTGTTTTGTATTGTTATTTTTGTAAACTAACTGAATGGTTAATAGCACTAGCCAGGGGTGGAGGGTTGGTGACCTGAGACACAGGATACTCCTAGTTCAGGGGCCAACCCGCCATAATAAAACATAGCTGCAACATAAAACCAATACCGTGTATATCTCAAGTTTTTAAGACTGTATGTATTATGGTGAGAAAATAAAAGTTATTGTTATTGTTGTTGTTGTTTAGTTTCTTTGTTCGAGCATCACGTGTCCTGATTTCGATAAAATGTTAAAATGTTGAGAAAATCATATGTATTGATAGATAATTCACTATACTCCAAACCCAATGCTGAGTTTATTACGTAGATGTGTTCTACGATTCAGAACCTTGATTAAGTAATTTATTTTCGGGATAATACGTGGATTCCTTCAGGGTGCAATTCTTGATCCGTAACTGTTTTAAAGTTTTATAATTGACTTACAAGATCCAGGCAAAGATAAAATATTAAATTAATTAATCAATAAATCAAGTTAATTAAATTTAATTTATGAATACAAATTATATGAATACATTATTTTTAAAAATGATTGTATTATATTTTCAGCTTGAAGAGCAAATCAAACGTAATATAGCAGAAGTTAAAGTTGAGAACGATTACGACGAGAACATCACAATGGAAGAACGGCGGTAAGCATATTTGCAGTCATGTTGATTGTGACATTTACAACACTGCCTTTGATTCAGAGACGTAACCTTGACCGCGATTATTGAATGCGGGTCTCCACCGCGGCACTCGCGATCTGTAGCTGCGCATCTGTCCATCTGTTGCCGGTTCGGTCAGTGTTATGGAGTTTTCCTGCCAAAAAATACTTTTTTATCAACATGTGATCCGGAGTAGTCTGTAGACGATAATAGGTTCAGTGTGTTATTTTAAATTTATGTTTTTATTTTCTCTTTTCTTCATATGTTCTCCATTTGTTTTCAGTTTAGAAGATCACCTAAATGGATTGACGAGCAACTCACCGATACTTGAACTAAAGCACGAGAAACAAAGAGATCAGGGAGAGGTCAGTATGTTTATCATTTTCAGTTCACCGTGCTTAACCTTTTGACCGCCACGTCAATAACGAAAATCTGTGTTCTCCACGCCAAGCGACAAATTCCTTGTTTTATACCTACAAAAAATAGGCACGGCAAAAGTATACATCGATAAAACATCCATACCTGCATTTTACTTGTGCATGGTTTACGAATAAAAAGCGCTTATAAGTACACCTTCTTTCTCAAGTTAGTAATCATTACTCAGAAGTTACAGCGTTAGATAATAGCAGATTTAAAAAAAGTAATTTAAATATTTTACATAAAGTCACAGCACTAATCTCGTTGGGCCAGCCTGGCATCAGACTGATACTGTGGTGGGAGACTGACATGGCATAATATATGTATACATAAATTTCCTTGCGCAACCTTGGCGAGTGCCCAAAAAGCATGACTCCCTGAAGAATGTCTTCCAAGGCGCTCGCTAATTCTGGCAACGTGTTCAGCCTTAGCCTTGGCAATAGCCTTCTTGCTGGATCTAAAAGCGGCATCAAATTCTCGCTTTCTCTCCTTGACATCAGGATCCCGACACTTCCTAGCCCTATTCCAGGCTAAGTATGCTGACTGCTTCTGGTGTGCAGCATCCCTGATGGCGTTATTGAACCAGGGACGGCTGCGGCCGGCCACAGGTATTTTATCAGAAGGGATGAATTATTCATCCCTTGGTGGAGCACATCTGTGATGCAGTCAGCACAAGTGCCAGGATCCCCGGATGAGAAGCAAAGCCGTTTCCATGGGTAGGATGCAAGAAATTCTCGAAGTCCATCCCAATCTGCTGACTTGTATCGC
Source organism: Catocala fraxini (assembly GCA_930367265.1). Lineage (NCBI taxonomy): Eukaryota > Metazoa > Arthropoda > Insecta > Lepidoptera > Erebidae > Catocala > Catocala fraxini. The sequence continues at coordinate 15,223,434 of OV884051.1, forward strand.
CAGACTACGGTAACCAGTCACTGAAGAGCGATCTAGTCGCGTAACAGGGGCTGCACTGCGGATAAGGCAGTGATCGGATGATCCCAGAGGAGCATCGACCTCCACCCTGTGTCCTAGTGGATGTGTAGTCAGCAGAAGATCCAGCACAGAAGGTTTATGGCTCTCGTTGTCTAGGATACGGGTGGGATGTAACACCAGTTGTGAGAAGCCATAGGCCGAGGCCATATTAAAGAGAGCCCGACCCACGTAATCGGTAGTCCGCGATTCCAACCACTCTTTGTGGTGAGCGTTAAAATCACCAAGGACCACCAACTCCGCGGATGGGACCTTTCCAATATTTGGTCAGTCCCCTCTTGGACGTTTTCAAGTAGCTGAGTTGACTCCAAGTCACTGCTATGGGACCTGTAAAGGCATACATAAACTCGGGTAAGACCCCCATGGTCTACGCTTAACCATAAAATTGACAGGCACGCACACCCCAGCCTTACGACGGAAAGAATGCTCCAACTCGTAGCCCGGGTATTTTAAGTACGATATGTCGTCCGGGGCGCATATCTGCGTCTCCGTTTAAAAGAGCAAGGCAGGCCGCACCGTCTCGAGCTGGTGATGAACGGCATCGAGGTTACTGTGTAGACTCCTGAAATTGCAGAAATCCACGAGAAATGTGGAAGGGGTGTCCGCCGTAGAAAATTTGCTCTTTTTCTTACTTTTCATGTTTTTTAATTTATTAGAGAGGGGATATGGTTTGAGGTCGAGGCGGTGCCCAAAGAAAGAGCAAAGTCTTAGTGTGAGGTAGGCCCACGAGTTATGCAAGAAGCCGATACGAAGCACGGAAGGGTCCCCGGTGCCCCCCCGCACATAGCCGCCGGGTCCACTCCGGTCTCCCAATCCGGCACGACGATTACGTGATGGGATTTTCGCCGGTTGACGGAACAGCCTCCCGAGCAGCATGTACCTAGGTTCGGGTTCCCTACTAACCGGCAGGTGGCCGACGGAAACCATTCCCACAACTTGATTGTAATAACAATTCTAGATCACTCATTGTTGATCGCATGCCTTGAATATTGTCATGTAGAATGGTGAATGTATTATTACTATTATTAGTCTCGAAATAAATTATTTGTTTGTTTTACTGCTGGTATTAAAGTAGGTTTCATTAAATAGTCTGTTTGTGTACTAACTGACACATTGTTTTTAGTTTTAGATTTGTTAGACTCCATATACTTAGTATAAGTATATTTATAGTTCAGGTGCAATATGTTTCATAATATCCACCTGCATAGTATTACATAAAAAATGTATTAGTCGCATTATAATCTATGTAAACTACTATGGTATGATTAAACTGTGTACAGATAGATAGTTATACATTTCTCGCAGTTTAGTAACAATAAAATATCTACCTAAACTAATCTACCTGGCCTCGGTGGCGTAGTGGTTAGTGTAACTGACTGCCACGCCTGAGGTCGCGGGTTCGATTCCCGCACAAGTCAAACATTTGTGTGCATGAACATGGGTGTTTGTCTTGGTCTGGGTGTTTCTATGTATAATATGTATGTATTTACAAAAAAAAGTATATAAGTATGTTTATCCATTGTCTAGTACCATAGTACAAGCTCTGCTTAGTTTGGGCTAGACGGTGTTGTGTGTATGTGGTAGAATATTATATATATATTATATTATTATTATTACCTCTGTTTGTGACACACAGTAGAACATCAGTGTCGGCAGTTCGGTTAAATTATAATATAATATAGATCGTAATCTTCAAGGGTTCCTATCGTTATTGCCACATGTAATAACAACATTACTCCTTACCGATCGAGACATTAAGTCCTAGCGTCTGTGATAGCGCGAGCTAACTCGTTCATTGTGCCATATTGCAGCCAATCTGACATGTCAAAAATATTATAAGAATAGTTTTTACTAAAGTATAATTGTGGGAATTACAATCGGCCGCGTACATTACGCCTGAGTATTGAAGGGTCTAACTAAACTTCGGATTCCAATTCTAATCTGCAACTCTTTTGTACTCTTAAGTGCATTTCTGTAGTAAGAGAGCTTGATACTCAGGCGTCGCCTTACGAGTCGCACGTCGGGTCAGAAGCCGCGCGTCTGTCGCTGCGAGCGCGGCTACTCTCCGAGGAGCACATCAGTAAGTACACAAAAGTATTTATAACACATATTAGCTGTTAACTCAGTGTTAGGCGCGCTCGTGCATGGCTAGCGAACGGCACAATTTGGCAATTTCCGTGTAGGTACTGACATTTTAATGTCTGAAATCCACATCAATCGAAAATATTTTCTTTACTTGTGTCCTCCAAAAATTTAATTTCTTAAATTAGTTTACCCTCACCCTGATGGGATATTAAATACTGTACAAACTGAACGGTAAGCGACGTTGGCTACTTACGGCTGGTTGTGGCAGTTTTCCGTGTACTCACTTTGTATTATATGTCTGAAATCCGAATCAATCCAACATATTTTCATTGCTTGTGTCGTCCAAAAATCTCATTCCGCAAATTGGTTTATCCTCCATCTTGATGGGATATTAAATGCTGTTCAACTGCGCAAGGAATCAACTCGGATAGCAAACTGGCCACATTCTTGGATATGTTTAATATTATTGTCTTCAGGCAAACAGAAAGAAAAGACTAAAGATTTAACAAACTGTCTCAATCGACATTGACGATATCGCTCCGTAAGTCTAAAAGCAATATAAATACTATGTTTTAACGAAGCACTAGGTCATGAAGCATCGCCTTACTGATGTGGGCTAATATATCCGGCCCTTGAGCGATAATGTTTAGGTAATGTACACAGCTTCGCAACCTTCTCCAAATACGGCGAGGCTAAGAAGCTACATATTGTCAAGCATATGACGCTGCGACTCGTTCGTTGATACATTAAACATTTCTTGCAGTTTTAGATTCGAATATCGTAACTAACTATTATCTTGCTATATTTGGCCCTTTGACCGCCACGTCAAAAAAGCCACACCTGTATCCCAAACAAAAAGCTTGTTATGAAGGGCTAAACAAAGACATAGCCGCCACCACGAGCATCTTTTTTCAAAAATTGCATTATCTATCTCAGGTAAAAAATTAGGTCTTGTCTAATCCTTTGCCATAAATTACTAAACATACACTTGGGCTGCAAGTGCCACTTATTTTTCTGTAAAGGTACGAAAGGTATAAGTAATAAATAAAAAATATCAAGTAGAAATCAGCACGTTTATTTAGTTTCATCAACCTACAATAAACCTTTTAATGTAGCAAGTTTTCAAAATGACTACCACGTTGTTATAAACACAGTACTTTGCAGCAAAATCTATTGCGTTGCTCGTCTTATCATTGTTGGATCTTCCTTTATGGCACTGGCGCAGGTTAAAATCTTCTCCTGCAGTTCTGCCTCACTATTGATGGGAGAGTTATAAATTCTCTGCTTCATTGTCCCCCACAGAAAAGAATCAAGGAGTGTCAGATCGGGTGAACGCGCAGGCCACCCGACAGGCCCTTGCCTACCAATCCATCGATTGGGATAGCTTTCATTTAAATAATTGCGAACTATACTTGCATAATGTGCAGGGCATCCATCCGTCCATTTGCAAAAACATTCTACGTCGTGTTCGTAGGGGTACATCTTCCAAAAGTAATGGGAGATCATCACTTAAAAGTTGGAGAAATCTGTCTGCAGTTAATGTTTTTGGGAGTATTAATGGCCCAATCAACATATCATCAATAAGAGCTGCCCAAAGATTGAATCGAAAACTTCACTTGAAAAGTGGAAGCTCACTGAATCCATGCGGACATAACACACCTTGGGATTGCGTCAGTACCTTCATGCAAATGTTGCACTCGCTGATAGTGATAGGGATGTAGACCTTTCTTTAAAATGCGCCACACAGAAGTTTGCGATATGCCATGTGCCATTGCTAATCGTCTTGTACTGATATTTGGATCAGCAAACAAATCACGCAGTACAGCTTCTTCAATAGAGACGTCGATTATGGCACTTGCCTCGCGAAGATGTCTACTTGGTCCAAGTCCAGTAGTAGCCAATCTTCTATGAACATCTTGTGAAAGTTACGAGCAGATGGTACTGGTCGTCTCGTTGGAAACGTAGCTAAATAAGTTGTACGAGCACCTCTTGCACTTCCATTACACAGTCCATAATAAAAATGCATATCGGCGATATGCGCCGGAGGAAAATCACTCAAACGGGGCATCACAAAACAAGAACACACAAGTAGCAGCGGCGAATGATTCGGAGCGACTGATTCTTTCTGTAGACCTGGCCCGCAATTTATCCCTTACCCTGCACCTCAATCCCACCCCAAACTACCTTAGACAGATAATGCAATTTTCAAACAAAGATGCACGTGGTGGCGGCAGGTTCTTTGTTTAGCCCTTCATAAAAACTGTTATGTTTGGGATACAGGTGTGGTTTTTATGTTGTTTTAAAGCTTATTAGATACAGATTAACGTCAATTAATAAAACTATCCTTTTTTGAGGTGGTTTTTTTTTAATGTCAATAAATAAAAACTAGGGGCAATGGGGACGTATTCTTGGGTTTTTAACAATGTTTAAAAAAACATTGTACGAAGCTCAGTTTTGGTCTAAAATTTTCCTTATTTTTATGCCACTGGTATTTTTTTGGATGTGAATAGTATACCGTCGTTATTGTCTACACATTGCGTATTATTACTGTTTTTGTTTCAATACGATTAACCACCTGGTTCAAAAGTTACAAGGTTTTCTTGGTACAAGGTCCATAACTACTAAATAAAAAATATAAATAGGTATAAATCGAAGAATAAATATTTTTATTTTTTTTTATTTTGTCTTGCGTTAAAATAATGTCTAGTTTCACTCATTTTCATATGTGCACTTTATGAAAACTCACACTGTATATGTGACATCCAACAATGTATATATGTATATTTATCAAACAGAACGAACAGATGACCACTTCTTTATTATACATGTTTCAAGTTGCCAGTGTTCCTGAGAAGTCTGCACTTGCCACTCACACAAGAGATTCTGAAGATATCACTTTAACACCATTCAGCGAGGACTGCAGAGATAGTGTTACAGGCATTATCGACAGTGATGTTAGGGACAGTAGTTCATGTAATAATATACAATCTTATATATGTGATAAGTGCAAAAAAGTATTCAACGACAAGATTCTATTAATAGCACACATTCGCGAACATTCAGTGACCGTGTTAAAGCCATTCAAATGTGACGTATGTATGAAATGTTTTACTCAAAAGAACGATTTAGATAAACATTACCATATATACACCGGTGATGAACCATACAAATGTAATGTATGTATGAAATGTTTTACTCATAAGAGCAGTTTAAATAAACATTACCGTATACACACCGGTGATAAGCCATACAAGTGTGATGTTTGTATGAAATGTTTTGGACAAAAGAACAGGTTGGATAATCATTACCGTATACACACCGGTGATAAGCCATACAAGTGTGATGTTTGTATGCAATGTTTTACTCTAAAGAGCAGTTTAAATGTACATTACCGTATACACACCGGTGATAAACCATACAAATGTGATGTATGTATGAAATGTTTTACTCATAAGAGCAGTTTAAATCAACATTACCGTGTTCACACCGGTGACAAACCATACAAGTGCGATGTATGTATGAAGAGATTTAATCAAAAAGGAAATCTAGATAAACATCACCGTATACATACCGGTGATAAACCTTACAAGTGTGATATTTGTATGAAATGTTTTACTGTAAATACTAGTTTAAATAGACATTACCTTAAACATACCGATAGTAAACCACAGAACATAGAATAAAGATAGAAAGGCTAGGCGCCTTGTGGGCGGGGCAGGCGCGCCGAACGAAGTATGAACAACGCTCATACTTTAATCGTTCACTTGTTTTCGTCTGTTGACATTCGCGCTCATACATTATATTCAATTTTTTTTTTTTTAAATCTTTATTTATTTAGAGGCTTTTATTACAGAGTAATATGTTAGCCCCATCGTGGCTTATTCTAAGATACTAACTTACTATTTCATAATAGGCAACAGAGGAAGTCGTTGTTGTACATATATCTCAAATAGGTCTAACGCCGCATTTGAACTAGGGTCACTTAGGATATTAATGAAAAGTCCTACATCGTACACGTTAAGGTTATATTTGAACATCAACGAGTTCCTTTGGCGCTGATATTTGACACAATCCATCAGTAAGTGTTGGACATCATCAAGGACTCCGCAAGTATCACAATCAGGCGTATCGACTTTTTTCATGAGATGTCCAAACTTTCTAGATGGATAGTGACCTGAGCGCAGCCTATGCGCTATAACAATAATATTCCTATTTAAGTTACTATTAATAAACCAGGGTATCCTAGCAGGCTGATGTTGAATGGTTTTATACCAAATGCCCTTTTCTTTACTCCTCTCGTCAAAATATTCTTTATAATGTCTATTACATAGCTTTTTTATGTTACCAAAGTATTCAGAGTAAGACTTTTTAACAGCGTAATTAATTCCATCTGTACATGCTAACTTAGCCAACGTATCAGCCTGCTCGTTACCCTGGAGTCCTATTGGACTCCAGGGTAACGAGCAAGCTAGCAGGCTAGCTGAGAAGGAACCCATTGCAATTGCATTATATTCATTATATTGCATTATATTATACTCCATAGAAATTATGTTAAGCAAAGACTCGTATAGTTTGTCTGGATTATCCTGAAAAAGGTTCATATTGACAACCTTGACACTTATGTTATCATTAAATTCCTGTAAGCGATCTGAGGTCTTTGGTCTACATGTGATCTTATCGTCCTTAAGCATTGTATTTACAGAAAAGTTTAGCTAGTCTAGCCCACAGTGGTCAGATGTCAGTTCACTCAATATGGCCCTATTTAGAAGTCGGCAGTCGCAAAATACATTATCTAAGCGGGCAGTAGAACGTAAAGTGACCCTAGATGGTTAAAAAAATAAATGCTTTACATTATTAGATCCAAATAACCTAATAAGTCTTAAAGAGAGAACTGACTGCGCAACTAAATTAAATTAGCACATAAGTACTACTACATATGTGCCTATTACTAAAACTCAAGCGTTTTAAAATATCCTCTAGCTATTCGGTTTCAAATACACTAAAGTTACTGCGGTACACACAAACTATGACATGCTGCTCTAATTCCACACAGGATAATTCAACAGTGTGCTCTATAGAAAGATTTACTATATATTTACTTTCTTTACAATTTGCAGTATTACATATATTATAGAGCCACCATGTATAGAATTCCTTCTGACAAACGCACTTGCAATTAAATAATACGCATTATTAAATATTAATTGATTACTTATATAACAAACGTTCAATTATGCAACATATTTAAATATTATGTTGATTAAAAAATAAATCTGATTCTAACTCCTTGCCGGATAGACCCTGAATATTCTGATGAATTAGTGACACATTTCATTAGGACACCATAGTGGCACGAACAATCGCGCCACCGTGGTGTCTAGAGCTACCAAGCGAGAAACACCAATACAAAAACTAGGATCAGTTTTAAAATGGACGTCGAAGAGTTAACAGTTCTTTTACTATACGTATGACGTAAAAGAAAGTTAAATAAAAAGAAAAATAGCAGTGGTGGATTCATCCGTTCTTAGACGACCGTCCTAGTTAATGAAAATTTGTGAACATAATATATGAAGATCTAAGAAAATACCCATCGAAGTTTTTAATTATGTGAGAATGTCCGTTACGACATAACGACTATCGTCTTGGACAAACAATATTAACGACAATAATTTGAGAAGTGTGTGTCGTGATTTGGAATAATCTAAAAACATGTTTGTTACTTCCAACTCTGCCAGTGTCGATTCGAGTGGGAGTGAGGGGCATCCCTGGTAGCGCAACTGGTGGCAGAGTGAGAGTGAGTGAGATGCCAAATAGCTTGATACATATTAATGGTTGCTCCACCAGCGGGTGATTCGGTCGCCGACAACTTGGTTGCGCCACTAAGTTGATACCAGGTGAGATACACCCTCCATACTACTGTACACATTTTGTTGGTGGCGCGACCGGTGGCGTCACCATGGCGGTCTAATGAAATAGGGCCCTTAGTCTAATACTGTGTGTAGCATACACAGAGTACTAGACTGAGGGCCCTATTTATCCTTTGTCTCATAAAACAGTTTGAACTACTTTATGTGTGGTAAGGCTCCTGTACTCCTGTACACGTCCCTTAACATCCAGAAAATGTATTTGTGGGTCGTAGATGATAGGTAGAAAGAAGATCGAAAGCGGAAGAAATGATGAATATTATTTATAGAAATTATTAGCAAGATTTATTACAATTTACAATATACAATAGCTACTGCTATGTCTACGGAATTAAACAGGTGCATATAAAAACAAGCGCGCGCAAGCTAAGACAGCTGACCGTGGTGTCGGCGGCCGGCGGATGGCGCAGAGGTCGCGGGGTGCACCGCTGCGATACCCGTATTGTCATGTGGACCAAGATGCAAAAATGTAGGCAATATTATTGAAAAAGCGATTTTGGTCTAAGTTCAACAATACGAATTTCGCAACGGAGTGAAGTGGTGAAGTACGTTCGCCACAGATGTATCAATAAGAAAATTTGTAGTAGTAATACTACTGCGCTCTCAAACCTTCACTACCCTACTGGTACCTGTGTCCCTACATATATTAATCAATCAATCAGTTTATTTGTGAAACATAGGTGTATACATAGGTGTTTACATAAATAGGGCATGCGCTATGTTTTGTCATAATTAAGACATACAAATTTATAAGGGACCCATTAGGAGTCATTACATGTCATAAAAAAAAAAAAATTAAGAAACAATAATGCATTATTCTAATATATATAATATATATATATTAAATCTATATATTAATACGTGAAGCAAAAATGTTGTACCCCTTTTTACGAAAATTGCGCGGATGGAGGAGTATGGGCACAGTTAAAGTTTATATGGAGAAGGAGGGGCGAATCCTAATATTTATATAAAATATGCATTAGAAATATGTACATTAAATTAATGGGAAAACACTACACGCACATAACCATGCATTTGACACACGCAGTCAAAGCGCGTAACTATGGTTACATATATCAATATATATTGACATATATCAGCAATATCTTACAAGCAAACTTTGGTCGAATTTCGAGCACTAGGCGACCGCTAGTGTTACAAGCACCGGCTCTCTCCACTAACACGTCATATACATAGGATATAAATATAATATAAGATAGGATATATAATTAATTATATATTTGTTTATTTAATTAACCTTGAGCTGATATCAATACTTTATACTATTAGAATGTATTTTGGTTGTAATATACTGTTATTTGATCATGTTGTGACGTCACTACTAATATTGACATAAAACTGAGTGTAATAGTCAAATCGAGGCTCACTTGTTATCGCTTGATTGCAATAAACACTACAACTAACTTACCAAAGTTTACATGTTATTTTCGCCACCTGTTGTTTTGTTGTGCAACCCTACGTGTTTCACTAGTACTAATAATTTACCTAGTTGCTTTGTATAAAAATAAGTTAGATAAATTGTATCTTTAGTCGATAAAATCTACTAATAAACTTATGAGTGTCAAAGAATAAACTATAATGTCGTGGCGCGTGCTGCTGTAAAAAAGTCCATTAAGTTTTTCAATGTTTCTACTTTTTTTGTTTGTAAGTACAAAGACTCGGAACAACTACCATCTATGAAATTGCTGTTGATACCCTACACGTAATATCGTAGTTGCTGTACAAGTTGCAATGGTTAGTTTGAACTATTAACGAAAACAAATAATTTTTTAAATAAAAATATTTTGTAGAATAGACAATATATATTATTAATAACATGTCAACATAATAAACATCGATAACCTTCTACACAATTTGTAATTAAAGTTATATTGCTTTGTGCCTGCCCGTATTCGGTGCTTCAATTGCAAATACCTAATTACATTGCTGGTTGATGTTTTTCATAATGTAATCCATCCTGAATAGAGGCGTATAACTACATATGTATGTATATCCTGTTTCGCCAGCGGTACCCTCATTTTCGTTCATTATTCCTTAACCTAACCTAACCCTAATCTGGCAAGAGAAAAATTGTTTCTTTTTGCATTTTTAGTTTCATTGGGTGTCGTTAGATCAAGAAAACATAATGTAAAAAATCTGGTGTATCCTAATATTCGGCAAATGCGTGTTCAGTATCAGCCCTTGCCAGGTTTGCCATAAAGTTGTCAATAATTTTGATGTCCAATATAATGCATATTGCCCAAGTATTACTTTGTAGAACTTATTTGTATTTTGTGCAAGTGATAAACTTTAAGATAATAAAACGCAATAAAATGACAATGTATTTTTATTTTTATAGTAAAGAAATGTATGTATATTTGTTATAAAATGTCTTACAAAATCTTTATTTATGAATGTAGTAACAGGCAATAAGTATCATTTTACTTACTTATAGCTACTCTACGTGAGATTAATAATATAATCAATCTAAACGGAAAGATATGTAACAATTATCATTCGGAATTACGGATAAAATACAACAGTTTTAATCATAATTATAATAATAATAATCAGTCGACATAGTTAGAAACTTTTACTTAGTATGGAAATAAAGAAAAATCTCTTTCATCTTTTGTGTAATAAATACAGCCTTAAATTTCACTTAACATAATACACATCAGTATAATTAAAAAAAAAAAATAAGAAAAAAATGTATATATGTATGTTTATCCATTGTCTAGTACCATAGTACAAGCTCTGCTTAGTTTGGGCTAGATGGTGTTGTGTTTATGTGGTAGAATATTATTATTATATATTATATACATAATGTAGTTTGCAGCGACCGTATAACTCCAAACTAGGACAATGACCAATAGCATCATAGCGTACGCTATCATCTGTTCTACAGTTCTTGTTTACAGAATCTGTAACTCTCTTGTTAATTGGCACCGAAAAGACTTCAAAGACCTCATATGCTTCACTGCCCGTCTATTGCAATCACTGCGATAAGCTAACCAGGCGTGGTTCACACATATGTCGAGCAGAGAAGACACCACGCGAACCTTAATGCTGTCCATCACCACCTGGAGACGGCTCGGCCGGCAATGCTTTTTCTAATGGAGACAAATACGCCGTCCTGCAGACACGACCTACCGGTAATACTCCGGCTACTTGCTAGAGGAGTGTTTCCTCGCGAAAGCCGTGGTATGCTTGTTTGTTAGGGCGGATATTTGCTGTCGCCATCTACACTGCCTAGAGGACCCTTCCTTCTCTGTCGTTTGGGTTCACGTAGATCATGGCTCTTTCAGCCAAATCTATATGTGCCTCTACCGATCCCATTCAGGAGACGCTGAGACAACTCGACTCTTCGATTACCTGAGTCAGGCGGCAGACGACGCGCAGGAACGATTTCCGAACGCTGAGTTGGTGTTCTTGGGAGATTTCAATGCCCACCATGAGACCTGGTGGGGTTCTCCTAAAACAGACCACGCGGGACGAACTGCCCATGCGTTCGCTTTCACGCATGACCTGTCTCAACTGGTACTCCAGCCCACCCGGATACCGGATATTGCAGGTCAGGCGCCCTCTTTGGTCGATCTGCTGCTAACGAGTAACCCGAACCGGTACAGTGTGTCGATTCCTGCTCCTCTGGGCACCTCGGACCACTGTCTGGTTTGTGCCACAGCTGTTGTTACGCATCCACGACCCGAGGAGGCAAGACGACGAATGCGGGGTACTTCGCATCCATCCCTTGGGCTCAACGCTGCTTTGAGAACAGGGATCCATCAGAGAGCTCTACTGTTGTCGCTGGTGAAATCATCCTAGGTATGGAATATTATATTCCATACAGTGATGTCACGAGCGGCAGCAGGAAAGGCCCTGGTTCGGTCGTGCTGTTGAACGCAAACAGACAGCGTATCGCGCTTGGACCATGGCTCACGCTCTCCACGAGCTTAACGTGGATCACCTGAAGGCAGCGTTCAACCAAGCCACAAAGGTCTGCGAGAAGGCATACTTAAGAGCGGATGCCCAGCGCGTCGCACGATTCGGCCAGGAACTCATAGCGCATCCTACGGGCAGTCATAGCTATTGGCGCCTGGCCAAAGCCGTGCAGTCCGACTTCTGCCAGACCTCGCTGCCCCCTTTGAGATATCCGAATGGATCATTGGCTCATCGGCCGCAGGAGAAAGCAGATCTGCTTGCAAATCTCTTTGCGGCCAACTCCCGAATCGATGACTGCGGTTCGTAGTCGCCTAACATTGCCAACTGCGGCTACACCATGCCTGATATACGTATCAGGTATCGTGACATTCGTGCGATAATGCAGTCCCTCGATGTTCGGAAAGCCAGTGGACCTGACGGCATCCCAGCTGTGGTCCCAAAAAGGGGGACCGTTCCGAGCCAGGCATCTATCGACCCATAGCTATCACATCGGTGCTCTCCAAGATGTTTGAGCGGATTATAAACACCTAAATTGTACGCTACCTGGAGGATCACTCGTTGATCAATGAACGCTAATACGGCTTTCGGGCTAAACGATCAACGGTTGATCTTCTAGCTTTCGTCACGCACCTCTGGGATAGGGCTATGGACAAGCACGACGAGTCATTTGCTATCAGCCTTAACATAGCCAAAGCTTTCCATAGAGTCTGGCACCGGTCTCTTCTTTCCAAACTTCCAGCTTATGGCTTGCCCCCTCATTTGTGCACCTGAATTGCAAGTTTCCTGCAGAAGCGTCGTATTCGGGTCCTTTGCGACGGTCGCGTTCCAAATTTATGCAGGTTAATGCAGGAGTGCCACAGGGGTCCGCCTTATCCCCTACGCTCTTTCTTCTGCATATCAATAATATGTTGAATATCGGCAACATACATTGTTATGCGGACGACAGTACCGTGCATGGGCGGTACATGATAAACAAAGATTTTAGAAAGGAGACAAAAAGAGACCCAATGTTAACGCGTATATTGAGCTATGTTAGGGATGGTTGTCTTATGTGGAGTCATAGGTTAATAGTGCCAAGATCTTATCAAGATAAAGTATTGATGGAGTTACATGATACTCATATGAGGATAATTAAGACAAAATGTATAGCTAGAAATTATGTGTGATGGTCGGGGATTGATGAAATGTTGGAAAACCTTTGTCGAAACAGCACAATCTGTGCAGAAATTGCCGAGGCGCCAATAGACCACGCACCGCAGCCTTGGAACTGGCTGTCTTGTCCATGGACTAGGTTACACGTAGATTTTTTAGGCCTTATACAGGGACACAAGTATTTAATAATGGTCGATGCTACCTCGAAATGGATCAAAAGCATGTACGGTCACTAAGACTACGGCCAAAGCAATAATAAGTAAAATTAGAAAAATTTGGTCTCGTTTTGGTATACCAAAACAATTAGTCTTCGATAACGGGCCTCCCTTTAGCAGTGACAAATTTAATTCATTTTTAGAATATAACGGAGTAGAACATGTATTTTCTGCACCATATCACCCAGCTTCCAATGATTTGGCGGAGAATGCGGTTAGGCAGTGCAAAAGAGATATAAAAAAGCTATTATTCAAAATAAAGATGTAGAACTTTCCCTTCAGCGGTTTTTACTAGTGCAGGACCACAAAAGAAAGTCCGTCACAGATATTGCAAGGAGATTAAGAACTCGGTTAGACCGGCTGAAACCGTCGCGCGAGAAACCGGTGGCCGTCGCGCAGCTCCGACAGAAAACGGGGCGGCCGGAACGCATCGCGCTCTCGGTACAGGGGACGAGATTTGGTGTCGGGTGTACTAAGGATTAAAGAACTGGGTAAGTGGTACGGTGATTGAGTGCCTGAGTACTACGGATTATCAAATAAGATTATTAGATGGCACAGAGATACATAGGCATATTGATCAATTAAAGTTTAAATGTAAGGCAAATCAGTAACAACCGACTGATGGGGTCAGCACAAAAGTAGCGCAAAAATCTCTAACCGGCCTTCAGGTAATGCACTGGTTTTCCCTACAGTACCGGTTACGAAAATACCCACAGAAGGGTGCTCAGGCGGTGTGGGTGGTTCGCGATGCGGTTTGGTTGAGGCGCTTTCAGAACGGGGTTTGATAACGCCGGATTCATCTAAAGGGTTGATTGATGGATCCAACAATGTAGCCTCGACCGCTAGTGAAACTCGTCCCGGTAGAAATAGGAAACCTCCCCAAAGATATGGTCAGCTCTAATTATAGTTTAGTTTAGATTAAGCACTAGTTTTAATAATTTATCAGTATCGTAGGTAATGAGTTACTATTATATTGTTACGTGCTGGGTTCGACGGATAAGAATATAAACAATATTCCCGACTAAAACACGTTTTATTCAAACACACAAATTAATTTAAAACACTATATGTACTTCACTTTTCCACTGTAACTAGCTTTAAACTCCGTAGTATTTCCGCTTTCGTTCGCTTCGATGAACACTTGACCGCTTACGATTGTAAACTGACTCGGCGGTGCGCGTGCGCCCTATTTATACGCGGGTAAAGCGTTTCTAGAGTTTTCTAGTAACGCTATACTCGGTATGTAAACAGTACGATGATTCAAGAAAGTACCAGCGTCTTCTCTACGATTCTCGTAAGCATACCTACTACGTAGTTCCGTAAGATTTATGTTTAATTTAAGTTATTTAATAAGGGTGGCGGTGTAATGTAGGATATTCTTAAGTAGTGTCATGTATGAATACTGTTGACCAACCGCAGCTTATTTAGTTAATAAATGTCTTCCGAGCGAACTACGTGTTTTACTTCACAATACTACATTGAAAAGATATTATAATGTTGGTGTTACGAGAAAATTGTGCTATGATAGGAATAATACATGCAGGATTAGGGACAATTCCTTGATACATGGTAAGACCAGGCCTGTGACCAGGGTGAAGAAAAAAACAATGTAGGTAGGTATATGTAATTATTTATTTATCAATTTTCGAATGTAATCAAAACATCATTGAGAAATGCTGCTGGCGCATCAATATTGTTTTATATTATTTTATACTATATAAGTGTCGTAGCATGACATCAGCGGCCAACTCTGCTATTGCCCACAATGCAACTGCAACAATGTCCTAATAATGCGTCGATTGCATTATTACTGTTAGGTTCTCTATCAACAGTATCAACTAATAAATATGAGAAATAGTGTCTTTGCCCAATGTGCTTAGACTTGATCCTGCCTCTTATTAAAAATGGATAATTACCTCCAACATGAGATACCTTTTCTTCAGAGTGTTCAACTTCTGGACACACCTCTATTAAGTAGAGGCCATTTTCTCTAATATGTTCTCCATAATAGGAACGGGCTTGTTTTACTTGATATGGGCCTAAGGTTACAAGAATTAATTGATTCATAGTAAATGTGGGAAACTGCTCCAACATTCTAGTAAACATTGTTCTACGTCTATTTAGATGAAATTCATTGGCAAAGCGAGCCAAGTGGTTGGGTTCATTAAGGTAATACAATGCCCTAGAAATTATTTGTGAAGCATCTGGCCGATCCTGAATCAGTGGATGAAAACGGTTAATTAATGTTGTTGCAATAAGAAAATCATCCATAAGATGCGGCATCATTGCATCTTATGGATGATTTTCTTTTAATGATTTCTATTGAAAAAAACTTGTCTAAATAATTTAAAATCCCACTTAAGACGACCATTCACAACTTCAACTACCCATCTGCATAGTGTTACACAGCGGCTCTTATTGGCTTGTAATGTTGATAGCTGTGTTTAACCTTCATCCACTGATTCAGGCTTAAACACTTTGTAGCTATGGGATTCTAACATTGATATGCTATCTCTAATTGCCTGTGCTCAGGAGAATATTAACAATAACGTCACTGACAGGACTGTGTATATTCTCGATGACAGTCAAGCTGCTCTCAAGGCTCTGGACTCGTGTAGGGTGGACTCCAGACTGGTCCTGGCCCTTAACAAACTTGGCAGGGAAAACACAGTCAGACTGGTCTACACCAGTCTGACTGTGTTCTTCTTACGTTCCCTTTTGAACCTACGTTCCAGGACATGCAGGCGTGCAGGGCAATGAGGAGGTTGATGAATTAGCCAGAAAGAACTCGGTGCAACTGTTCGTGGGCCCCGAGCATTCGTGGGACTCTCTGAGAGCACCGCCAGGGCAGGTTTGAATGCACATGGCAATGATAAACACAGGCTAGAGTGGATAGCCCTTAGGAGTCTGGGACACTCCAAGAAATTCAATGCAAACAGAGCCACAGGTTTCACCTGTAAGTTCTGCGGATATAACAAGAGCCAAATACGCCTGCTCACAGGAGCGTTCACTGGCCATTTTGGCACCAACGACTTCCTGTGCAGATTGAGATTGGCACACAATTCGATCTGCAGAGCCTGTGGTGAACAGGATGAGTCCATATCCCACCTACTGTGTGAATGTGACGCGTTGGCTGGATTGAGGATGGGTCTGGTGGGATTGGCATATCCAAACCCTGAAGACTTCAGGCTTCTCCCTCTGAAGTGTACGCTGCGGCTGATGCAGTACATTCATAAGGAGATAGCTAAGGAATAATCTTGGGGCCGACACAAAAGATCCCACTGGGTCGATGTGTCGCCGGTCTGTACTGACTGATCCCCACACAAGATAAGATACGTAAATTGTATGTTTAGAAATTTAAATCTAGTTATATACTCGCTGTCATAAATCATTACAGCCCACAAGTGTGTAGCTACTTCTATTCTTTCACCACTAAATTGATAGTCTTGTCATACATAACACTCATGCTCGGCTCACATCCGCTCGAGCTCCGAGTTATGCAAACAGTTCACTTTAATCTCTAATTACATTACAAAACCTTAACAATGACATGATTAAGATAAACAGTGTAAACATCACTGGTTTTTGTCACAACTAAGTAATTATTAATCAGCGTCACTTTCATCACTTGAGGAACAAGCGGGTGCGTTGAAACTTATCCACGGATAAATTTTATCGACGGACACTATATTCTCATATGGCCTACGCTTTCTTGTACGGCTTCGGCTACGACAATCACCCTCACGGACTCTTGGACTTCGACCCTCTGGTTGGGTAGAGTGTCTCGAGGGAGTTTCTCGCCTACACCGTCCAGTTTCTTCACGCTCGCTCATCTGGAGCTCGTCCACACGTTTTGTATTAGTTGTACGGTTTCGTATGATAAATGAAAGATAAACTGATAGAATAAAAGTAATTATATTGCATGAAAAGAATTAAACAGATTTACAACGGGTTTGATAATGATCGATACGCAGCGAAAGAGTAAATTGTGCGATAGATCGCCCGGAAAGGTGTTTGCAACTACAGCTGAAATACCGTTAATGTACTAATTTATATGTAATATGTGTTTCGCTGCGCGTCGATGTCAGCATACAACTGTAACTTTTAATATGTACGGGTTTGCTCGTACATTAGTTTATCGCCTAATAATGTACCATCTTTACTGTACACTTACATTGCACTGCATTATGACTATATTTTAGATACGTATATTTCGTACATGCGTTACGATACAAATTTTCATACGTGTAAAACACACCCAGGCTACATAGACTTGATATGCCCCACACATTTTTGTACGGTGCGGGTATCGAACCCGTGACACGCAAGACAGTAGGGCAGCTGCTCAATCGCAGAGCTATCCTTTATGTATAAAGACAATATTTACAATCATTTACCTAAGAAATAGTCTTTACTAATTTAATAGAGCAAATATGATGATAATATTTTATAAACGGGTAGAATAAGCTTCGAAATATGATCGTGGTGCAAATCGAGGCTATCTCGATTTTGCCAGTGTCCGATTTTTATATCGAGTCGAATTACGTAGGAATTTGTATCAATTCAATCCAATTGCATCCACTTATTGTCACGTTATTTCGTAACAAAAATCTTGTTTTACTGTTACTTTTGAAATTACCAAGCTAAATAAAAACATATTTTAGAGATTCGACATTTTAAACTGACGCATCTGGCGCCATTAAGACACTCATTACAATTACAATTGAAGGTTTGTAAAATTACGATGAAATAATATGGATAACGTATATTTCCCGTTTTCAAATTAATTTAGTGAAAGAAATACAAAAGTCATAATAACCGTACCTTTGAACTGTGGTGGGCGTTGCAAAAACGGTATGTTTTTGCTGTGATCCCACTTCTGAGCTGAAAAACGCTCAGAAGGACTTCAAGAAAACAAGCATCAACAATCCACAATTAGTTTAATGTTTCCTCTTCACTAAATTATTCCGTTACATTAATCACCGTGCTCCACACTTCAACGATCGCATTCGAATGGCGAGCTGTCACTCGAGCGTGTTTGACACTGACCGAGCCTATCCGCCTTTTCTCCGCTTTGGAAGCCTGGAATCTCTAAGATCCTGGCTCCCGTAGCCGTCTGGCGGTAGCGGAGCTGGTCGATACCCAGCTAGGTCAACTTTTTCCTGTGCCGCCCTGATGGCGGCAGCGTACGTAATTCCCTTTGCCGCGGCGTCAGGTTGCAACGACAGCACGACTGCCGCGGATTTCAGGGACCTCAGTGCTGTCACGAAACTCTTAGGGGCAGCAGGCCGGGCTTTGGCGGCGGGGGCACAGGCTAGCTGGACAGGCGCAGATGCAGTGGAGGGAGGGCAGGACTTTCCCTTCCCCTTGCCTTTCCCCTTTCCATTCCCCCCTACCACCTTCACCCATGTTTCCTAAGGGACGGCGGCGGCAGGGGCAACCCCGCTGGCGTTTTGGGTCCTCTTAAAGCTAGAGGGACCAGCGGTCGGTGCCGGTGCAGGAGCGGCGCACAGTGGTTTCCCATACTAGAGATCGGACACAGGGTATTAAAAAAATTTAAGTCGTAATTTCAAATAGTTGAATATGCCATTTTATTGTATTATTGTAGGTAGGTAGGTAGGTAGGTGGGTAGGTAGGTAGGTGGGTAGGTAGGTAGGTGGGTAGGTAGGTAGGTAGGTAGGTAGGTAGGTAGGTAGGTAGGTAGGTAGGTAGGTAGGTGGGTAGGTAGGTAGGCGGGCAGGCAGGCAGGCAGGCAGGCAGGCAGGCAGGCAGGCAGGCAGGCAGGCAGGCAGGCAGGCAGGCAGGCAGGCAGGCAGGCAGGCAGGCAGGCAGGCAGGCAGGCAGGCAGGCAGGCAGGCAGGCAGGCAGGCAGGCAGGCAGGCAGGCAGGCAGGCAGGCAGGCAGGCAGGCAGGCAGGCAGGCAGGCAGGCAGGCAGGCAGGCAGGCAGGCAGGCAGGCAGGCAGGCAGGCAGGCAGGCAGGCAGGCAGGCAGGCAGGCAGGCAGGCAGGCAGGCAGGCAGGCAGGCAGGCAGGCAGGCAGGCAGGCAGGCAGGCAGGCAGGCAGGCAGGCAGGCAGGCAGGCAGGCAGGCAGGCAGGCAGGCAGGCAGGCAGGCAGGCAGGCAGGCAGGCAGGCAGGCAGGCAGGCAGGCAGGCAGGCAGGCAGGCAGGCAGGCAGGCAGGCAGGCAGGCAGGCAGGCAGGCAGGCAGGCAGGCAGGCAGGCAGGCAGGCAGGCAGGCAGGCAGGCAGGCAGGCAGGCAGGCAGGCAGGCAGGCAGGCAGGCAGGCAGGCAGGCAGGCAGGCAGGCAGGCAGGCAGGCAGGCAGGCAGGCAGGCAGGCAGGCAGGCAGGCAGGCAGGCAGGCAGGCAGGCAGGCAGGCAGGCAGGCAGGCAGGCAGGCAGGCAGGCAGGCAGGCAGGCAGGCAGGCAGGCAGGCAGGCAGGCAGGCAGGCAGGCAGGCAGGCAGGCAGGCAGGCAGGCAGGCAGGCAGGCAGGCAGGCAGGCAGGCAGGCAGGCAGGCAGGCAGGCAGGCAGGCAGGCAGGCAGGCAGGCAGGCAGGCAGGCAGGCAGGCAGGCAGGCAGGCAGGCAGGCAGGCAGGCAGGCAGGCAGGCAGGCAGGCAGGCAGGCAGGCAGGCAGGCAGGCAGGCAGGCAGGCAGGCAGGCAGGCAGGCAGGCAGGCAGGCAGGCAGGTAGGTAGGTAGGTAGGTAGGTACATTTGTTCCCAGCGTTCAGTTCATCACATTTTACAACAATTATCAGTTCTAATTTCTAATGTTAATTTGAACTTTAAACAATTTTCCAAATACATATAATTAGCCATAAGTATGTTGTGACAATTAAAATTATGTATAGCAAAATAAAGTTATGATAAGCCGGCAACATCAGTTATCGCGAGTGTGTAATGGCGGTTATTTTCCATGCACATTTAATGTAAAAATACTTTTGCATCCCTCTTCCCGCGGCCCCGGCGGCGGCGGCCACGTGTCGTAAGTAATAATAATAATAATAATAATGTTTATTTCAGTTAAGTTACACATAAATTAACATTTACTGTGACAGCCACACTAGGCACAGCCTGTGTCGTGGCCATCAAACTATACGGATTGTCATATACCTAGAACTTAACTATTACAAATCATTAATATGCATGAATAAAAAGATGTGAGAGTGGTGTGAGTGAGTGGATGTTTGGGTTAGTTATGGTGAGTATTTATGATAGTGTGTGAGGTATGGAGTGTGTGTATGTATGTGTGTGTGTAAATGAGTGTATAAGTTTTATAAAGGATTGAAGAACGTCTAGAGCGGTACATTTAAATAATGGTTTTAAGAAGTTGTTCCGTGTCGTGGTAATTTAGGCTGGCTATAAAAATTTTAACTCTAACATGGACCTCCCGCATACTGCTGTGCTTAAGATCGCAATGTTTTACTATTTTATTATATAAGTAGGGGTACAAGTACTTTTTAAACCTTTTGGCAAACGTAGTCTTGCATTTTGTGATGGGAATCTTGAAAACTCTTGCACTTAACATAACCTTATAATCAGGGGTATTCAGGACCAACTTATGCATCTGGATGACCGCATTTTTAACGTATAGCTGTCGTATGCTCAACAAGTCAGCAGCTTTGTAGAGGTCAACTGTTGGGAAAGTTAATGGTTTTTTGAGCATTACTTTAAGTATCGACGTTTGCGCTCTCTCCAATTGTATCAGATGAGACGTGGCTGAGCCTCCCCAAACGCTTAGGCAGTATGTCAAAATAGACTGGCAGAGTGAGATGTACACAGTCTTAAGAAGCTCAATACTGGCCACGTCTCTTAGTTCTTTCATCACGTAGATGAGTTTCCTACACCTCGTCGAGAGAGCAGCTATATGCTCATTAAAATTTAGCTTCTCGTCGATGATTACTCCTAGATATTTTATGGATTTGGATCTTTGAATTTTACTACTGTCACAACAGGTGTTGGCATTAGACTGTTGTTGGTTACTTTTACAAATTCTAATATTAGGACTGAATACCGGGGATGAAGTGCTAGTTTTATGGAAACAGAGGAACTTTGTTTTGCTTGTGTTTAAAGTTAAAAGATTATTATCGAGCCATTCAGTTACTAATGCCATTCCTAGTTCTGATTGCCGTAGACACTCGCTCCATGTTGAGCCATGAAATATTATTGCAGTATCGTCTGCATAACAGACAATCTTTGCTTTTTGTATTGTTAGGGAAGCTAAATCATTAAGATACAGAAGGAATAGCGTCGGACCGAGCACACTGCCTTGAGGTATTCCAAATTCTGTTACATTAGGGTTACTAATCCAGGAATCAACTCTGACTCGCTGTTTTCTCCCCGTTAAGTAACTCCGGAACCATTCAAGTGCAATACCACGTATTCCAACGGTTTCTAATTTTCTTAGTAAGATTGGAATGGACACCGTATCGAAAGCTTTTGCGACATCTAGGAAGACTCCAATACAAGCACATCCATTATCTAGATGAGTAACGATTTCTTCAGTTAGAAGTGTTACAGCATCTTCCGTGGATTTTCCTTTTCGAAAACCAAATTGAGTGTTGGTCAGGATATTGTTGACTTCGATATATTTTACAAGACGCTTATTTACCACTCTTTCCAGTATCTTCGCAAATATCGGAAGCAGCGAGATGGGTCTGTAATTATTTGGTAAGGTCGATTCGCCTCCTTTATGAATTGGAACTACGATTGCTGTCTTCCAGTCTTGTGGTACAATCCCTGTGGACAGGCTTTGGTTTATAATAGACTTAAGTGGTTCCACTATTTGATCCTTAACGTTTTTAATCATCATACAATTAATACCATCCAATCCCGGTGCACTGTCGTGTCTAAGAGTCATGATAATGTTTTCTAATTCTTTATTATCAGTTGGTTCAAAAAAGAAAGAGTTAACGGGTGAATTTGAGTCGTCGATTTTATTGGCCAAATCAGATTGAGTTGAACCCAGACATTGTAGGATTTTTTCAGCGTATTGTTGCCCCACTGAAGCAAAAAACTCGTTGCAATGATCAACTGCAGATTGTGGGCAAGTATCTCCAGCGACCAGCTCTGATGCCTTGGAATTCGTCACGCATTTTCGTTGAGCTATTTCGTTGATAGCCTGCCACAGCTTACGTGGATGGTTTTTATATTCCTGAAGCGTATTTGTTTCGTAGTTATTTTTTAATTTGCGCAATAGGCTGATGTAGAAATTTCGATACCGAGAATATACTATTGATTTAATGTTGTTCTCTGGATCATTTCTAGCGTCTAAGTGAAGCTTATCGCGTATACGTGAACATCTCAACAGTCCCTGAGTCATCCATGGCTTTATAATTGTTTTTGAACGGCTAATCAATATAGTATTTGTGTTAGATTCAATTACTCGCTTCATTATATTGAGAAAAAGATCCAATTGATCGGTCACGTTTTGTATATTGCTTAATCTAGACCAGTTCACGTTATTCAGTTCATCTGCTATGGAGTCATAGTCAAGGCGCAGTCTGTACTTCGGTGAGATTATTGGTCTAGTAGAAATGCTATTTAATCCGGTGATTACCATATCGTGATCGGTTATTGCCGACGGGCAGACGAGTGTTTCCATATCCAGTTGCCCTCTAATAAAAACATGATCGAGGCATGCATTTTTTCTGGTAGGTACATTCACAGCTGGTCTTAATCCCATTTCAGCCATAGCACAAAGATAAGCACTTGATTCAGTAGTGTCGGGGTTAATTATATTTATGTTAATATCGCCTGTAATCACAGTGCAAGGTTTCAGGCTTACAGATCTCATAACTTCATATACTGAATTAATAAAGCGGTCCGGGTTCTTAAAAGAGGGTGATCTATAGACTCCTAATACAGTTATAACATGCGGGATAGTAATGGCGATGCATTCTGCTTCTTCTAAGGCTGGTTCGAAAACTCGTGGAGACCAAATATCCTTTATATATGCTACAACACCACCTGCTTTGTTTATATATTTTGTTGTACGAAAAGTGCTATATCCCTCCATGTGATACAATATTGAACTTTCATGTAACCAACATTCCGTAAGAATAATCACATCAAAATCAATATTCATTCTTTTAAGAGATACAAGTAAATTGTTGAAATTGCGACTAAGACTTCGTATGTTCAACGTTAACATTTTTATTTTATATTTGAGTATTATTCTATAGCAATCCTCGGCAGAATTTATAATATGACAATTTACCGGGAACGCGTTATCAATACATCGTAATATGTCAGGTGTAGTCATTATGGATTATAATTATAGATGCACTTACGGGTAAGTTAAAAGTTAAGGAGACTGCCATTCTATGGTATAGGGAGTAAATCAGTTTAATATACGTTTGGTTTATATGCATATACGACATTCCTGAACTTTCGAATATACAATTATGTATGTAAACATTTGAGAGTGACGAGGTGATGTGTTCTGTAGTGATCGTGTTATGTATGATGAGTGTGATTAGAGCTATATTTGAAAGAGTATAAATTATTGTAAGTACAGAATCTACCAAAACAAAATGTTTACATTGATTAATAATGCAAGCAATTGAAAGAAAAACAAACATAATATTAGTATATCTTCTATAGAATATTAGTTGCTGGTTTTGGCATAGTGATGTTCTTGTTGAGGTCTTCAATGGACTGGATGCGAATTGCAGCGTGCCCTTCCTCTTTTTTGATGTATATGGACCCATTACGCAGCCAGCAATATCGAAATGCACCATGTTGGGCTCTTGCTCGAGCCTCTCGAAATAACATCCTTTTTTCTTTAGTGATACGTTCATTGACGTATAATTTGGAAGACGTTTCATTAATAATGCTTTCGGATGTTAAGTTTCTCCTAGTTCTCGAAGCAGTGATGATTTCGTCTCTTTTAGATTTTCTAGTTAGCTTAACTATAATGGGCCGATGCCAAGGTGATTTTTTGTTGAGTTGGGGCTTAGGACCGGCTCTGGTAATATCACTGATATCTGATTCCTGTAAATCTACGCTTATTTTCTGCGACAAAGTTAGCATTATGTGAGTTAGATTTTCGTTAATCTCCTCAGGCATTCCACATATCTCTATTTCGTTTTTCAGCGCATTATATTCTATCGTGCTGACAGTTGATCGTAATTGCGTTACTGATAACTTCAGATCAATTATTTCTCTATCCTTGGCATCAATAATTTTCTGAAAGTCTGTAAAACGGCTAGCAAGTTGTTCTTTTATGTCTTTCATATCTTCCCTTAGTAAAATTATATCGTTGTTTGCCTGCTTCAACGACTTTACTTCCTGCCTTAGCTCGCGAATTTCGTGGATCAGTTCAGAGATCGGAGTATCAAAAGTTGCTGTAGATTTGCCGCGTGAGCCCCGAACTAGGTTCACATTCTCACACAGAGGATCATCCGTGAATGCTGTGGGGTTACGGACAGGGGTATTGGTGTTTCCTTTTTTGGGTAGTGAGCAAACACACATGGGGCATACATAAGACTGTTTGCTATTTGCAGAGAGTTTTTGAAAACTCTCAGTACTTATATTTACGCATTCTATATCAAAAGAACTTTTACATTTTGAGCAACTTATGAAATTATTAGATTTAATGCCCTTACCGCAAGCTTTACAAGTAGACGGCATCTTGTAGTATTACGACTACAACGTCCAACTTAGCGACTCACTCTTGTATAAGTTGCGAGCCGGCACGTAGCTTGTAGTGAAGCGAAGCTCCGCCCTCGATGACGCACCTCTCTCCGTTGCTGTGTCACGCCGGCGCCTCGTCGATGTCGAGCGAGAGTCGGGTCGAGCCGAGCCGAGCAGCCGAACGTTGCCGAAGAGATGGTCCGGGCGCAGTCGCGGGCGGCGCACGAGTTGTCGTAGGTCAGGTTTAAACGGTTGGTTTTTATAATCTTTAAATGATTTTGCTTATAACTTTGCAACGCGTTAAAATGTCAATATTCGGTTTTCACCATTAGTTACAGCAAGTGTTTATCTTGAGAAATCTGGTATTAAATATATGAGAAAGCCACTTTAAACTAGGTTTAGACATTAAAAATACAGAGTGAACTAACACAGTAACGTTCTAGGCAAGTAGCGTACGACGTATTGAGGAGGAGGTATTGAGGATTGGGGGAGAGGGACGCAAAATGAATTAGTCAGAGCAGTGCAACGAAGCAAAGTGCACGTTGTCGACAATGTCAGAGCCCACCGCATCTAGTTCGTCCGGTCAAGTGCCATTAAATTTAATTAAAAGGAATGGTGGGACAATTTTGCTACGAAGTGGACATCAATTTTATGCTAGACGAAAGCATAGTAGCGGATTAATAGTGTGGGCGTGCACAAAACGAAACATTTGCAAAGGAATCTTGAGAATAAAAGTAAGTACCTATATAATAAAGTTTACTGATAAACCTATGGTTTGTTTGTTAATCAATACGTTTATTTGTGAATGAATGCTTTGCATTATTTTCATAAAACTATAGATTTGTTTTATTTCAAGCTACTTAAAGTCCTAAATACTTATTCGTTTTCATTTCTTCCAAGCATACGCTATTATTAAAAGCGGCTTAAAACATTTTTTCTTAAGGCTTTTAAAATTGCTTAAAACTTGTTTCAAAATGTATTATTAATAAAGCCGAGTTTACACTATAAGACAACATTAGGCGCGCGACAAGTGACGTTCAACATGTATGCTAAGTAGTAGTAGATGCGTCATACACAAACGCGGCATAAACACTTAATCGATTTATTTGGAACTGTTATAAACACGTGTTTTAAAACAACTTGTTTTAATCATACGCAGGGTTAAACAATATGACGAATATTACTAATACGACAGCTTTGACTCCTGTTATTATTGTTGCTATTTTCTATTTATAGGATCAACGAATACTAGACGAGACTGCTCATAGCCATGCTCCAGACTTTGCGAAGAACGAAATTGATGAATCAATCCATAAATTAAAGACTGAATTGTACAAACCGGACTTTCCTAACATTCCACAAAAATACAATTCCATGATAGGCAACCTTAAAGATGCCGGTATAAATATTGTATCCAACATACCAAAATTTACTAGCGTTAAAAGTACACTGTATAGACAACGGAACAAAGAAGCTGGAGTTTCAAAGATGTTATTTAAAAACGCTCTTGAAGTCGAAGTGCCACCAAGATATAATAACTTTTTGTTAGCAGACTACTCAAATAAAACTAATAATACACGAATAATAGTATTTTCCTCGGTGGAAGCAAGGCAAATTACATGTGAATCAAAAGAATTTTATGGCGATGGCACATTCAGAAGCTGCCCTTCTCCATTCGTGCAATTGTATACAATTCATGTAGATACTGGTAGTACAATAAACCACACAAATATAACCCCTGTGATATATGCTTTAATGACCAACAAAACAATGCAGAGCTACTTAATTCTGTTTCAAATGATTAAGTCGCAGTTGCCGGATTGGAATCCAACAAAATTTAAACTTGATTATGAAAAGGCTGCAATGAATGCCATTATCAAAGTCTTTCCAACAGTCATAATAAAAGGTTGTTATTATCATTACAACAAAGCCATTTTTAAAAAAGGAAAAAGCCTGAATATGACCTCACGAACGTCACAAGATTTGAAGGAGGTGCGAATAATTGAACTTAGTGCGATTCTTCCATTATTGCCCGAAAACGAGATAATTAATGGATGGGTTTACATAATTGCTAGATACGGAGATAGTGAAGGTACAGGCACAAAAAAATTCATTAACTACATGGAAAAACAGTGGCTCCGTGAGGAATATTTAAAAGTGTGGTGCGTTTTTGGTGACGCCCATCGCACAACAAATGCACTCGAATCTTGGCATAATAAACTAAATAAGACTATTGGAACAAAACACCCGAATATTATGCATTTCTTGCACACAATTGAAGAAGATTCTTCTCAGAATACTGTCAGAAATGTTCTGAAACAACAAGGCAAACCGTCAAAAAGAAAACGGGGTAAGAAATCTATATCAAGAGACGAGTTTATTCAGGAAGTGCAGCTGGAATTAACACAAGGTCTTATTTCAGATGGCCATGCTTTGGAGATTTTACGACACTAGAATTAAGAACTGATACTTATTGTAAAATGTGGTGATTTACTGTGATACATACATATAGGTACAAACATAAGGTTGATTATATTTAGAAAATTCTTCTTTAAAGTTCAAATTAACATTAGAATTAATAACTGTTAATTGTTGTAAAATGTGATGATTTACTGTGATACATGCATATAGGTACAAACATAAGGCTGATTATATTTAGAAAATTCTTCTTTAAAGGTTCAAATTAATATTAGAAATAAGGACTGTTAATGTTAATTATTGTAAAATGTGATGATTTACTGTGATACATGCATATAGGTACAAACATAAGGCTGATTATATTTAGAAAATTCTTCTTTAAAGGTTCAAATTAATATTAGAAATAAGGACTGTTAATTATTGTAAAATGTGATGATTTACTCTGTTATATTATATAAGGCCGATTGTGTTTAGATATTGTTACTATGACTAAAACATTAAAATGAGAATTACTAGCAATATGACGAATGTTAACGTGTAACGTCCGTAATTAAGTAACTGTATTTACCAATGTTGTTATTTTGTTGATTTTAATAAAAATTTAAAAAACCGATTTAATTCTTATTTTCATTAAGTTCTGTAACAGTGTGTTCCCATCGAGTAACAGTGTGACTGGTTGGGATTTTTTTCTGAAGAAATTCCCATCGAGTAACAGTGTGACTGGTAGTGTGACCGGTTGGGAATTTTTTCAGAAAAAAATCCCATCGAGTAACAGTGTGACATTTGAGGGTGTTACTCGTTGGGAACAAATGGGTAGGTAGGTAGGTAGGTAGGTAGGTAGGTAGGTAGGTAGGTAGGTAGGTAGGTAGGTAGGTAGGTAGGTAGGTAGGTAGGTAGGTAGGTAGGTAGGTAGGTAGGTAGGTAGGTAGGTAGGTAGGTAGGTAGGTAGGTAGGTAGGTAGGTAGGTAGGTAGGTAGGTAGGTAGGTAGGTAGGTAGGTAGGTAGGTAGGTAGGTAGGTAGGTAGGTAGGTAGGTAGGTAGGTAGGTAGGTAGGTAGGTAGGTAGGTAGGTAGGTAGGTAGGTAGGTAGGTAGGTAGGTAGGTAGGTAGGTAGGTAGGTAGGTAGGTAGGTAGGTAGGTAGGTAGGTAGGTAGGTAGGTAGGTAGGTAGGTAGGTAGGTAGGTAGGTAGGTAGGTAGGTAGGTAGGTAGGTAGGTAGGTAGGTAGGTAGGTAGGTAGGTAGGTAGGTAGGTAGGTAGGTAGGTAGGTAGGTAGGTAGGTAGGTAGGTAGGTAGGTAGGTAGGTAGGTAGGTAGGTAGGTAGGTAGGTAGGTAGGTAGGTAGGTAGGTAGGTAGGTAGGTAGGTAGGTAGGTAGGTAGGTAGGTAGGTAGGTAGGTAGGTAGGTAGGTTAGGTTAGGTTAGGTTAGGTTAGGTTAGGTTAGGTTAGGTTAGGTTAGGTTAGGTTAGGTTAGGTTAGGTTAGGTTAGGTTAGGTTAGGTTAGGTTAGGTTAGGTTAGGTTAGGTTAGGTTAGGTTAGGTTAGGTTAGGTTAGGTTAGGTTAGGTTAGGTTAGGTTAGGTTAGGTTAGGTTAGGTTAGGTTAGGTTAGGTTAGGTTAGGTTAGGTTAGGTTAGGTTAGGTTAGGTTAGGTTAGGTTAGGTTAGGTTAGGTTAGGTTAGGTTAGGTTAGGTTAGGTTAGGTTAGGTTAGGTTAGGTTAGGTTAGGTTAGGTTAGGTTAGGTTAGGTTAGGTTAGGTTAGGTTAGGTTAGGTTAGGTTAGGTTAGGTTAGGTTAGGTTAGGTTAGGTTAGGTTAGGTTAGGTTAGGTTAGGTTAGGTTAGGTTAGGTTAGGTTAGGTTAGGTTAGGTTAGGTTAGGTTAGGTTAGGTTAGGTTAGGTTAGGTTAGGTTAGGTTAGGTTAGGTTAGGTTAGGTTAGGTTAGGTTAGGTTAGGTTAGGTTAGGTTAGGTTAGGTTAGGTTAGGTTAGGTTAGGTTAGGTTAGGTTAGGTTAGGTTAGGTTAGGTTAGGTTAGGTTAGGTTAGGTTAGGTTAGGTTAGGTTAGGTTAGGTTAGGTTAGGTTAGGTTAGGTTAGGTTAGGTTAGGTTAGGTTAGGTTAGGTTAGGTTAGGTTAGGTTAGGTTAGGTTAGGTTAGGTTAGGTTAGGTTAGGTTAGGTTAGGTTAGGTTAGGTTAGGTTAGGTTAGGTTAGGTTAGGTTAGGTTAGGTTAGGTTAGGTTAGGTTAGGTTAGGTTAGGTTAGGTTAGGTTAGGTTAGGTTAGGTTAGGTTAGGTTAGGTTAGGTTAGGTTAGGCTAGGTTAGGTTAGGTTAGGTTAGGTTAGGTTAGGTTAGGTTAGGTTAGGTTAGGTTAGGTTAGGTTAGGTTAGGTTAGGTTAGGTTAGGTTAGGTTAGGTTAGGTTAGGTTAGGTTAGGTTAGGTTAGGTTAGGTTAGGTTAGGTTAGGTTAGGTTAGGTTAGGTTAGGTTAGGTTAGGTTAGGTTAGGTTAGGTTAGGTTAGGTTAGGTTAGGTTAGGTTAGGTTAGGTTAGGTTAGGTTAGGTTAGGTTAGGTTAGGTTAGGTTAGGTTAGGTTAGGTTAGGTTAGGTTAGGTTAGGTTAGGTTAGGTTAGGTTAGGTTAGGTTAGGTTAGGTTAGGTTAGGTTAGGTTAGGTTAGGTTAGGTTAGGTTAGGTTAGGTTAGGTTAGGTTAGGTTAGGTTAGGTTAGGTTAGGTTAGGTTAGGTTAGGTTAGGTTAGGTTAGGTTAGGTTAGGTTAGGTTAGGTTAGGTTAGGTTAGGTTAGGTTAGGTTAGGTTAGGTTAGGTTAGGTTAGGTTAGGTTAGGTTAGGTTAGGTTAGGTTAGGTTAGGTTAGGTTAGGTTAGGTTAGGTTAGGTTAGGTTAGGTTAGGTTAGGTTAGGTTAGGTTAGGTTAGGTTAGGTTAGGTTAGGTTAGGTTAGGTTAGGTTAGGTTAGGTTAGGTTAGGTTAGGTTAGGTTAGGTTAGGTTAGGTTAGGTTAGGTTAGGTTAGGTTAGGTTAGGTTAGGTTAGGTTAGGTTAGGTTAGGTTAGGTTAGGTTAGGTTAGGTTAGGTTAGGTTAGGTTAGGTTAGGTTAGGTTAGGTTAGGTTAGGTTAGGTTAGGTTAGGTTAGGTTAGGTTAGGTTAGGTTAGGTTAGGTTAGGTTAGGTTAGGTTAGGTTAGGTTAGGTTAGGTTAGGTTAGGTTAGGTTAGGTTAGGTTAGGTTAGGTTAGGTTAGGTTAGGTTAGGTTAGGTTAGGTTAGGTTAGGTTAGGTTAGGTTAGGTTAGGTTAGGTTAGGTTAGGTTAGGTTAGGTTAGGTTAGGTTAGGTTAGGTTATGTTAGGTTAGGTTAGGTTAGGTTAGGTTAGGTTAGGTTAGGTTAGGTTAGGTTAGGTTAGGTTAGGTTAGGTTAGGTTAGGTTAGGTTAGGTTAGGTTAGGTTAGGTTAGGTTAGGTTAGGTTAGGTTAGGTTAGGTTAGGTTAGGTTAGGTTAGGTTAGGTTAGGTTAGGTTAGGTTAGGTTAGGTTAGGTTAGGTTAGGTTAGGTTAGGTTAGGTTAGGTTAGGTTAGGTTAGGTTAGGTTAGGTTAGGTTAGGTTAGGTTAGGTTAGGTTAGGTTAGGTTAGGTTAGGTTAGGTTAGGTTAGGTTAGGTTAGGTTAGGTTAGGTTAGGTTAGGTTAGGTTAGGTTAGGTTAGGTTAGGTTAGGTTAGGTTAGGTTAGGTTAGGTTAGGTTAGGTTAGGTTAGGTTAGGTTAGGTTAGGTTAGGTTAGGTTAGGTTAGGTTAGGTCAGGTTAGGTTAGGTTAGGTTAGGTTAGGTTAGGTTAGGTTAGGTTAGGTTAGGTTAGGTTAGGTTAGGTTAGGTTAGGTTAGGTTAGGTTAGGTTAGGTTAGGTTAGGTTAGGTTAGGTTAGGTTAGGTTAGGTTAGGTTAGGTTAGGTTAGGTTAGGTTAGGTTAGGTTAGGTTAGGTTAGGTTAGGTTAGGTTAGGTTAGGTTAGGTTAGGTTAGGTTAGGTTAGGTTAGGTTAGGTTAGGTTAGGTTAGGTTATGTTAGGTTAGGTTAGGTTAGGTTAGGTTAGGTTAGGTTAGGTTAGGTTAGGTTAGGTTAGGTTAGGTTAGGTTAGGTTAGGTTAGGTTAGGTTAGGTTAGGTTAGGTTAGGTTAGGTTAGGTTAGGTTAGGTTAGGTTAGGTTAGGTTAGGTTAGGTTAGGTTAGGTTAGGTTAGGTTAGGTTAGGTTAGGTTAGGTTAGGTTAGGTTAGGTTAGGTTAGGTTAGGTTAGGTTAGGTTAGGTTAGGTTAGGTTAGGTTAGGTTAGGTTAGGTTAGGTTAGGTTAGGTTAGGTTAGGTTAGGTTAGGTTAGGTTAGGTTAGGTTAGGTTAGGTTAGGTTAGGTTAGGTTAGGTTAGGTTAGGTTAGGTTAGGTTAGGTTAGGTTAGGTTAGGTTAGGTTAGGTTAGGTTAGGTTAGGTTAGGTTAGGTTAGGTTAGGTTAGGTTAGGTTAGGTTAGGTTAGGTTAGGTTAGGTTAGGTTAGGTTAGGTTAGGTTAGGTTAGGTTAGGTTAGGTTAGGTTAGGTTAGGTTAGGTTAGGTTAGGTTAGGTTAGGTTAGGTTAGGTTAGGTTAGGTTAGGTTAGGTTAGGTTAGGTTAGGTTAGGTTAGGTTAGGTTAGGTTAGGTTAGGTTAGGTTAGGTTAGGTTAGGTTAGGTTAGGTTAGGTTAGGTTAGGTTAGGTTAGGTTAGGTTAGGTTAGGTTAGGTTAGGTTAGGTTAGGTTAGGTTAGGTTAGGTTAGGTTAGGTTAGGTTAGGTTAGGTTAGGTTAGGTTAGGTTAGGTTAGGTTAGGTTAGGTTAGGTTAGGTTAGGTTAGGTTAGGTTAGGTTAGGTTAGGTTAGGTTAGGTTAGGTTAGGTTAGGTTAGGTTAGGTTAGGTTAGGTTAGGTTAGGTTAGGTTAGGTTAGGTTAGGTTAGGTTAGGTTAGGTTAGGTTAGGTTAGGTTAGGTTAGGTTAGGTTAGGTTAGGTTAGGTTAGGTTAGGTTAGGTTAGGTTAGGTTAGGTTAGGTTAGGTTAGGTTAGGTTAGGTTAGGTTAGGTTAGGTCAGGTTAGGTTAGGTTAGGTTAGGTTAGGTTAGGTTAGGTTAGGTTAGGTTAGGTTAGGTTAGGTTAGGTTAGGTTAGGTTAGGTTAGGTTAGGTTAGGTTAGGTTAGGTTAGGTTAGGTTAGGTTAGGTTAGGTTAGGTTAGGTTAGGTTAGGTTAGGTTAGGTTAGGTTAGGTTAGGTTAGGTTAGGTTAGGTTAGGTTAGGTTAGGTTAGGTTAGGTTAGGTTAGGTTAGGTTAGGTTAGGTTAGGTTAGGTTAGGTTAGGTTAGGTTAGGTTAGGTTAGGTTAGGTTAGGTTAGGTTAGGTTAGGTTAGGTTAGGTTAGGTTAGGTTAGGTTAGGTTAGGTTAGGTTAGGTTAGGTTAGGTTAGGTTAGGTTAGGTTAGGTTAGGTTAGGTTAGGTTAGGTTAGGTTAGGTTAGGTTAGGTTAGGTTAGGTTAGGTTAGGTTAGGTTAGGTTAGGTTAGGTTAGGTTAGGTTAGGTTAGGTTAGGTTAGGTTAGGTTAGGTTAGGTTAGGTTAGGTTAGGTTAGGTTAGGTTAGGTTAGGTTAGGTTAGGTTAGGTTAGGTTAGGTTAGGTTAGGTTAGGTTAGGTTAGGTTAGGTTAGGTTAGGTTAGGTTAGGTTAGGTTAGGTTAGGTTAGGTTAGGTTAGGTTAGGTTAGGTTAGGTTAGGTTAGGTTAGGTTAGGTTAGGTTAGGTTAGGTTAGGTTAGGTTAGGTTAGGTTAGGTTAGGTTAGGTTAGGTTAGGTTAGGTTAGGTTAGGTTAGGTTAGGTTAGGTTAGGTTAGGTTAGGTTAGGTTAGGTTAGGTTAGGTTAGGTTAGGTTAGGTTAGGTTAGGTTAGGTTAGGTTAGGTTAGGTTAGGTTAGGTTAGGTTAGGTTAGGTTAGGTTAGGTTAGGTTAGGTTAGGTTAGGTTAGGTTAGGTTAGGTTAGGTTAGGTTAGGTTAGGTTAGGTTAGGTTAGGTTAGGTTAGGTTAGGTTAGGTTAGGTTAGGTTAGGTTAGGTTAGGTTAGGTTAGGTTAGGTTAGGTTAGGTTAGGTTAGGTTAGGTTAGGTTAGGTTAGGTTAGGTTAGGTTAGGTTAGGTTAGGTTAGGTTAGGTTAGGTTAGGTTAGGTTAGGTTAGGTTAGGTTAGGTTAGGTTAGGTTAGGTTAGGTTAGGTTAGGTTAGGTTAGGTTAGGTTAGGTTAGGTTAGGTTAGGTTAGGTTAGGTTAGGTTAGGTTAGGTTAGGTTAGGTTAGGTTAGGTTAGGTTAGGTTAGGTTAGGTTAGGTTAGGTTAGGTTAGGTTAGGTTAGGTTAGGTTAGGTTAGGTTAGGTTAGGTTAGGTTAGGTTAGGTTAGGTTAGGTTAGGTTAGGTTAGGTTAGGTTAGGTTAGGTTAGGTTAGGTTAGGTTAGGTTAGGTTAGGTTAGGTTAGGTTAGGTTAGGTTAGGTTAGGTTAGGTTAGGTTAGGTTAGGTTAGGTTAGGTTAGGTTAGGTTAGGTTAGGTTAGGTTAGGTTAGGTTAGGTTAGGTTAGGTTAGGTTAGGTTAGGTTAGGTTAGGTTAGGTTAGGTTAGGTTAGGTTAGGTTAGGTTAGGTTAGGTTAGGTTAGGTTAGGTTAGGTTAGGTTAGGTTAGGTTAGGTTAGGTTAGGTTAGGTTAGGTTAGGTTAGGTTAGGTTAGGTTAGGTTAGGTTAGGTTAGGTTAGGTTAGGTTAGGTTAGGTTAGGTTAGGTTAGGTTAGGTTAGGTTAGGTTAGGTTAGGTTAGGTTAGGTTAGGTTAGGTTAGGTTAGGTTAGGTTAGGTTAGGTTAGGTTAGGTTAGGTTAGGTTAGGTTAGGTTAGGTTAGGTTAGGTTAGGTTAGGTTAGGTTAGGTTAGGTTAGGTTAGGTTAGGTTAGGTTAGGTTAGGTTAGGTTAGGTTAGGTTAGGTTAGGTTAGGTTAGGTTAGGTTAGGTTAGGTTAGGTTAGGTTAGGTTAGGTTAGGTTAGGTTAGGTTAGGTTAGGTTAGGTTAGGTTAGGTTAGGTTAGGTTAGGTTAGGTTAGGTTAGGTTAGGTTAGGTTAGGTTAGGTTAGGTTAGGTTAGGTTAGGTTAGGTTAGGTTAGGTTAGGTTAGGTTAGGTTAGGTTAGGTTAGGTTAGGTTAGGTTAGGTTAGGTTAGGTTAGGTTAGGTTAGGTTAGGTTAGGTTAGGTTAGGTTAGGTTAGGTTAGGTTAGGTTAGGTTAGGTTAGGTTAGGTTAGGTTAGGTTAGGTTAGGTTAGGTTAGGTTAGGTTAGGTTAGGTTAGGTTAGGTTAGGTTAGGTTAGGTTAGGTTAGGTTAGGTTAGGTTAGGTTAGGTTAGGTTAGGTTAGGTTAGGTTAGGTTAGGTTAGGTTAGGTTAGGTTAGGTTAGGTTAGGTTAGGTTAGGTTAGGTTAGGTTAGGTTAGGTTAGGTTAGGTTAGGTTAGGTTAGGTTAGGTTAGGTTAGGTTAGGTTAGGTTAGGTTAGGTTAGGTTAGGTTAGGTTAGGTTAGGTTAGGTTAGGTTAGGTTAGGTTAGGTTAGGTTAGGTTAGGTTAGGTTAGGTTAGGTTAGGTTAGGTTAGGTTAGGTTAGGTTAGGTTAGGTTAGGTTAGGTTAGGTTAGGTTAGGTTAGGTTAGGTTAGGTTAGGTTAGGTTAGGTTAGGTTAGGTTAGGTTAGGTTAGGTTAGGTTAGGTTAGGTTAGGTTAGGTTAGGTTAGGTTAGGTTAGGTTAGGTTAGGTTAGGTTAGGTTAGGTTAGGTTAGGTTAGGTTAGGTTAGGTTAGGTTAGGTTAGGTTAGGTTAGGTTAGGTTAGGTTAGGTTAGGTTAGGTTAGGTTAGGTTAGGTTAGGTTAGGTTAGGTTAGGTTAGGTTAGGTTAGGTTAGGTTAGGTTAGGTTAGGTTAGGTTAGGTTAGGTTAGGTTAGGTTAGGTTAGGTTAGGTTAGGTTAGGTTAGGTTAGGTTAGGTTAGGTTAGGTTAGGTTAGGTTAGGTTAGGTTAGGTTAGGTTAGGTTAGGTTAGGTTAGGTTAGGTTAGGTTAGGTTAGGTTAGGTTAGGTTAGGTTAGGTTAGGTTAGGTTAGGTTAGGTTAGGTTAGGTTAGGTTAGGTTAGGTTAGGTTAGGTTAGGTTAGGTTAGGTTAGGTTAGGTTAGGTTAGGTTAGGTTAGGTTAGGTTAGGTTAGGTTAGGTTAGGTTAGGTTAGGTTAGGTTAGGTTAGGTTAGGTTAGGTTAGGTTAGGTTAGGTTAGGTTAGGTTAGGTTAGGTTAGGTTAGGTTAGGTTAGGTTAGGTTAGGTTAGGTTAGGTTAGGTTAGGTTAGGTTAGGTTAGGTTAGGTTAGGTTAGGTTAGGTTAGGTTAGGTTAGGTTAGGTTAGGTTAGGTTAGGTTAGGTTAGGTTAGGTTAGGTTAGGTTAGGTTAGGTTAGGTTAGGTTAGGTTAGGTTAGGTTAGGTTAGGTTAGGTTAGGTTAGGTTAGGTTAGGTTAGGTTAGGTTAGGTTAGGTTAGGTTAGGTTAGGTTAGGTTAGGTTAGGTTAGGTTAGGTTAGGTTAGGTTAGGTTAGGTTAGGTTAGGTTAGGTTAGGTTAGGTTAGGTTAGGTTAGGTTAGGTGAGGTTAGGTTAGGTTAGGTTAGGTTAGGTTAGGTTAGGTTAGGTTAGGTTAGGTTAGGTTAGGTTAGGTTAGGTTAGGTTAGGTTAGGTTAGGTTAGGTTAGGTTAGGTTAGGTTAGGTTAGGTTAGGTTAGGTTAGGTTAGGTTAGGTTAGGTTAGGTTAGGTTAGGTTAGG